>CM041637.1:30266215-30316416 GCA_023333625.1 Bothriochloa decipiens | reverse complement strand
AGGTTTTGTCGAAAAAATTTTGTAGTTCGAATTTTTGGGTTGTTACAAATACTAGACCGACTCTGAGAAGAACCTGAATACCGTTTCCAGCTCGAAGATGCTCATCAAAATTCCCAGCTCACTTCCGTACGGGTTGTGCAACTTAGCGTCCATCTTGCAAGAATATCGGAAGTCACACGGGTGCCATGAATGCCCAATCCACGGGAGAAGAGGAAAGAATCAATCTTTTGAGCCAATTATTCCAGTCCACAACTATCAAGACAAAAGGGAAAGGCAAGGCGAATCATGAAGAACTTTGAGCCAACCAGAAGGCGAGAGGAACTGCTTACAACCATTACCAATGGAGACTATACAACACACTGGCCAGGTTCCTTTTCTACTGATAGGATACAACCCGATTACTACTTTCAAGAACTACCCTTTCAGGAAGGAAAAGAACTCGCCAGTTTGTCTCTCAACGCTATCGACTCCGAAGAAGAAGAACCTACAAAAATACTGAGGTTGAAAATAAGAACCCTCTACATGGCTAACGTGATTGAACTTCCTGCGTCACCAAAACCGCCGGAAATACGCTCGTCAAATGAATCAGAAGACAATATATCCAAAGATGAAAGAACCGAAGAAGATGAAAGTGAAGATCACAAACAATCAAGGCTGGCCAAAAATCATCGCCGATCTAGGCATCTAGCAGAAGAACTAAAGCAAAGCGTAAGAAGCAAGCATGGACCAAGTACAAGCAAGATCGCATGGCGTACAACAAGCTGAAAGCAGAAAACAAGCAGTCGAATTCAAAGAACAGGAGAAAATCGACGAAGTAGCCAAATAACTCAAATCTTTGAAGAAGGCACAAAAAGAAAAATAAGTCACGTGGAATAAAACTCAAGAACCCGAAAAGGTGGAAAATGAAGCTCAGCAGAATGAGCAACCCGCTGTCGTTGATCAACAAGGCGGACAACCCCGGATATCAATATTCACGAGAATAGGACCAGAAGAAAGCAGCAACATAAAAGGCAGAGCGGCCAATCACCAATACTCAAGACCACCTCCACCGCAAAGATCTGAAAGAACCCACCCGTACCCGCCACAAAGAAGGCCAGAACGTAGCAAGATGATAAGCAGAGAAGAGGGATGCGGGGAATCAGAATGTAGGTCATGCTACAGAGAGTGTAGAAGATCACCATCACCAGATTACAGCAAGAAGGACAACTAGGATAGGTTTCTATGTTTTGCCAAAAGGCTACAAGATATGAAGCTACCACACAAGTTCAAGCCATCAAATCACACAAAGTACAATGGGAAAGAAGAACCAAAGCAATGGCTTAGAGTTTATTCACAATCCATCGAGTTGGCCGGAGGAGATGAAGACCTCAAAGCCCTATTCTTCCCAATGGCATTAGAAGCAATGCCACTGCAATGGTTTGACAAACTACCCGCAGGATCCATCAGATATTAGAGCGACCTGTAAAGTCAATTTTGCAGCCACTTTGCAGGAATTATTATACACCCAATAACAAATTATTATACACCCAATAACCGCAGCAGAGTTATAGGGAATCAGACAGAAGCCAGGAGAATCACTTAGAGAATACTACAGAAGGTTTGGCGAAGCAAGAGCACAAGTACACGAAATCACAGATAGAGAAGTCATCGACATATTCAGCAATGGAATCATAGCGAGGCGGCAATTCAAAGAATTCAATAGTGAAGACCCAAAGACAAATGAAGAATTCAAGTGAGCTGTTGAAAAGCTCATATCCTCAGAAGAAAAGACTAACAGAAAGTTCCCCAGCAATAGGGACAATAATGACAGAAGAGGGAGGTTCGACTACAGAAACAACGAAAAGAGGCCAAAACAAGACAACACGGTGGCAGTGACCAACAAGAGAACCAACACTTTCCAAAATTTGGCACCTCAAGAAAGAGATAGAATCAAAGAAAGACAACTCGCAAACTTCGAAGACATGAACTGCCCCATGCACCCCAGGTCAGGGCACAAGCTTAAAGATTGCCACGACTTCAACAGCCAGTTAGAAAAGGTGGGAGGTATAATAACAACCAAGAAAGGAGGGAATAAGAACCAAAGATGGAAGAAAAGAAGCCTGAGGGAGATTTTCAAGAACCCCAAAAGCAGTTATATGTAATATTCTCTGGAGTACCAGGTACAAGAAGTAAACAACAACAGAAGTTGGCGCATAGAGCCATCATGGCAGCAGAGCCCGCTGTTCCAAGATATCTAAATTGGTAAGAGTACCCCCATCAACTTCACAAGAGAAGATCAATGGACAAGCACATCCAACGCATGTTGTTATCCACTGGCGGTAGCACCAACAATCGCAAGAATTATAGTTCCCAAGGTGTTGATTGATGGAGGAGCTGACCTGGACATCATATTTACCGTAACACTGAAGAAAATGAGCATCGATTACGAAGGGATGATTACACCAACAAGTACACCGTTCTATGGCATAGTACCTAGAACAGCAGCAGTACCTTTGGGGCAGATCACGTTGCCTGTCACTTAAAGAAGAAAGCAAAGGAAATCATTATGATATGATTACAAAGAACCCACTAGAATTCGAGGTTGTTGAACCTCTTCCAAGATTCGATGTCGACAAGTAGGAGGGTAACTTCAGAAACAAAATCACCGCAGCAAAACCATCTCTAAAGCCACTGAGAATGGCAGGAGCACCAAGTATAAAGGAGTAGAAGTCATGTCTTCATACTCCATGACTCCCAAAGAACTTAGATGGATCTCCCAACACGAGCTGATTTGCAATGCAGCACCAAAACGACACAACAGAGGGGGAAGAGGAGGCCCGTCCACACCATGTGAACCGTGAACAACCTAAACAGCTCGTGAACTACCAAGTTAAAGGCAACAAGGAGGAAGGGTGAAGGGCACCGAAAAACGAGGCACCGGAGGATGTGCCAAGTGCAGCACAAGCCCTACAACATTCGCCCCGACGCCTATGACAAAGTGATTCCACTCAGGGACTAGCCTGCTACTAGCCCCTATCACAAGACCTACACCATTCGCTAAGAGAGATCACAGAACAAGCCTAAGGGCTTGTCAAGCTCACACACTAGCAGTTTCATATCTATAAAGAGGAGAAGAAGCAACTCAAGAAGACTAGAAGTGAATGAGGAAGCAACAGGCACCAGGGAGCATTATTTATAGGCCAAAGATGAGCGTATGAAGACTAAGTCCATGAAAGAGAAGAGCACCAAAAGCAAGGACAACCACGTGAAGAGAACAGAACTTTGAAGTGACTGAGCAAGCACGTGGGATCATGACATAGCCGATAGGAGGACAGGCATGCAGACTGAAGCCATCAA
The DNA here is from genome assembly GCA_023333625.1 of Bothriochloa decipiens. NCBI lineage: Eukaryota > Viridiplantae > Streptophyta > Magnoliopsida > Poales > Poaceae > Bothriochloa > Bothriochloa decipiens. Next base: position 30,313,080 of record CM041637.1, on the reverse strand, counting down.
GAGCGCTTACAAAGCTCACGGGCGAGCAATAAAAATCAATACAAGAGATAGGAGGCATATCCTGTAGTACATTCTAGAAAAGTACAAAAGAAATAAAGGCATTCGACAACCAACGACACATCAGTGAAGAACTACACCAACAAGAACCCTTTCCCGAGTTCTTTTATGCTTAAAAGAACCCAAAAAAGGCTCGGGGGCTGCAGGAGTACCCTACACTGAAGGCACTTATTCAAATTTTCATCAAGACCCTGTAGCTTTTTGTTCCATAAAGCAAGAGGCTCGGAGGCTGCACTCACTGAATTTGCACTCTGTGAAAAGATAAAGATGATGACCGAAAGATGAAGACTACAACTAGACCCTCCAACTTTTTATGCCAAAAACAAGAGGCTCGGGGGCTACATTTAGTGAGTGTAGTTTTTTCAAAATTACACTCCCCGAAGAACCAAGACAGAAGCAGTAAGAAGAAAGAGCATCCCAAGATTCACCTCGAAAGAACTCGGCTTTCGAGTTCCAAATTCTGGAATGCTCGGGGCCTTGTCGATGGGGGACACCGGAGGTTCCCCAAGAAGACGAAATATGGGCGAAGGATCGAAGAACCCGCCGCCCGATTTAAGTACAACATGGAGTAACATGACGTGAGGATTACCATATCCTAGATGGATTGTAATAGGAAAGAGCATGAAACTCTTAGTTTAGGACTCATTCATAGAATCTGACTAGGAATCATAGAACCCGCAGCCAGCCTCGCCCCATATAAGGCCACTACGGGTACCCCTTGTAAACAAGAATGCCCAAGGCGAAGTACACAGTGCAACACAATCCCTCATACTCATCAATATAATGCATCGGGCTCACGTCGACTGGACGTAAAGGTTTTTACTCAACGCAAGTCGAGGGCCTGAACCAGTATAAAATCGACTGTCTTGTCAAGCTTGTTGCCGCAACCGCCGAGTTTTGCAATCTATCAAGCTCTTCCGAACAAGAACACCCTCCTGGGTACCCCGGTGGTGGGCTATCGGGGATAAAACATCGACAAGCAGGCGCCTCCAAAGGAACATCTACAGGAACAATGCAAACAAGTCAGAAACATCAACAAAGAAAGAAGTAAGAAGTATCAAGGAGAACTCGAAAATACTTACCAGCTGAGGAACTCTAAGCCTTGGGCTCATCCTTTGGGGGCTCGGCTAGAACCCGCGCCACCAGAAGAACCTGGACCACTGGGCGAGTCCGCAGCAACAGGCCTGCAAGAAGAAGGCATGAGAAACAAAGAACTAGAAATAAAGGCAAAGATAAAAATCAATTCAAGAGATGCACAAGATAGTACCTTGGTGGAAGCTTGAAAGCACCTACACCCCTCCTAGGCATGATAGGAAGGGGAACAGTTGCAAAAGACTGTACCACAGAGGATATGTGGGCAGCAAGAGAAGGAGAAAGAGAAGAAGAAGTCCTAGAACTTTCTGTCAGGCTACAAAAAGCAAAAGAAGTGTCAACTAGGAAAACAACTGTAAAAGAAGAAAGGAGAGGCTAAAAGGAACTTACGGCTTACGGATAAGGGGAGTCGGCACCTCCTCGTCCTCCTCAGTCTCGGTCAGAAAAACATTTGTGCCCCCTACAAGTAAGAAGCAAACAAGAAATGATAAGCAAAAGCAGAAGATGTCAGAAAAAGAACTCGGCATCAATCTCACCTATGATGATATTACCTGTGACCTGAAGAGAACTCGATGCAACAGGGCTCGACCTCTGGGAAGTAGTCATAGGAGGATGAGGCAACGCCCTTCGCCTGGAACCAAAATACATCTCAACAATTTTGGGATGCAGTTGATAAGGAGCAACCTCAAATCCACCCTCTCGGATACTATAGGGAAGATCAAGAAGAACAGACCGTTTTCGGGAAGCAGAAGTGGAACCCGCCTGGACAACACCTCCAGCAGGATTGACCTCCTCAGCGGCAGGAAGACGAATAACAAAGCTATAGCCAAATCCCTGAAAAAGAGCAACAATCAGGTCATCAGCACCAGTGAAGAAAAAAATCGCATGGAACAAGAAGCAACGAGTCAATCACTTACCGCCGGCGGCGGGTTCTCAGAATGATATTCCTCAACTCGAGGAGGAATACAAGGCACTGAAGCAAGAACAACCTTCAGACGCACTATCAACTCCTCATCATTCAGCTTTACCCTAGCCTTGATCCAGGAAGAATCATCAACCCCGGTGTATTCAAAGCCAAGGTGATCCCTTTGCATCAAAGGTTGCGCAAAATGATGAAAGAACCCGACAATGATACCGAGTCCGGTGAGGCCTTGCGCTTTCACATAAAGAAGACGTGCAAGAAGAGGGTCGATGGTCGAAAGCTCAGCATTAGAGAGCTTTTTGGACCAAAGACTAGTGTCATTAGGGAAGATAGAGAGATCTGAAGAGAAATAAGCTAAAGGCTTGGGGACATAGAACCACTTGTCCTCCCAAACCTTCTTGTCAAAAAAATCAAGGGTAAAAAGAGTTGCACCCATCCCCTGGTGGAGCTGGATCATACAACAACCAAAAGGCACTATTTTCGAATCCTGCTTCAGGTGGAAGAAGTGCCAAAAGAGAAGAAGATTGGGAGGAACCCAAAGATGCGCCTCGCACAGATGCGCGAAGGCGGACAAATAAAGAACCCCATTAGGGGAAAGGTGGAAAAGTTGAAGACTAAAGAATTGAAGAAACTCCATCAGAAAGTCCGAAGGCGGAAAACAGAGTCCTGCAGCAACAAATGTGACGAATAAGATAGTCTAATCAAGAGAAGGAGTAGGGATCAGATGATGACCCGGAAGGATATACTCAGAGAGCGCCTACTCTCGAAGCAGGCCGCGCTCAACCAGCAGATCAAGATCCGCCTCCGTCATCGTTGGCGTCGGCCAAGTCCGCTGCACAAAGACACACGATCAGGAACAACGCGATCAACAACAAAAGAAAGAATTTTTACCAATCAATTACCTCGACGGCCTTGCCCTTGCTCTACGACCTAGTTCCATTCATCGGAGCTTAAGGATCAGCCGGCGGATTCATAGATTGAAGACAAAAAGGAGAGCAAACTAGGGTTTTTGAGAAGTGGCGGAGACGGCAAGGAAAGCAGAGGATTAAGGATGCTTGTGCGCATGGATGACAAAGGCTCGAGCGTATGGGAGAAGGGTAAGCAGTGAAGTATTTATAAGGATCGGATGATCTAAGAGGGCCCGTTAGGCCAACGGTTGCCAAATCTGGACTACAAAGAGGCCGCAATGGATACTTACTACAACGGATCAATGCTGCAACGGTAATATTCCTAATGGGCAAAAAATAGAGTATCTTGGACAGATTTTTACCATAACGACAGACAAGCCGAAAAGTACTCGGGATCGTCAACAACTCGACAACTCAACAGTTTACAATGATCAGCAGTTGACATATCAAAAGAACCTAGAAGCATTGGAGGATATATTAGAAGAATCCGAAAATAGGTAGGACACATTATAGAACCCTCGACACACCATTACAGAACTTGACACAGTCAGAATCGCAGAATCATCCATACAACAACAACTCAGTCAGCAAACAACTCGCACAATCACTAGAGACAGAGACAATACAAATATCTTTTTCATTTCACTGATCAAGAAGATACTGGGATTACAACAGGATACAAGAGGAAACTAGACCCAATGAGCCAGGATAAATACATTTATACACCAACTAGGAGCCTAATGGAATTCGCAAGGGCATCAAGAAAGTCCAGGTCTACTGCAAATATCAACAAAGAACCTAGTAGAATTCGAGGTTGTTGAACCTCTACCAAGATTCAATACCGACAAGCGGGAGGGTAACCTTAGAAACAAAATCATCGTAGCAAATCCATATCTAAAGTCACTAAGAATGGTAGGAGCACCAAGCACAAGGGAGTAGTAGCCACGTCTTCACACTCCATGACTCCCAAAGAACTTGGATGAATCTCTCAACATGAGCTGATTTGCAATGCAGCGCTGAAAAGACACAGCAGAGAAGAAAGCAGAGGCCGATCCACACCATGTGAAGCATGAACAACCTAAACAACTCATGAACCATGAAGGTAAAGGCAACAAGGAGGAAGGGTGAAGGGCACTGGAAAACAAGGCACCAGAGGCAGCGCCAAGTACATCACAAGCCCTACAACATTCGCCCCGACAACTTTGACAAAGTGATTCCACCTTGGGATTAGCCTGCTACTAATCCCTATCACAAAACCTACACCATTCACTAAGGAAGATTACAAAAGGTACAGAACAAGCCCAGGGCTCATCAAGCTCACAAAACAACAATTCCATAGCTATGAAGAGGACAAGAAGCAACTCAAAGAGACTACAAGTGAATGAAGAAGGAAAGGGCGCCAGGAAGCCAAATTTATAGGCAAAGATGGGTGTATGAATACCAATTCCATAGAAGAAAAAGCATCAAAAGCAAAGCCAGCCATGTGAAGAGAACAGAGCTTTGAAATGACTGAACAAGCACGCGGGATCACGACATAGCCGACAGGAGGACTGGCATGCACCTTGAAGCCATCAAGAGCACCTACAAAGCCCGCGGGCGAGCAGTAAAAGTCAATACAAGACAAAGAAGGCATATCCAACAGCATATTCTAGAAAAGTGCAAAAGCATTAAAGACACTCAACAACCAACGACACATCAGTGAAGAACTACATCAGCAAGGAACTCCAGAACCCTTTCCTGAGTTCCTTCATGCTAAAAAGAACCCAGAAAAGGCTCGGGGGCTGCAGGAGTACCCCATACCAAAGGCACTTTTCAAATTTTTCATCAAGACCCTCTAGCTTTTTATTCCATAAAGCAAGAGGCTCGGGGGCTGCACTCACTAAGTGCAAATTTCTCAAAATTTGCACTCCGTGAAAAGACGAAGATGATGACCAGAAGATGAAGGCTACAACTAGATCCTCCAGCTTTTTGTTCCAAAAAAAGAGGCTTGGGGGTGCACTCCCCGAAGAACCAGGATAGAAGCAGCAGGAAGGAAGAGCATCCCAAGACTTCACCTTGAAAGAAGCCGGCTTCCGAGTTCCAAATCCTAGAATGCTCGGGGGCTTGTTGATGGAGAATACCAGAGGTTCCCCAAGAAGATGGAATATGAACGGAGGATCGAAAAACCCGCCGCCCTATTTGAGTACAACACGGAGTAACACAACGTGAGAATTACCATACCTTAGACGGACTGTAATAGGAAAGAGCATGAAACTCTCAGTTTAGGACTCGTTCCTAGAATCTGACTAGGAAACATAGAACCCGCAGGTAGCCTTGTCCCATATAAGGCTGCTGAGGGTACCCCTTGTAAAAAACAAACAACACACCCATGCATAACACAATTCCTCATACTCATCAATATAACACAACAAGCTCACGCTGATTGGACGTAAAGGTCTTTACTCGATGCAAGTCGAGGGCCCAAACTAGTATAAAATCGTCTGTCTCGTTAAGCTTGTTGCCTCAACCGTCGAGTTTCGTAGTCTGCCAAGCTCCTTCGAACAAAAACACCCTCCCAGGTACCCCGACGGTGGGCTATCGGTGATAAAACATCGACATACACCCGTTGTCTCCATTGTTCCACCATACATCCACCACCATCCACATATCCATTCTACATATACAGGTCCACACACATATGCAGATCATGATCTAAGGGTATGATCTCCCGTTTGAGGATCCCGGTTTTCATTATGCAATATATGCTAGGTGAGTATGCTATATCCTTGAAATACCTCCGGCTCCACATAAGCTTATTAGTTAAAGGGAGAGAAGAGGGAAGGTACGATGTCACTTTGCCTTATGCCACAAATACCACATATCTTGAGAGGACAGAAGGCAAAACACCATTGTTGCCTTGGAGAGAAATCCATAAATACCACATATGAGAGACTAGAAAGGAGCATATAAAGGAATCTCTAAGTTTTATTGTGAAAATTTTACAAAACTCTAGAACAAAGGTGCACCAAAGAACTAGAGATGCAGCGCTTAACCTGATCATTCTGTTTTTCAACTACTCAAGACCCAAGTGAAGGTAATAAGTGTAACATCCCTAAAAAGAATCCAAACATGAAAATCACAACCAACAAATTTTTTTCTAATGTATCCAATGTTTGGTGAGTGTCATATAGGAAAATATCCAATAGATGAGCATTTGCATTTTAATCCACAGCATGGATTTTCTTCTTATTAGATTTTATGTGATGCTTAATAAAATTAAATAACCTTTCTATATATATGTATATATATGTGTAACTAACATGTGCTATTAACTTTGGACATGGAGCCCACATTCCCATGAGACCCTAGTAGACCTAGCATGAGGTTGTGCCATGGTCATTAACCTCTATGCACTAACATGATCATAGCATGGTTTAGTTGTTAAGTAATAGAAATAGAAAAGGGAAAAGAAATGGGGAAGAAAAGGAAAAGAGGCAATTAGCCTGGAGTAGCTTACCAGCCCAGCCCAGCCCCCTGTTCGGCCTGCTCTCCCCGCTCACGCACCGGTCCACCACGGCCTGCCACCGCGCCGGCCTACCCAGCTGCCTGCTTGTCCCGCACCGAGCCAGCAGGCTTGCCAGTGCACCGGCCTGCTTCGCAGCCAATCGGCCCAAGCAGCCGTCCGGCCCAACGTAGGCCTGCGTCCCCGCGTGTGCCTGGGCCCCGGGCGTCCCCGCGGCCAGCTGGCCGACCAGCCCAGCAAGGGCCTGCCTAGCACTGCGCGCACCCACGCCGCCCCGCTGCCAGTGACGCACGGGCTAGCCTTGTCAGCTGCTACTTCTGTCCACCTGCCTATCTTGTCCAGCGTTCCAAAAATGGAACGGGGCTCCTCCACTGTCCGTCACGCCCGTGACCGTCCCGCGATGCCGTCCATCGCCACCAGCACCGCGCGCTCGAACCCTAACCCTAACTCAGACGTGCTGCGGCCGCACGATGCCCCTGCCCCCTTCTTCGCCATCCAAAGGGCATCTCTGCCTTGCCATGGCCGCCGCTGTCGCTATAAAAGGGAGCGCACCGAGCCCGATAGGGTTTCCCTGTGCCCACAGCCACCTTGGCAATGCAGCACCACCACCGTTCACCAAACCAAGGAAGTGTTGGAGAGGAAGGAGAAGGAGAAGGCGGCGAGGAGGAGCTCAGCGCTGGAAGCAGAGGAGCCAGAGCCAAAGCACTGCCGTCCCTGCTCGCGCACCGGAGAGAGACCCGGCGGCCCTGCTCGGCCGCGACGTCGCTATTCTGCTGCATCTTCCCCACGCCGTTGTTGTTCTGCCTCCGCTTCATCACGCTACCACACCACCCTTAACCATAGCTCGGTGACCTCAACTGCCATGGAAGCCGGCCAGCTCTTTCTCCACATTTTCGTTGCTCGTCGCTCTGTTCGCCTCTTTAGCCCCATAGCTGTGTTCACCATCATCTAGAACACCGTTTTGGCAACTCCTTTGGAGCCAGCATGGACCACAGTGAGGGCGCACAGCTTTGCTGCCCTCAGTCTCCCCGGACTCTGGCCGCCGGATTGCTGCCGCAACACTCGACGTCACGGGTGCCCCGCCAAGCCTCCGATAGCTACGCCTTAGATCCTTAGAGCTCCAAGCTGCTCAATTCGATAGGAGGTGAAGAAGATGAAGCCCCATGGAGCGCCAATTTGAAGCTCCGCCGTTCGTCGCCGCCGTCGCCGTCAATGCTAGTCATTTAGGTGACCTCGGTCTGATTGGATCCGCATCCACGCTCGCGTTGGCCCCACGTGGCCGATGCGCACACCGTCGCCGCCTCCCTCGCATCATAGCGCCACGCTACCACTGCCTTGCTGTTGGTCATCACCGTAGCACGTGCGTTAGCGAGCTGAGGGCCCACAAGCCAGCTTAAGCCCGTGGACACCTTCAACTTGTCCCCGCGAGGCTGACGCGCTAGCCCAAGCCATCTATGGAGCACCATGGCACCTCGCGGCCGGGGCCATGCCGCTCATCGCCGCCACGGACAGCTGGTCCGCTGGAAAGCCGCGAGCGCGCCGTGTCCCCTTGGCTGTTTTCGCCTTGCCCCCGCGCCGCCTTAACCGCCGCGCAGCCACCGCCCGCGCTGCCTGCAGCCACCGCCCGCAGGCACCGTGCCCATCCGCACGCGTTAGGAAGAGGATGGGGAATTTCCCCTGTCCTCGTGCACCGCATCCACCACACCGCGCTGGACCAGTCACAGGAAGCCATGCAGACTGCCTGTCTAAAGTCCACGATGGACCACGTCCGCATAGGCCAACTCCATAGACCAGGCCCATTAGGGACCCAGACCGCCACGTGTGCACGCCTAGCGATAGACACATGTCTGGACCAGGTCGGCCCAACCCGGCCCAGATCCAGCCCTGCAAAGGCCCGCCGGAGCCTAGTTGAGGCCCGGTCTGCGTTGACCGTTGACCGGTCAACGCTGACCGTTGACCGAGACCCACCTGTAAGCCATTGCTTGACCTGGCCCCACACATCAGTGCTGACGTCAGCATGACATCAGCGTGACATCAGCCCTGCACCCTTGCTGCTGATCCCACAGTGCCACGTGGACCAATCAGAAGCTGCCACGTGTCACGCTCTGGTTTTATCCAGTCATTTTTCTTTTTCAGAATATGATATAATCTTGTAAAATTCATAACTTCTTCATACGAACTCCGAAAATTACGAACCAAGTGCCCAAATTTTCATAAAAATGAGCTCTACGTCTTAGGCTTATGTATGTTTGCATTTGGAGTTATTGGGTTTTATTTGGTTCTTTGTGTCAATCTATAGGGGTCGCTCCCGCGACCATTATGTCTCGATTTCAAATCTTACGAAGGAGTTGCCCGAGGAGGAGGACTAAGAAGCACGCCAAGGACTCGAGTGACAGCTATTCAGGTGCCACATCCCACCCAACCTCGTAGATCCTATTACGCATGCAACATAGTAGAATGCTAGAGCTCTACTTTACGCAATAATGCTATTATATGCTATGTTATGATTGCATGGTAGATTACTTGTATGCCTATTCCTTGTCGTAACCTTTACCCTACTCATCCACTTATAGGATAGACACGCCATGCAATGCTTGCTACTTGCTACTTATACTCCACTTGCATTATATTGGTGATATGATGTTGATGGTGGATCTTGGGTGGATTCGACTCGGGATGCCGGATTTGGTGATCGTATGGGTGTCTCTGGGTAATATGATGTGGGAGGGTTGTCTGGTGAGGGTCGAGTCGACTGGCCAGGATCTACGATGAGCTTTTGGAGTGAGTCTTGCCGAGGAGGTGCAACCTGGGCACCCCTGTGTTCTTAGTACTTGTGGCGGGTACATTGTGACTTGAGGAGATCCCAGGGTCGAGGGCCTTTGTGGAATGAAGCCCCAGGAAGGAAGGGGTATTGATGCCCCATTTGAGGAGATATCCTGTCTGGCCCCCTAGGACCTGTTGTCTCTTGAGAACCGGAACCACGGACCACCCCTTCGTACGCACCACTCGCCCCAGATAAACAGGGGACGGATGATTTCAGCTACCTAGGGCGGTGCCACTACTACTCTACGTATGCAATGTAGGAAGGTACGGGTAGGGCTCACACCCTTCCGAGACGTTCATGTATCCTCCTCCGAGCATCAGCCCCTCCGAGCGTAGGTTCATGACTTCACAATTTCAGCCACTCCAGACTAGACTTAGGATGTTCCAGGGCTGAGAGGTAGGGTGGCATCATCATAGTTAGATGGTCATTTTGCTATCAGCCTAGGTGATCTAGAGCGCCAATGATGGTTATCTTGTGGATGGTCGGCATTCACCGGTTACAAGTGTACACGCTCTACAGAGTCGTTAGAATCTATATATAGTCCACGGCCTTGGTATGGCCATTCTGTGACCTACGCTTCACTTGAGTAGTGAGATGAGTCCCTTCTACCTCCCCCTGAGTGATGTTGTTACCCTATGACATGATGGCCGATTAGGCATGGATGAGAGGGAGTTGTCCATTGCCGCCCACGTGTGAGCGTGGTTTACTGAGTGAGATGAGAGGTTGATGGTTGGTGGTACGGTTGTGTGGGTTGGGAATGGATTAAAACTTGATGAACTGTTTATATAATATTGATGACACTTGCATAGGAAAACTACAACCATATATAGGCCCTCTTGATATACCCCTATGCATCCACTTTCCACAAACCATAAGCAAAGCATAGGGTGGGAGCCGGTGACTAGTATAAATCATACTGAAACTTATTTGGCAGGTGAGCCTGACTACGCCTACGGTGACGAGGGGCCCAAGGATTAGATGGTCTCATGCCTATGCTCAAGATGGTGCAAGACGTTACTTCTGCAATATCCCTCTACTTCCGCAGCTGTTCTAGATGATAGATACTCTGATGATTCCACCATGTGGCGATGTAATAATTTATGTAAACCTCTCTATTGTATTCTTTTATTCGAAGTATGGCTTTGTAATCAACTGTTATGGGTAATTGATGATTTGACCTCCTAGGCTATCATTATATCCTTCATTCTGTGTATTTTTCCCTTCGTGAAAAATTGAGGATGTTTTAGTTGGTATCAGAGCCATACTTGACCCTAGGATAAGACCCATAGGATTGGACGATAGAATATGAAGATCTTAAAATACTTTCGGTTATATACCGACCTTGCATAGAGCTTTTATGCTTGGCTCACCTCCTCTCTTAATTACCTTCTAATTTTCTCTCTCGGTTCTGAATGCAGATGGCAACCTTTGCAGAGGTCCCCTTCGATGGAGATAAGTAGCAAGACTATGCTCAAATTCTGCGTGAGACACTCCAGCTGCTTGGCGTCCCCAAGTAGAACTACAGCTGGATCTTCTACCATAAGAACGAACCCAACAGATCAGAAGAGTGCTATGTGGTGAGTATTTGGATTACTGAGTGCAAGGAGGTGCCCGCACTAATGATCTTCACAGTCCACAAGGTGGAACATACCATTACCTACACTGCACAGCTTGCAGCACACGCCGCCCTACGAGTAGTGATGAGAGACACCTACGAGCTGCTCAAGACAGGACCACTTCTCCTATTGCCCTAAGCTCTTGACCCTTCCAAGGATGACAAGGAACATTGGGCCAAGGCCATGAGCATTTGGGCTAAGGAGGATGACACTGCACTCAAGAGTACGGGAAGACACATACTCATATACGATAAGATTATCATGCTCTTGGAGGGTGACAAGCGCTTCTACAAGCATCAGGTCTCTAAGATAGAGAAGAAGGTGAAGGCTCAAGAGGAAGAATTAGCCAAGATAAGGAAGTCAGGTCCAACACGGCACACCTTGCTAAATACATGAAAGCTGGTGTGTATTTGCGTAACATCGTGAGGACAATGCGATAGAAGTGAAAGCAGTCGATGCACGTTGCATCCGACAGTACTAGAAGGTGCAGATGCAGCTACCTGCCCACCGCCGCAAGGTGCCTCGCACCGAGAAGTTCAAAATAGGGTTCACTAGTCTCAACATGGATGCCTGCCCCGTGCCTTCGGCAAAGCCTACTCCAGAGTGGGAGGAAGCCTGGGAGCATGTGCGGAGGATGTTCAGGACCAACGCACAGCTCTAGGAGATGGCTGCTAGTCCTTTCCCTCTCTTGCCACCCGGTTCGACACCCGAGCAGTGATCCATAGATGATGCAGAGTAACCAAGCTGATGATGGCCCCGCAATGGCTAAGATAACACGACTCACTTTTGAAGTAGACTAGATTGTCCCCTTTTGAAGCCTACCTGAGTGTAGTGCAAAAATTCCCGCGAGTCTCTTAGTGTAGTTGCTAGAGACATCGTCGTGCAACCAACTTGATGTAATGGATGCTCAAATTTTAATCACGTCTTAAGGATTTTCATCGCTTCTTTGAATGAGTGTTGGATAGATAACAATGTTTTAAATTAATTAAATCAATTTAAATTACTTAGCTAAGTTGACAATAACTCATATCACTTGCACCTATTCCCAAGCCTGGTGATCTTGAAGCAGGATGTCTGCCCACCGTTTGTAACAGAACCGACCAATTTATTAGAGCTTAAGCACATAATTCGCTATTAACCAGCAAACTTACATGATTAAGACCTAATAAACCCGGTAGTCATTCAACAATCTCGAAGGATTTCAAACATTTTCCAATACAGCCAAGACCGTAATAAGTCCAGCGGTCACCATTCACAAATTACATAAGTTTGCCAATAGCTTAAATACATCGGAGTTTATATAAAAATATTACAACACCTTTTAATAAAGAAAAAGCGGAAGCAATTTACTTTGACAACACACACACTCACATTTTTAAATACGGTGCCAGCTCAAAGTCAAATCCAACAAAAGCATCTGAGATAAGATATAAGAATGACCGTGCCCAAGGTCTAATTGATTCCCGTAGTGGGATACAAACCCATCTTGCAGCCACAGCAACCTAGATGAATACCTGCAACAAGTGGGAATAAACCCTGAGTACGAGAATGTACTCACCTAGACTTACCCGTCATAAACCAAAAATAAATTGACTCCAAGGAGTATGCAAGGCTTTATAAGTGGGATAGCTGACTCATTTAATTGCAGAAAAGCTTGCATTAAGGAATAATTAATAAAAACCTTCTAGCATTGTATTTTAATCTGATTAACCTTATCATGCTACATTAGCACCTGTACAAAACAAGCATGGTAATAATTATTCATAGAGAGTCACCAATTTCGGTTGAGTATCTTTCAATCTCAACAGCTCAACCATCTCATCTCTTGTTCAAGTTCTTACTATGATGCCGCTGCTCAAGTCAAGTGTTCACTGTCCAGGAACGATGGCGATTATAATCGATTACTAACCAGCTGGCGAGTACTCCTCACACAAACCACACTCACCAGCCACGGTGAGCTACAGGTCACCGACATCCAATTCAGGAAAACGGGAGATCAACAGGTACCATCACATCCGGGCACCGTCTGGCTGCCAGCAGGGCGCACCATGCTATATTCAGGCCTTACAACCGCGTAACCCGTGGTCCCCCATCTTCACCAATGCGATGCGTACAGCAGGTCGACTCCCGGCCCAAATCAAAATTAGGCTTCGCGGTCGGAACGACTTATCCTTCCAGCTAAATGTGAGGCATAAATTCAATATGACTTGAGGACGTACAACGGACGGGGTCCTAGTTCGACACAGACGGGATAACCACACCAAACCTCCAGTTCAGTCTCAACACCAATCCCGCCCGGTCTCGATTTATTATCTTCACATGGTTATCCAAGATAACAACGTATTCAACCATCCGAGTTACCACCTATAACTCGCGGATGACAGGAAATCACCCGACTTCTACCGATCTAGTTAAGCAGGGCTAAGCATATAATCGTACCTGAACCTAACAGGGTTGAAGTATAACAGTGGCAAGGAATATAAGTAATGCAGCAATGGTATAAAACAACGCCTATAACTTAATGCAGCAAACAAGTAAAGGACTCAAATTAGATATTTTGCAAACCACAGGGAGAATGCTCCGGGGCTTGCCTTCCTCAGAAAAGCGATGTTGATTCTTCGGTACTTGGATAACTTCTTGTTCTTCTCCTTATTCCCGATCACCTCCTGTGCGGGAACTTCCAACAAGTCGTCCTTTTGGCTTCTTGGCTTCATGACAGGGTTCTCGCATGCGATCCTGTATGATGCATATGCATATATAAATATAACGAATGCATGCGGAATGAACATGGAGTATGGTGATGATCATGAATGCTTTCTAGGAATGAACATGCTGCACATGATGGATCAAAACATATTACTTTAGTCTACCGAGTAGGTGCATATCCCTATTTCATTCAACTAACCATCATCGAGCAAAGCACGCAATCGCACATAGAAGCAACATGAATGTACATACCCTACGACTAAGTGCTGCATAGATAAATTCATAACCAAACCACAATAATCACACCAATAGATTATACACTTAGCGAGAGCATAGAAAAACATATTAACTAACATGAAATATAACCCAAAGCATTATTTAGCACATATTGAATTAAGGACAGAACTGCGTCACATACTTGTACTACCTAGAAAATTCTATAAAAATTAAAAAAGATGCGACATACCAAATATAGATTGCCATCCAAATTTCACCTCAATTGGATAAGCCTATCCTTCTACACAAAAATCACAAGGCAGCACAAAACAGGGGACCTAAAAATACTTTGTACTATAAAATATACCAAACTGCATATATTGTCACATCAAAAGCTACCTTATGACATATAAAGAGCCTACAAAAATTATCATCCCCAAATTAAACCGATAACATACATTTATGATTTTTCTCAAGAATAGCGCTAAAAGCACACTTGAACTACAAGTTTATATTTTTACATAGAACAAAGCTATCAAATACTTTTCTCTGATAGAGCAAGACATAAGAAGACTAACAAACTTGGTTTCACATTTTTCTGAGCAACAGGGAATTAGTTATGCATTTTCTAAGATATAAACAATTAATAGAGATAAAATAAATATATATATAAAAGTATCACAAACATCACATTTCATATTTTTATCATGCAGATCTACTCATAAGAAAAATACTGCAAGTTGAACCACTCGATTTGGACTAAAAATGAGCAAGTTATGAATTTTACAAGCTATCACCAAATCTAAAAATCAAAAATACAAAAACCACTTTGCAGAAAGGCCCCCGAACTTTGTCAAATTCTCGAACGAAGTCCCTGAGCTGGTGAACAGCAAGCGTGCGCGCATGGCGCGATGGGGCCGGCCTCCACGGCGGTTCTCCGGCCAAATTGAGTGGGGGAAAAGCTAGAGGAGGTCTTGGAGCATCTATTGAGCAAGAAAAAGAAAGAAAATGGCGGCCGAATCGATGGGAACGCGAGCTCGAACTCGGCGGCGGCCATGGCCATGGCGGCAAGCTTCGAAATTCGGCCGTTCCTCGATGCAATTCGACAAATTAAAGGGTGGAGAAGGTAGAGGACGTCGAGGCGAGCTCGTGGGTGGATTTTGGGGAAAAAGCGCGCGGCGGAGGAGGCGGCGCGGCGAGCGGCGGCGGCGCCGACGCGCACTGCATGCGCGCGTGCCTTCTGTGCAGAGAAAATGGAGGGGGAGAAGTGGAGAAGAAGAGGAGAGGGGTGAGGTTAACCGGTCGACCTGACGGGCTGCCGCCCCGGCCTGCCGGTCGCCGGCCGCCACGCGGCGTGCGCGGACGGGCGGCTGTGGGCGGTGGCCGGCCGGTCCGTTCGTTCGATCGATCGATAGCTTTTTTTTTATATATATATAAAGAGCCCTCTTTTAGAATAACTTTTAAAATATTCCAAATTAGACAAAACTCATAAAAGAGAAAATGTAGCTCTTGATGAGTAGAACATTTCATCTTTAATAAGTTTGGTCAAATTCTGCATAGATTTTGAAATAAAAAAATCTAAAAGAAAAAGGCTTTAAAATTCAAAAATTAGAAAACAGCCCCAAATTCTGGCTTTCTCCACATTTTTGAGCATATTCCACACCTTTTCATGAAAAGTGACCAAAACAACTTTTGTTCCTTATAAAATTCTCTACAAAACTTGTTTAAGGTACACCAACATGCAAACACTCTAACTACTAAATTTGAATTAGTCAAACAGAATCACTCTATAAATAAATTTTAGTCAAATAAGCCATGCAAGCCTAATTAACCAAAGTTATAAACATAAACATAGGTTCATTTTGTGTCCTAAGCATGTCTAAATTATTTTAGTGAATATCCATCAATCACTTGAGTCACTTCATCACATTCACATGCTTTTCAAACATAATTCGAACGAATCAAGCATCACACATAAAATGACAACTAACCCATTCATTAATATCATGCATAATGATGCTTATGCTAATGAATGCAAGTGCTAATGCATGCTTAACACCGAGGGTGTTACACCGTTCAGCACATCTGAGCCACCATGCACCACTCCTAGGGCCCGCCATGGGCCATGGACAAGGTGGTAGTCATAGATGCATGGGGCACAGGACCCCCATTGGATTCAACCCAGAGAAGGAAGAACTTCAGATCATCACTTTGCCAACCGTCAAGACCCATGTTGAGGAGCGTCCTCCACTACCCCCACCACTTTTGGCTAGGGTGATGGCTCAACAGCATCGCCTCTTGGGAACCTTGGCTGGAGAATTCCAACAGAAGTTGGCTAGTGCACTCCTGTTGGAACTCCCCACCTTTGATGGCGCCAACGGTGACCCTATCACCACCATGGACTGGCTATATGACATGACTGAGTGGCTCAAATCAACCATCTACACAAAGGAGGATCAAGTCAAGATCATAGCCCACCACTTCAAGGGTAACACTCAAGCATGGTGGAATGGATTCAGCACGTCTCACCAAGACCCCACCAGCATCTCGTGGGATGAGTTCACTAAGGCCTTTTATGAGTGCTATGTGCTAGCAGAAGTGGAGGAGAATCTAGCAGAAGAGTTCTGTAGTATCAAGAAAGGAGCCGACACAGTCCATGAGTATGCTATCCGCTTCATTCGCCTGATGCGGTATGTGCACCCTGAAAGTGTGGCCACCAAGGAGGACAAGATGTATTACTTCATTCAGGGACTGGAAGTTCCCTGCTACAGTGCTATCACAAGAAGGACTTGCCACACCCTTGAGGAGGCCATCAATGAGGCAATGAAGTTAGAGAAGGACCATCCTAAGACAAGCACGCTCATCCATATGAAGCGTCACTTTGAAGATCATCTCACAACCCGGTCCGGCAACGACCGCGCACACATGATCTCCCTACAAGCAGGTCCTTCTAGAGCCGCCCCTTCAGCATTCTGACACATGGGAGGCTACTAAAACCACTCCTACAATAGAGATTCCCTTCTTCTACTATGGATGTGGCCATCCTGGTCACAAGATCTATGTCTGTCCAAGAGAGAGGGCTGCCGCACCCACACCTACAAGTGGCATTCCTCTTGTTTGTTTTGGATGCGGCCAACCAGGCCACAGAGTCATCAACTGCACCAGGGTCGTCGTTGATTCACCAGCTATGATTCCTTTCAAGAGAATTCAAGGTTCAGCAAAGAAGGTTCACAATGATGCACGAGCTGCCCGCTGGCAACTTACACTCAGATCTGCTAAAGACGTCCCCAACAACGAAGATCAGGGTGCAAGAGGCACCACAACCCTCGACGGAATAACCTATTTTGGATATTGCCAAAAGGGTCATATGATTGCAACTTGACCTCAGAAGGATGCTACTCTGAGTACTATGAACCATAGTGCTCGAAGAGCTGCCCGCTGGCGTCTCGCCAAGCAAGCTGCTAAGGACAGCCATGACATGGAACAAAGTATGTGCTTATAATTGGAGCTAACACTTCATTTTTGCTTTAGATCTGGTATTGCATCTTTTTATGCACTTACTACCAAGTCTGCATAAGATTTTAACATGCACACTACCATATGAGGATTCCCTCAATTCTAGTACTTTTGATGCCTCCACCCCTGGAGAAGTAGGTTATAAGGATCGCTACACTAGGATACCCTGATAGCTAGGCTCACTTTGCCACCCTTGAAAGCATGAGCAATACCTTATTAGTTGGAAAAGATCTCTGCAAGTGAACACATGAATCAATGCAAGCCCCATTAGGTGAATGCAACCCTCTATGCCAAAAGGAAAACAAGGGAATAAGACGGTGTGCCATCAAGAACAAGTACCCCCTGCCAAGGATAGAGACCTGCTAGATTGGCTGCTCAATGCTAAGTATTTTGCCAAAATTTCCCTTAGATTAGGCTACTATATGAGCAACATCTAAGAAATATTCTTGTTTGCACATTTTCTAAATTCGTCTTTCTGCTTTTGCGCCTTCTCCATGATGTTGTGCATTTCCACTTGTTTCACCATATTACCTGTGAAAATATGAACACTAGGGGTACAAGTGGAATTTGTTAGTAGCAAAGGCATATGTGCTAGAATATGTTTGTCTTTCCTCTTTTTAGTTTAAATTGGCGGTTTAGAAATGATCCGTAAGGACCGCCAACAAGACCCCCAAGCTTAACCTTTGCTCGTCCCGAGCAAATAGCTAACTATGGTTGTTGATCAGGAGTTGCTGCAATGCTGATATAATTCATAAGTGCCATGCCTGTAACAAAGTATTCCTTCGCAATTTAAATAAGTTGGGCATTCTATCCACTCTTTACCTTGATCTCTCATGGGGCTTGTAGCTTTTCTAAGTTCTTGGGCAGTTGCAAGGCAGAACGGTTATAACAGAATCACTAATCATTCATTCTTTGATAGACCATCTATCCGGAGGTTTTATGAGTTTTTGCAAAATGAAACAAGTTCCTCAAACGATTCACTCAATTGCTCAATGTGTATGATCACCTCACCAAAGGCATTGTGATGTTGCCTTTTATATCCTACAACAAGGCTGAGAGTAGAGTTTTGGGTAGATATAAAGGTGGGCATACTTACATCACCTGTATTGCTAAGTCAAAGACCGGACCATAAGGAGATACAAGTCATACACCTTGATTGAGATGTGCAAGTGTGTGGAATATGTGTATGGTGGAAACCTATCTCTAATTATTTTTGGCACTCCATGCATCATGACTCTCTTTTATTGAATGGAACAACACTATTTGGAGAGATATGGGCTATGCTAAAAAATGAGAAAAGCCAAGGGGTATGAGAAAACAAACAGGAAGAAAAGTCCAAATACCCATTCAAAAAAATGTGTGATGATTCTATAGCCCATATCTTTTTATTGACATACGAAGACTTATGGATGGAGAGATGTCAAGATAGCGAATGCAAGGAGTGAAGATTTTGTATGAAGAATGCACGGCTCTCAGGTTGAGGGTCGGTATTTTTATTTGGTGAAAACTGGGAGCGCAACTCTTAGGGTAAGAGTTGACATGTTTTTTGGTGGATGGAAGGGTGCATGTTGTGCGCAACTCTCAGGGTGAGAGTTGGCTTTATTTGGTGGGTGCATGTGAATCTCAATCATGGGTATATGACCATAATCTCACTAGGTCACAACAATTTGACTTAACTCAAAGTTCCGTAGGCAGCATATAACTAAAGGTTTATAAAAGTAAAGCATATCATATGGCCTTGGTGGGTATTTATCATTGAGGAACTTTTGATTTTTAAATTTTTGAAAAGAAAACTCCGGATATCAAGTTTCTCGTAGAACAAAGTCATAGCAAAATCTATTTGTACCATCTCATATCTCGCAACAACTTAGAAAAGGATCATGCAATTGCAACCCACAGGATTTCAAGTTCTTAGAATGAGACATTTTTAGACAACAAACTTAAATCTTGGGGAATTTTAAGTTATAACTTAGGCACAAACTGTAGGGTGATGAGGGTGCTACGCTAGCCAGAAAACAAAACTTTTTGACCTCATAAACCAGGATCTACTGCTAGTTACAGGTGACGGGATTACCACTAGACACACAGGTGCAGCGAAAGACGACTCGATGTAGTCATATGCGTCGTAGCAGGCAGTGCAGTTGCGTGATCGTCCATCACGTCAATCCCCTCGCGTGGTTCGTCCCAGTGCTCTAGATGCAGCACCTCCGAGGAATCCCACACATGCAGGGAAGAAGCGATGCGCCTTCGGACTGCTAGGTCCACGAGGAGCAAAAGGCGCGAGCATGGAGAGGGCGACGGCAGCTGTCAAAGGTGTGTGTCTCCCTGACCGCACCCCTACCCCTTGCTTATATAGGTGTCCCCAATGAGCTCATGAGTTGGAGGCCCATTAGTAACCCTAAGCCTTGTCTAATTCGGGTCCAACCCGAATTAGGCTTCCAACCCCTTAAGCGTGCGATCCTATAGGTTCACGCACACATTGACATGGGCCGAGTACTCCTACTCGCCCAATAGTTGACAGCGGCCTCTAGTAAGGTGTGACAACTCCTATGCATACGCAAAGATCATATCAGACGAACCACTATGACCACATACAAGTTATTCCCTTTGCCACTTGATATATGGTTCAACTCATGGGTTGACACTTAACCCAAGCACGACCATGAATTTGTTGATCCAATCACTTGAGTGATCCAGTGATATCTCTCTCGCGTAGAGGGGCAAATTCCATCTTGATTGTCTGTGTCTCATAGCATGTTTCCTGACCACCCGAAGACCACCTTTATAACTACCTAGTTATGGAGCAGCGTTTGATAGTCCCTAAGTAGGCTGTTTCACATCTTGAGTACATACCACAATCTTAGGTCTAAGGACATAACGTACATGACGTGAATAGAGACTTTCTCATGTCGGGTCAGTCCAGCCTACATGTCTCACATGTGCCCACATTATTAGTTTGACATCTCCATGTCCATGACTTGTGAAACATAGCCATCAACTAATACATGTGCTGGTCTAATATTTAAGTGTGTTCTCACAAGAACGCCGACCAGGGACAACTTTAGAATAACCATTCAAGTAATTAAGTTCCACAAACAATTCACATAATCGCCAATGAATACAAGTTGTCTATAATGGATATTCAATGAACACTTTATCAATCATGGATACAATCGAAATATCATCATCAACATGATTAGCTCTAGGGCATATTCGCAACACAAACAAATTATAGACAAAGCAACTATTCATCATTTCAATAGAAGAGAAACTAACACATCTTCACACATATGGGAGTGGAATATAAATATAATTTTTTTGAGTTATAAGGAAAATAAAATTATAGAATTAAAATATGAGAAATAAAGTGCAAGAATTTAAAGATACATGTTACCTCTATGGGGTCTCCTCCCCCAAGCTAGCTCAAGGCCTAGGTCTAGGGAATTGTCCCATGGACCAAAGGAAGGCCATCTGTGCCTCGTGTCACCGTCGGTTTGCATCATCGATGTCCACGAAGTGCTGCTGGTACTGCTCGTGCCACTGAGTGGAGGTCTGGATATGGGTGTTGAGCATACCTTGGATTTTCCTGTTCTAAAGCTCTAGTCCTCCTATGCGTGTGTTGAGGACCTCTAGTGTGACTGGCTGTGGGTGACCCCGGGGTGGCATGCCCTCCAATCTTGAAGAATGCGCCTTCTCGTGCAACCCCGATCCTCCTGCCTCATGTGGGTGAGGGATGTGTCCCATGCCTTGTCCATACCCAGGGGTGAATCCGGGTGTAGACATGAAAGGGGACCACTCCATCCCTGGCATCATGGTGGGTATGGTCGGTGGTGGTGTATGCTGTGCAGGCTGTGCAGGCTTTGCCGGCTCCTCCTCCTGTTCTCCTCTCCTCCGTGATCTCCTGCGGGAAATAGAACTCCTGCGTGCTTCTTCCCTCTCAATGAGGTCAAAGGTGAGAGATGGGAAATTATATAAAGCGAGATCCGGGTTAGGTAACGGGATCTCGTTTATATATCTTGAAAAATAAAATACCAATCTTCTTCCTGATTCATCATGTTTCAGAATATGGGCTTGCCCCAAATAAAACTCATTAATCATAATGTGAGGAGTAGAGAGGTAAACAATGGTGTTAGCAGCATGGGGATCAATACTAGCAGCAAGACGAGTGATGAGTGAAGTGCATATGATAGGAGTAGATGTCTTGAAAGAATTTAGCCAATGCTTAACAATCTCACATACAGGAGCAACCTTAATCTTTTTAAGCACGACATAAAGCAACTTCAACTCAATGTCATAAGCATGATGCGTATCTTCTCTAGGAAATAAAGAATTAGCAATCCACTTATGCATAAGCCTCAGAGTGGGATGATGGATGATGTTGACATTGGGTTGGAATTTCCCAATAACATTTAGCCCAGTCATCAAATGCCAAAAAGTATGATGATGATAACCCAAGAGAGAAAAACCCAAGTCAACAGAGCATCGAGCATAAAAGCCTAAGTGTGCAGTAAGATCCTTCTAGTGAAGGCTATGATCTCTACCAAAGCAGCGAAAAGTAATACCATAGTTGACAATTTGCAAAGTGCCCAGGACTTGGATGGTCAAAATACGAGATCTAAGTTCATGCACAGGGGCAACTTGGCTCCAACCAACATGCTCGAAAATGGTATTAAATTCAATGTCCATACCTGTCTGCTGGAGAAGGATCGGATCGAAAGCTGGCATGTGCCAGAACTCACGCTCCTTGAGGAGGTTGTATGCCTGCATCTCCCACTCGTCCTCCAAGTCAAGGAAGGGGGGCATCGGCCTCATCAATGGCATGGCCCGTTGGCGCCTCCTCCCCTCCTCCTTGCGGTGGGTTCTCCTCATGCAACGGGATGTCTTGGTTTGATCCCCTACAGGAGAGACGACCTATTCGGAGCAGGCCGGAGACCCATCCTCTGATCCCACTCATGGTGAGTGAGCCTAACACGAGAGCTTGAGCTTGCTTTGTGGTGGAAGTACAAGAGGTTCTTGTAGAATTTTCTTGCACATGAGCTTTGTGGAAAATATTTGGAGAGTGGTGGAGCAAGAGAGTGATGGAGGGAGTTGAAGAAATGCGAGAATGAGAGGGGTGAGGAGCTCAACCCCGGCCTCCTGGTATTTATAGAGTTGATTGTAGGCATGGAGGCCTTGCTTGCAACGGCTAGTAGCCGTTGGCAAAAGGTCGAGCTACCAGGCCCTCGGGCAGGGGGCGGTCGCCCCTGGGACCGACCGGTCCCTTGGCGGGGCCATTTCTATCCCAGCTTTTGCCATATTCCCTCAACGGCTATTCTCTTGTGGTAGCCGGTTACGATTTCCTCCAGTTCAAAATTTTGCTCCATCTTTTAATTTTCCACAAATTTATTTATAACTTTTTGTTTTCAAAAATTATTTTAAAAATAAGATTTGGAAAGAATAAAAGCTAAACTTTCAGAAAATGATTTTTATAAGATTTTTGGAGAGAAATTATTGTGCACTAAAAATAAAGTTTTTATAAAACTAGATAAAAGAAATACTCTTTTTTCAAATGCAAGAAAATAATTTTATAAATAAATATATTTTTTCTCTCTTTTTTTCCAAAGGATAGGATACATAATACCTGAGTGGGGGCGCCTCCCCCAAGCTGGATGATAGTGTGGGCCCCTTTAGAGTATTATTTTTGTATATATATTTTTTATTTTTATTATTTTTTTAATAACTGCCGATAGCCTTCGGCAAGGGCTCAACATTTATAGTCCGTTGGCAAGACTCTTCTTCCTTCATTGCTCTGCAGCTGCATGAACAAAGCTCTTTTTTCCGTATTGTTGACAGGGATAGAAGCAGCTATCTGAGCCATCTGTGTTTCTATCATTTTGTTGAAACTCAGCTGACTTTTAACAGAAGAAGACAGAGTTTCAAGCTTTGTATTTATATTTTTAAACATTTTATCATTGAAGGACAGCTTTTTGGTATGATTCTCATTGATCTTAGGCTATCCCGTAATGAGGTCTCTTAAAGAAGGTTGGTTTGAATTGAAATTCGAATTAAAATTATTACCTTGCGGGCGGTGCTGGTTGTTCCACCCGTTATTACCTTGCTGTTGTGGTTGGCGAAACCCGTTGTTGACATAGCAAGCTTTTTCTTGGGTTTCGAGGCAGTTGTTCCCCGGATGGCCAACATTCCCATAGACTTCACACGTCATGTGTGAGTCCATCGCCTGGACGAAGCTCATGGTAGGATTAGTGGCGCGATCGCCATCTTCTGCATCAGCAGGTCTATTTTTGCGGCCAACAAATCCGTCTCCTTCACGGTGCTTTTTTATGTTTTTCTTCCTTCTCCCCAGCTTTGGTTTGCCACCATCTTCTCAATGAGAGGAGTTGCATCCATGATGGTGAGGGAGAGGAATGCACCTCCAGCTGTGGCATCTACGTGCCCCTTTGACATAGCCGTGAGGACAGGCCCAGATGTACTCCTGAAGCCTTTCCCAAGCTTTGGGGATGGATTCAAGTGAAGATTGCTAGAAGTTTGATATCTTCCCCCTCAGAGCACTGGTCCTAAGGGGGAGCATGTGTCTTTTACTACCTATGTAGAATTTTCTAGTGATTGAATCCTATATTCCTTGTCACCCTAGGCTATACATTTGGGTAATAAGCTTGCTAGTGCTCTATTGAAACATGATCTCATAACTTGGTTAATAACTTTGCCATGAACAATAGAAGAAAACCCTTTTTAAATAAGATTCTATCTATTTGTAATCATCTGGGACTTAACGTACAGCTACGGGGGCTACATGGCTTTGGCTCTAGTTGTTCATACGACCATTTCTAGTGAGTTAGATGATCTGCAAGTTGGGTATAGGACGACCTCTTCAGTATGTGTATAACCGGGTAGGCCATGTGCCATATTGGAAGGGGGGATTTCCTACATCCGATGACCCTGCGGCTCTAACTTTTTAGACGAACCTATGAGTGGATTTATGTGGTTTTTCAGTGTTTGGGAGTAATTAACCCATGCGTCTAGAAATCATGACCCGTAGTGAAAGTGTACATCTCTGCGTAGAGTTAAACCGATATATCGTCCGTGGACGCGGCCTTGGAGACAACTGTGGATTGGTTGATCATTAATGAAACTTGATAAATGTTTATTTGATAATTTCATGTGCTACTTATTATTCATGTTATTCTGATCATGTGGTTATGGGCATATCACTACCTTGTTGCTAAAGCTAAAACTTGACATACACTTAAAAGCTAAATGCAGTGTAAATAGTGTCAGCTTATTTGAGCTTAATGAACCTCTTCTATGCTTGCTAAGTACGTATGTACTTACACTTATTTTATTTCAATATTTGAAAAATCCCGGATGGGTACCAGATGGTCAGATTTGGAGATTGTTTAGGCTTATGATCAACCAGTCAGTTAGATCTAGTGGAGTGGAGTCTACATCTGAAGATCGGAGTGTCTTTCCGTTAATTGCTACCTAAGGGTATATCTCTCTAAATACTATGTATGTTATTTATTAAGCATTGTTTACTGATACTACCCTTACCTGTAGCTATTTGTGGGAGTTATCTCCAAAGACTCAAATATGGTGTATATCTGGTTTTGTTCTTAAAACCGGGTATTACAAGTGGTATCAGCTCAATGCTGACTGTAGGATGCAAGCCTAGGTAAAAATTGGCCGTCATAAGATTTTGTAATTGCTATAACAACCTTGATCTATAAAGCTTAGTATTTTCTTCTCTACTATATCCCTATCCTTGATATTTGTATCCTCCTTGATTCTTATTTTAAATCTCTTGTTCTCATCTACTATTTGCTTTAAAATGCTTTTAGAACTCTCTCTTACCATATTCTTGTGTCACCAGGAGAAAAACTTTAGGATCTCTGCCCTTAATATGAACAGAACGATAGAGAATGTTCAGGGCACTACCTCCATCAACGAGCACCTTCTCAAACCAAACGTCGTCTATCACCGAGTCAAGGACCAATGGGAAATGACCAGCATCGGGGATTTTGGCCCACATATCATTGTGGCTGAACGATATGGGCTACTTGGACTAGTGGGCACGTTGACATCCACGACGAAATCATCAGCCTCCTAGATGGCCATGATGGCCCGTGTCAATAGCTTCTTGTCTCAGGCGTTCTCCAGCCCGACCTTGCCGCCGAAGATGACGGCGGTCACATTCTTCATGGGATCCCTATAGGCGTGCCATGGGTTCGGATCTTGAGCTTCTTCCTCATCGACATCGTCCTTCTAGATGGCATTCTTGGCTTTTCCTTTGGGGGGTGGGCACGGCTTCTTGTTTGCCGTCTTCTCGAGAGTGTCCGCTAGGACTCTGCATTCGCCCAGCGTGCGACCCTTGCTAGGATGACGAGGGCAGTCCTGGCTAAGGACCTTGTCAAGTTCTTCATCGTTCCCCCTCTTCTGGCCCTTCATCGCGTTGATGGAGGTGTCATTGCGGTTACGCCGACCACCATTTTAAGCGTCCCGGCCACGGCGCTTGAAGGAGCAATCGTCATCACGGTGGTCGGGGTCATGGTTGCCACGATGGTTGTCACGATGATCATCCCGTCGATCTGGTCGGCGATCCTGATTATTATCGCGGTCGTGGTCGTCATCGCGGTGGTAGACACGGTTGGTGGGGCCAAGGTTACCCTCATTCAGCCTGTCATCGAGGTGGGCGAACCTGTGGGCGATGGAGAGGAGCTCTTCCATGGTTCTTGGTTGCTCAAGGAGCACCTCCTTCTTGAGATCTAGACCACATGGTTGGACCAGGCCAGCAATGAAGAGGTCGATCCCTTCTATTGGGGAGACGTCCATCACATGGTTCCACATGACGGAGAAGTGCCAGATGTACTATCGCAGCGACTCCCTTAGACAGTGCCGTACCTACGCCAGGGCATACTTGGTGCTTGGCTGAACACAGGTGGGCTTGAAGTTGTTGACGAACATCTCTTTGAGCTGAGCCCAACTATGGATGGAGTCGGTGCGCTGGCAAAGCAGCTAGGATGTAGCGACGTTGCTCAAGACTACCGGGAGGTAGTTGGCCATGACGTACTCGTCATCGCCAGCTGCTCGGGCAGCCACTTCATACAGCGTAAGCCAGTGCTCAGGATCATCCTGTCCATCGTACATCTTGATGTCATCGATCTAGAAGCTCTTTGGCTAGAGAACGGCCTTGAGCTCCACTGAGAACAGTGCTGGTCCGCCCATGTGTCGGCGAGCATGGTAACATTTGTCAAGGTGGCCACGGAGATCATGGTCCTAGGGCTGCTCGACTTCCTGATTGCGCTCAGCACAGCGGTTGGCCTATTACCGACCACCGTGCTGGTGATTGCCATGTCGGCACTGGTCGTCACGCGGCTCCTCACATGGGGCGTCGTTGGCGTTGGCTTGCCGAGGCTGCTCGCACGGAGGTCCTTCGTGGTTGGATTTGTTGTCGGTGCCACTCTCCATGGGTTGGCGACGACGACTACGCCACGATCGTCATGATCGATGTGATGTGGTCAGGAAACCGGCAGAGCGGAGCTGAACCATTTATGCTTCAGCGGCGATCAAAAAATCACGGATTGCTTCGACCCTGGTTGTGTTCGAGGGAAGATTGTTGAGCCGATCCATGGCCACAGCAATGTTGGCCGTGGGTGTCTCATGGACGAGTTGGTCACCGACCATATTGAACTCATCGTTGAGGTTGCATTGGAGGCAGCACAGTGGAGGGCCTACACCATTGCCGCCGTTGACAACGTCGTTGCCGCCATTGTTGGCAGCATTTGCTTCTTGTGCTTCCAGGAGGTGTCAACATTCTTGATCAGCATTGCGAGCCTCTCTTGCCTGCTTTTCCTACTCCGTTTCATTTGGCACAGTGGCTCATTCACGCTGACCACGAACACTATGCTGTTGAACCAGGCGGGATTCTGGGGGTATCTGGTGCCGTGTTAGTGGGCAGGGTCTGGTGGTCCAGTGTGGTTGGGCTCTCGTCCTCAACGTTCTCCTGACTCCAGACCTCAAGACTCTCTTCGTCAGAAAAGATACTCGGTAAAGTCAAAGGAGACGGAGGGCATCTTGTCGAGCCCTGAGAGCAGATCGGACATGGTGCCGTCCTCGGGGATCGTCCCGTTTGATCAGGAAGGGACCTGCTGCAAAGCCACCATGCCGACCATGGGTCTTGGATCTTCCAGGACCAGAACCAGATTGGGATCTAGGTCTAGGAGGTGGTTATCATGTCGCCAGGGAGCAATCTGCAGGTTCCTCGCATGGGACATGGCTGCGTTGCTCAACCCGTGCGAGAAGACGGGTGCACTACTCGGGCCAGGAGCAATTGGGTCTGTTGGCCCTGGTGCAGGTTGCATCTGCTGCACCCGACGCTACTGCCTTTGCTCTGCTCGGGCCTGGCGAGCGGTGTGGCTAAGCATGCGCTGATGCTGGTGCACATTGATGAACCATCTAGCCTAACTAGAGGTGGAGCACGCACAGCAGCCAGAGTTGGATTTGGTCAGCGCGGGTGACGAGCCTGATTGTGCACAGGGCGCTACTGGCGCTGCCCCTGGTTGGGCATAGGCTGCCGTTGATGGCATTCCACCACAGTGGGAGGTCCGCCTCGATGAATGGCCAGTGGTCCTCCTCTATAGTTTGCAGGTGGTGCTCGGGCCAGAGCCAGATTTGGATCTGGTCAGCATGGGCCACCGGCTTGTCCTGTATGTCCTTGCCGGTGCTGAGCGTTGCCATCCTGATGGACAGGTGGCGACCCATGAACCATGGGCAGATTTCGATCTGCACAATGTGGGTGGTTGGTGTGATTGCGCCAGTGTGGTTGGAAAGGGGTGAAGTCCAAGTACTCTTAGCGAAGCCATGCAGGAGCAGACTCCGTGTACTCTAGGATTTTGACCAGACCTGCCCCATGCTGATCAATCATGTCGATCAGATCGGAGTTGTCGATGTGTCTCCATTGGTAATGAGGAAGCCGCCAGTTCACCGCTAGCATGGCCACCATCTCCACGACCATCATGGGCGGTGTGGATGACCTTGGGGACGGCCTCGAGTGTTGGGAATATGCCCTAGAGCTAATCATGTTGATGATGATATTCCGATTGTATCCATGATTGATAAAGTGTTCATTGAATATCCATTATAGACAACTTGTATTGATTGGCAATTATGTGAATTATTTGTGGAACTCAATTACTTGAATGGTTATTCTAAAGTTGTCCCTGGTCGGCATTCTTGTGAGAACACACTTAAATATTAGACCAGCACATGTATTAGTTGATGGCTATGTTTCACAAGTCATAGACATAGAGATGTCAAACTAATAATGTGGGCACATGTGAGACATGTAGGCTGGACTGACCCAACATGAGAAAGTCTCTATTCATGTCATGTATGTTATGTTCTTAGATCTAAGATTGTGGTATGTACTCAAGATGTGAAATGGTCTACTTAGGGACTATCAAACGCTGCTCCGTAACTGGGTAGTTATAAAGGTGGTCTTCGGGTGATCGGGAAGCATGCTATGAGGCATAGACAATCAAGATGGAATTTGCCCCTCTCTACGCGAGAGAGATATCACTGGATCACTCAAGTGATTGGATCAACAAATGCATGGCCGTGCTTGGGTTAAGTGTTAACCCATGAGTTGAACCATATATCGAGTGGCAAAGCGAATAACTTGTATATGGTCATAGTGGTTCATCTAATATGATCTTTGCATGCACATAGGAGTTGTCACGCCTTGCTAGAGGCCACTATCAACTATTGGGTGAGTAGGAGTACTCAGCCCATGTCAATGTGTGCGTGAACCCATAGAGTCGCACGCTTAAGGGGCTGGAAGCCTAATTCAGGTGGGACCCGAATTAGACAAGGCTTAGGGTTACTAATGGGCCTCCAACTCATGAGCTCATTGGGGACGCCTATATAAGCAAGGGGTAGGGCGCGCGGTCAAGGTTGGCACAAGAAGATAGTTCTTGGAGGACTTATCACAAGAAGGATGGCACACATGGATCGTGGAGATGGAGATCACCATTCATTAAAGGGCCATACCATGTCACTATGTGTGAATGTGATTCTCATTATTTGTTCTACTTTCACATGCTATTATGTTTTGTCTACATGAGTGCGATAGTGAAGTAGAATGATCCCTTAGCAATGTTTAAGTTAAATGCTTCCCCAAACCTTGCACTGTCATAAGTCTTGTACAATCGATGGTGGGTCTATGAAATTAGGGTGCCACTGGTTTTCCTCGACTAGGCAGGTTCGTATCGGATACTTACTGCAAGAAGGTTTGGTTACTTGAACAAGGTCATCCTAACAGTTAGGGATCTTGAAGCATGGAAAGGTTGAGTGCTTGGCATAGGGATGCTAGCCCAACAACAAGAGTCATATGAGATATGATTAGCAAGGTGTTGCTTACCGATCTACCATACCGACCAGCGGTGATACTAAAGCTCACTGGTCGGGATGTTAGTTGTGGATCTTGAATCACTAAGTATTAATTGAGGGATATTGATTTTAGTGGGACTATATTCTATTTGATACAATTTACTCCTTTATGGATACATTGTCTTAGTATTTTGCATTACTTTTGTTGTAGATGGCCGTTCGCAATCAACCATTTTCTTTGCGTATAATTCTTGAGAAAGATAAGTTGAATGGAACAAATTACGTGGATTGGATCTGCAAGCTGAGAATTGTTCTCAGGGCTGAGAAAAAGGAAGATATTCTAGACACCCCATTACCAGATGAGCTGGTGAAAATGCACCTGCTGCTGAAAGAGCCGCTTACAAGAAAGCATGCGATGCTGATCTTGAAGTGAGTTGCCTTATGCTTGCTTGTATGGAACCTGATCTGCAGATGCATTTCGATAACAATCACTTAGCGAATGATATGATCATGGCGCTTGAGGAGATGTTCTGCACGCAGGCCAGGACTGAAAGGTTCAATGTCTCTAAGGCGCTTGTGGAAACCAAGCTTGCAGAGGGCACAGCAGTAGGACCACACGTAATCAAGATGGTTGGTTACACTCAAAGGTTGGAGAAGCTAGGCTTCCCAATCGGCCAAGAGTTGGCCACTGATTTTATTCTCTCATCTCTTCCGCCCAGCTATGGAAATTTCATCTTGAACTAACATATGCATGGAGTGGAGAGAGGCTTGAGTGAACTGTGTGGTATGCTAAAAACAACAGAAGCTGACATCAAGAAAGGTGCCAGCAGTAGCCAAGTGTTGGCGGTCCAGAACAGACCTCGGTTTAAGAGGTGGGGCAAGAAGAAGGGCAAGGCTAGAGATGAGATCTCTAAGCCAAACCCATCTGCTATTAAGGCTGGACCATCTGCAAATTCAGACTGCTTTTATTGCAAGGGGAAAGGTTACTGGAAAAGGAATTGCAAGGAGTACTTGGTGTCCTTAGAGAAGATAGCGGCGGTAAAGGTATTACTGCTACTTGTACTCTTGTCATTCATGTTACGGACATTTTTCTCGCTAATTCATATATCAATTCCTAGGTATTTGATACCAGATTGGTTGCTCATATTTGCAATACGATGCAGGGAATGATAAGAAGTAGAAGTGTGGAAAAGGGAGAGGTTGACTTCCGTGTGGGCAACAATGCAAGAGTTGCTGCGTTGAACGTCGGGACGATGCAACTTCACCTGCCATCAGGATTTATCATGGAATTGAATAATTGTTATTTTGTTCCTAGCTTAAGTCGAAACATTATATCACCTTCATGTTTGATGAAGGATGGTTATTCTTTTGCGAGCAATGACAATGATTGTGTTATCTCCAAGAATGACATGTTTGTGGCTTTTGCATCCATTGTGAATGGGTTATTTATTTTAAATCTTGATGATGCACCTGTCTGTAATGTTAGTGCTAAACAGCCTCGGCTTAATGAGTTAAGTCCTACCTATATGTGGCATTGTCGCTTGGGTCATATAAGTGAGAATCGCATGAAGAGGCTCCATGATGATGGTCTTCTAACTTCGTTTGATTTTGAATCATATGAGACATGTGAGGCTTGCCTGCTAGGCAAGATGACCAAGGCGCCATTCAAAGGATTTCCTGAGAGGACGTCTGACTTATTGGAACTTATACATACTGATGTATGTGGACCAATGAGCACGACAGCTAGAGGAGGATTTCAATACTTCATAACTTTTACTGATGACTTTAGTAGATATGGATATGTCTACCTAATGAAGCATAAGTCTGAAACATTTTAAAAGTTCAAAGAATTTCAGAATGAAGTAGAGAATCAACGTGGAAAGATGACCAAGGCCTTATGATCCGATCATGGAGGCGAATATCTGAGTCATGAGTTTAGCAATCATCTTAAGAGTTGTGGAATTGTTCCACAGCTTATGCCACCCGAAACACCTCAAAGAAATGACATGTCTGAGTGACATAATCGGACCTTGTTGGACATGGTTCGGTCTATGATGAGCTACTCAAACCTACCTTTATCATTTTGGGGATACGCTCTAGAAACAGCCGCTTTCACATTGAACAGGGTACCATATAAGTCCGTAGTTAAGACACCATATGAGATGTGGACTGGTAAGAGTCCCAGTTTGTCTTTTCTGAAAATTTGGGGTTGTGAAGTTTATGTCAATAGTGTGTTTTACTGTGGGGTTTAAGTTCCCACGTATCTCGGTATGCAGGGCCGCAGAGCTCACGTGTATCATGTGGTTGGTATCCCGGTATATCGTTTCATCTGGGGTGCATCGGAGTTAAAATCTCCGGTATTCCAGTGACCTAGGTCCCAGCTGGGTATGAAAATGGATTCAAATCGCCGTTGCTTCTTGGAGAAGAAGACTCGATCGGTGTTCATCATCGTAGTAACAACTTGAACAAAGGTTTAGGTTTAATAATGAAGTTGGTTGATAATTGGAGCTAGTCCAAGCAAACTTTACTTTCTGTTAAGCCTTTCCGCAAAATTTCTTATCTCTTACAAGCCTTACCTTGTCCCTCTAGCCTGCATTTCTTGAGTCTCTACCCCTCTTTTTCATCGGGTAGTCTTGTTGAGTACTTTTGTACTCAGGGTTTGTTGAACCCTTGTTGCAGGTGAGCCTCATGGGCAGGAATGCTTCGCATCCTGTTGCATGACAGTCGTCGAGGAAAGCGACGACGAGTAAGGTGTTTAGCTCTTGGGTAGAGCTTTTTGTTTGGTATTGTAATAAAGTTATCTACTGCTACCCCACTACTATTATGGTTTGTACAATCTAAACTTATGGTTGTAAATATTTGAAACTCAAAGGTTTGTAAACTTATGTTATTGTAAGTCTTCCGCTGTTTTACTCCATTGTATATTATTTATATCAAACTGTTGTAATACTGCAATGTCTCTTCATAATGATTGATCCTGCTTGAAGAATTGTGGATGATTCGGGATTTACCCGACAAACTTTTTAGGTCGTATGGAACACAGTCATGGTTATTTTGAGTCTGTTTAGACAATAATCATGCGTGTGGGCCATATGATTTAGAAGGTTCTGCCACACCTATCAACTTTTGGATGTCCTTTATCTTCCTTGGTGGCTCCATGTCTAGGATTTCCTTAATTTGTTTCGTGCTTGCTTCGATTTCTCTATTGCTGACTAGAAAACCGAGTAGTTATCCTACTGGGACTTCGAAAACACACTTGTTCGGCTTGAGCTTCCACCTCCACTTCTTGAGGTTTGTAAAAGTTTCTTGTAGATCTTCTATCAATGTGTCGGGCTCATTTGTTTTAACCATGACGTCGTCTACATAGGCTTCAACATTTCTTCCTATTTGATCTCCCAAGGTTGTTTAAATTGCTCGTTGATAGGTTGCACCTGCATTCTTCAATCCAAAAGGCATTGATACATAGCAATACGCCCCGAACGGTATCACGAAGGATGTCTTGCTCTGATTTTCTTCTCTGAGAGATATTTGATGATATCCAGAGTAGCAATCTAGAAACGAGAGTAGAGCTGCCCCTCGCCGTTGATCTACCCCTTGGTTGATTCTTTGGGGACTATAAGGATCTTTGGTGCAGTGTCTATTGAGGTCGGTGTAGTCGATGCACATGCGCCAGTCTGGCGAGTTCTTCTTTTCCACAAGTACTGGGCTTGCCAACCAGTCTGGGTTGATTATTTCTCTGATAAAACTAGCTGCCATTAGCTTTGTGAGTTCTTTCTTGATTGCTGCTTTTCTGTCTGGTGCAAATCTTCGTAGCTTCTGCTTGATAGGTTTTGATCCCTTGTTCACATCAATGATATGCTCAACCAAGTCTCTCGGGACTCTTGGCATGTCAGCTGGCTTCCAGGCAAAGAAATCTTTGTTTTCCCTAAGAAACTTGGTGAGCGCGAGTTCCTATTTAGGATTGAGTTCTGCATTGATGGTCGTCGTCTTCTCAGGATCATCGTTTTGCAGGTCAATCTTCTTTGTCTTCACTTCGGTTGGAGTAGCGAAACTTTTACTTGCCTTCTTTATAGGGATTTCTGTCTCTTGCAGGTTCATTGTTGTAGCTATCATCGCAATCTCCCTTCTTCCTTGTTCACCTTGTAGCCTTTCTGCTATTTGGATGGCTTGTACATCGCAATCATAAGCTTTCTGCAAATCTCCTTGCAATGATAATATCCCTTTGTTTGTTGGCATCTTGAGTAGTAGATATGGGTAGTGAGGCACTGCCATGTATTTGGTTAGTGCTGGTCGTCCCAAGATAGCATGGTAGCATGACTCAAAGTTTGCTACTTCGAACTTGATGAACTCCATTCTGTATTTATCCTTAGTGCCAAACATGACAGGCAACGTGATCTGCCCCAAAGGTATTGCTGCTGTTCCAGGTACTATGCCATAGAATAGTGTACTTGTTGGTGTAATCATCCCTTTGTAATCGATGCTCATTTTCTTCAGTGTTGCGATAAATATGATGTCCAGGCCGGCTCCTCCATCAATCAGCACCTTGGGAACTATAATTCCTGCGATTGTTGGTGCAACCACTAGTGGATAATAACCTGCGTTGGATGTGCTTGTCCATTGATCTTCTCTTGTGAAGTTGATGAGGTACTCTGACCAATTCAGTTATCTTGGAACAGCGGGCTCTGCTGCCATGATGGCTCTATGCGCCAGCTTCTGTTGTTGCTTACTTCTTGCACCTGGTACTCCAGAGAATATTATATATAACTGCTTTTGGGGTTCTTGAAAATCTCCCTCGGGCTTCATTTCTTCCTTTTTGGTTCTTGTTCCCTCCTTTCTTGGTTGTTATTGTACCTCACACCTTTCTGTACTGGCTGTTGAAGTCATGGCAATCTTTAAGCTTATGTCCTGACCTTGGGTGCATGCGGCAGTTCATGTCTTCGAAGTTCATGAATTGTCTTTCTTTGATTCTATCCCTTTCTTGAGGTGTCTTATTTTGGAAAGTGTTGGTCCTCTTGTTGGCCACTGCCACCGTGTTGTTTGTCTTGGCCTCTTTTTGTTGTTTCTGTAGACGAACCTCCCTCTTCTACCGTTATTGTCCCTGTTGCTAGGGAACTTTCTATTAGTCTTTTCTTCTAAGGATATGAGCTTTTCAATAGCTCGCTTGAATTCTTCATTTGTCTTTGGGTCTTCACTGTTGAATTCTTTGAATTGCCACCACGCTATGATTCCATTGCTGAATATGTGGATAACTTCTCTATTTGTGATTTTGTGTACTTGTGCTCTTGATTTGCCAAACCTTCTGCATTATTCTCTAAGCGATTCTCCTGGCTTCTGTGTGATTCCCTGTAACTCTGCTGTGGTTATTGGGTGTATAATAATTCCTGCAAAGTGGCAGCAAAATTGCCTTTGCAGGTCGCTCCAATATCTGATGGACCTGCGGGTAGTTTGTCAAACCATTGCAGCGGCATTGCTTCTAATGCCATTGGGAACAATAGGGCTTTGAGGTCTTCGTCTCCTCCGACCAACTCGATGGATTGCGAATAAACTCTAAGCCATTGCTCTGGTTCTTCTTTCCCATTGTACTTTGAGTGATTTGTGGCTTGAACTTGTGTGGTAGCTTCATATCTTGTAGCCTTTTGGCAAAACATGAAAACCTGTCGTAGTTGTCCTTCTTGCTGTAATCTGGTGATGGTGATCTTCTACGCTCTCTGTAGCGTGATCTACATTCTGATTCTCCACATCCCTCTTCTCTGCTTATCATCCTGCTGCGTTCTGGCCTTCTTTTGGCGGGTACAGGTGGGTTCTTTCAGATCTTTGTGGTGGAGGTGGTCTTGAGTATTAGTGATTGGCCGCTCTGCCTTTTATGTTGCTGCTTTCTTCTGGTCCTATTCTCATGAAGATTGATCTCCAGGATTGTCCACCTTGTTGATCAACAACAGCGGGTTGGTTGTTCTGCTGAACTTCGTTTGCCACCTTTTCGGGTTCTTGAGTTTTCTTCCGCGCGACTTCTTTTTCTTTTGTGCCTTCTTCAAATATTCAAGTTGTTTGGCTACTTCATCAATTTTCTCTTGTTCTTCAAGTTCAACTGCTTTTTTCTGCTTTTAGATTGTTGTACGCCATGCGATCTTGCCTATACTTGGTCCATGCTTGCTTCTTACGCTTTGCTTTAGTTCTTCTGCTAGATCGACAGTGATTTTTGGGCAGCCTTGATTGTTTGTAATCTTCACTTTCATCTTCTTCAGTTCTTTCATCTTCGGATATGTTGTCTTTTGATTCATCTGACAAGTGTATTTCCGGCGGTTTTGGTGACATAGGAAGTTCAATCAAGTTAGCTATGTAGACTGTTCTTCTTCGGAGTCAGCAGCGTCGAGAGACAAAATGGCGAGTTCTTTTCCTTCCTAAAAGGGTAGTTCTTGAAAGTAGTAATCGGGTTGTATCCTGTCAGTAGAAAAGGAACCTGGCCAGTGTGTTGTATAGTCTCCGTTGGTAATGGTTGTAAGCAATTCCTCTCACCGTGTTGTTGGCTCAAAGTTCTTCATGATTTGCCTTACCTTTCTCCTTTGGTCTTGATAGATGTGGACTAGAATAATTGGCTCAAAAGATTGATTCTTTCCTCTTCTCTCATGGTTTGGGCATTCATGGCACCCGTGCGACTTCTTCAGATATTCTTGCATGATGGACGCTGAATTGCGCAACCCGTATGGAAGCGAGCTGGGAATTTTGATGAACATCTTCGAGTTGGAAATGGTTTTTAGGTTCTTCTTAGAGTCGGTCTCGTATTCTTCTTCCCGATCCTGAGTCGAATCCTTGAAGGTGTTGGAGTTGAAAATGGCCTTCGAATTCTTCCTCGAGTCGGCTTCATAGTCTTCCCCCCGATCCGGATCCAAAGTCAAAAGGGTTGCTAGCTTCTCGGCTAGTCAAAATTCTTCCATGACGTCGATCTTGATGTTGTTGAGCTCGGGCTGCTTGGCCAGACGGCTTTGGAGCTTGCCTTCCCTGTTAAGCCTCACAGATCCATGAGCCAAAAATGAAGGGCGTTCCCGTTGAAAAGCTCATCTTGAAGGTAAGGTCCGCCAAACTCTCTGTGTACAATCCGCTAAAAGCCCCTACCTGGTGCGCCAGCTGTTGATGTTTTATCACCGATAGCTCACCACCGGGGTACCCGGGAGGGTGTTTTTGTTCGGAGGAGCTTGGCAGACTGCGGAACCTGGCAGTTGTATCAACAAGCTTTGACGAGACAGATGATTTTATACTGGTTCAGGCCCTCGACTTGCGTCGAGTAAAAACCTTTACGTCTAGTCGACGTGAGCCTGTTGCGTTGTATTGATGAGTATGAGGCATTGTGTTGCACTGTGTACTTCGCCTTGGGCATTCTAGTTTACAAGGGGTACCTGCAGCGGCCTTATATGGGGCGAGACTGGTTGCGGGTTCTATGATTCCTAGTCGGATTCTAGGAACAAGTCCTAAACTAAGAGTTTCATGATTTCCTATTACAATCCATCTATGATAGGGTAATTCTCATGTCATGTTACTCCGTGTTGTACTCGAATCGGGTGGCGAGTTCTTCAATCCTCCGTCCGTATTCCATCTTCTTGGGGAACCTCCGGTGTCCCCCATCGACACAATGGTGGATTTGATTCTATCACATTTGGCAACAACAAGAACTATAAGGTCAAGGGGCTTGGTAAAATTGCTATATCCAATGACAAGAGCATTACCAATATTTTGCTAGTTGAGAGCTTGGATTTTAATCTTATGTCGGTGTCACAGTTGTGTGATCTTGGATATAAGTGCATATTTTGCAAGAATGTTGTTGAAGTCATTAGTGAATAAGATTCAAGCTTGATACTCAAGGGATTTCGACAAGGTAGCTTGTATTTGGTGGATTTCAATGCTAATGAAACTCAACTCACATCTTGCTTACTTAGCAAATCTAGGATGGGTTGGTTATGGCATAGAAGGCTTGGTCATGTTGGAATGAAGCAATTGAACAAGCTTGGGAGGTATGACTTGGTTAGAGGCTTGAAGGATGTTACATTTGAGAAGGATAGACCATGTAGTGCATGTTAAGCTAGCAAACAACATGGAAGGCCACATCCTAGCAAGAGTGAAATGAGCACATCAAATGCATTTGACTTATTGCACATGGATTTGTTTGGGCCAACAACATACACTAGCATTGGTGGCAACAAGTATGGCTTTGTGATTGTTGATGAATACACTAGATACACTTGGGTATTATTTCTCTATGACAAGAGTGAAGTGTTTGACATATTCAAATATTTTGTCAAGAGAGTTCAGAATGAATTTGAGACCACCATCAAGAAGATTAGAAGTGACAATGGGACTGAGTTCAAGAACACAAGAATTGAAGAGTTGTGTGATGAACTTGGAATTGGACATCAATTCTCACCAACCTACACTCCTCAATCCAATGGTGTAGTTGAGAGGAAGAATAGAACCTTGATTGATATGGCTAGAACAATGCTTAGTGAATACAATGTTAGCCAAAGGTTTTGGTGTGATGCTATCAACACGGCTTGCTACTCTAGCAATCGACTATTGCCATGGGAAGCAAGAGAAGACACCATATGAGCTATTGAATGGAAGAAAGCCTAACATACTTTAGAGTGTTTGGATGCAAATGCTACATTCTCAAGAAAGGCACACGACTTGGAAAGTTTGACAAGAAATGTGATGAAGGGTTCCTACTTGGATATTCCACCACTAGCAAGGCATATAGAGTTTGGAATTTGGCAAATGGCACCTTGGAGGAAGTTCATGATGTTGATTTTGATGAAACACAAGGATCTCAAAGTGAAGATCAATTGAACAATGCAATGAGAAACATGGACATTGGTGACATTCGGCCTAGGCAAGTTGATGATGATGATGAAATTCACATGACTAGTCAAGATATTCACGTTGATGCAAATCAAGCAAGTCCTAGTGGCACTCAAGATGAAGCTCAAGATCAAGGACAAGCTAGCTCAAGCAATCAACTCCAAATACTTCAACCCACAAATGTTGCAAGAGATCATCCTCTATATCATAAGAGGTGTGCAAACAAAATCAAGATTGGCAACTATTTGTAAGCACTACTCATTTGTATCATTCCTAGAGCCAACCAAGATACAAGAAGCATTGAAGGACGCCGATTGGGTAAATACCATGCATGAAGAGCTAAACAAATTCACAAGAAACAAGGTTTGAGAGCTTGTTGAGAGGCCAAAGAACCACAATGTGATTGGCACCAAGTGGGTCTTCAAGAACAAGCAAGATCAAGATGGCTTAGTTGTGAGAAATAAAGCAAGATTGGTTGCATAAGGATACACTCAAATTGAGGGTCTTGACTTTGGAGAAACCTATGCACCGGTGGTAAGATTGGAGGCAATTAGAATCTAATTAGCCTATGCTTGTGCCCATGACATCAAGTTATACCAAATGGATGTGAAGAGTGTATTTCTCAATGGGTACATAAATGAGTTGGCCTATGTTGAGCAACCTCCTGGTTTTGAAGATAAAAAGAAGCCCAACCATGCGTACAAGCTTAGGAAGGTATTGTATGGATTGAAGCAAGCACCAAGAGCATGGTATGAGAGGTTGAGAGATTATCTCCTCTCTAAGGGATTCAAGATGGGAAAGGGTGACACCACTCTTTTCACCAAGAGGATTGGCAAGGGCTTGTTTATATTGCAAATCTATGTGGATGATATCATATTTGGCTCAACAAATCAAGATTTTTGCAAAGAGTATGGTGAAATGATGGCAAGTGAGTTTGAGATGTCAATGCTTGGAGAGCTTAGTTACTTCCTTAGACTTCAAATTAAGCAAATGAAGAATGGTACATTCATTAGTCAAGGCATGTACATCAAGGACATGATTAAGAAGTTTGGGTTGCAAGATGCCAAACCAATTAGCACGCCTATGGGCATCAATGGTGGATTGGATCTTGATGATAGTGGCAACATGGTAGATCAAAAGCTCTATAGATCAATGATTGGAAGCTTGCTCTATGTCACCGCTTCTAGGCCCGATGTGATGTTTAGTCTGTGCATGTGTGCAAGATATCAAGCCTCACCTAGAGAGAGTCACTTGACGGTGACTAAAAGAATATTGAGGTATCTCAAGGGCACACAAGATATTGGATTAAGGTATCCAAAGGGGTCTAGCTTTGGAATGATTGGATATTCGGACTCCGACTATGCCGGTTGCAAGATTGATAGAAAGAGCTCAAGTGGCACATGTCAATTGTTGGGAAGGTCTCTAGTGTCATGGTCTTCAAAGAAGCAAAATAGTGTGGCACTTTCCACCGCCAAAGCCGAATACATTAGTGTGGGGAATTGTTATGCACAACTACTTTGGATGAAAGCAACCTTGAATGACTTTGGAGTCAAGTTCAAGCAAGTGCCTTTGTTTTGTGACAATGAAAGTGCTATCAAGCTGACCAACAATTCGGTCCAACACTCAAGAACAAAGCACATTGATGTAAGGCACAACTTCATAAGAGATCATTAACAAAAGGGTGATATTAGCATTGAGAGCATTGGCACCGAAGATTAACTAGCCGACATATTCACCAAGCCACTTGATGAGAAGAGATTCAGTAAGTTGAGGAATGAATTGAACATACTTGATTTCTCAAACATGAGTTGATGCAACCCCCACATTATATGACATGCCTCCCATTCGACTAAAGCAAGGTAAAGTTGTTTGGCATGGCATTCATACTTGTCTAGGACTTGTTTTAGATCATCTAGACATATGTGCATCTTTAGGATCATTCATGAAAATCAAAGGAATTTGATGGATGTATGGTACCACTATTGCTTCTATGCTTGATATGATCTAGTGGTAGAATATGACATGTTTGTGATCTTGTAATCCTAGCACTAGTAGAGATATGACCTACCATGATGAACTATTTTTGTCATGATAGGTGCAAAATTTGTCACTATTTCAGTTCCATGATGAATCTGTGATCAAAATGCCACTGTCGCGAAACTCACGTCACATATATGTAGTTGTGATGATCCTTAAGGAATCATCGGGGAAGCCTACCTTTGATGACCAACCTGTGGACGTCACAAAAGTTTTTCGTATGCATACATGAGGGCTACGTATGCGTACATTGACGGCGCAGACGGCCGTTAGGCGCCCATGGCGGCCGTTTGGCTGACATGGCATGCTCAGGGTCTTCCACATTTCAGGCTCCTAGAGGACCATGTGTCTGGACACTGGTGAACCATGTGTCAATTTCTTATTGGCATAGGTTGCGGTGTCACCATTGGCCCATCTGTCTCTATTTTATTGGACCATCTGTCATTTATTTATTTGTTCACGTGTCAATTTTTTATTGGCACACATTTCGTGTCCCTATTAGCCCACTTGTCCATGCTTCATTGGACCATCTGTCGGGTTTTTATCTGTACACGTGGCCATCTCTCATTCTGCCACATGGCATTGTGGCTTGCGTCCACGTTTCGTTTGTTAATCTGCCACGTGGCTTCACACTATTCAACCGCGTGTTGGGTACTTAGAAACACACGTGTCGTGCCATGGCAAATGCACATGTACAACAATGATCCATTATTAATCGCCCATGTGGGCTGCCCTAGATCGCCCACAGCCGACATTCATTTTGTCACAGAAATAAGATGGAATGGTCCAAACACCCTTTTGAAAACATTACAAAAACTAATTTACATTTCACACCGTGCAACATGCCGCGGCAAGAGTTTCACCATAACAAACTAGCACAAGTCCACACATCAAACTGGCACATACCGGCACATAGGTCTACACATCAAACCATAAAAGTTAACGACATCAAGGCCACAACAGCAGCAAACCTATAGTTAATTACCAGAAGAAATGGTGGCCAACAATTCCTCACGAAACTTCCTGTGTTGCTCTTGTTGCTGTCTCTTGTAATCCCCAAACTCCATCACAATCTTCTGTGCCTTCATCTTCTGTTCAGCTAGTTCCTCAACAAGAGCAGCAGAACTAACCTGTTCCTCATAAAGCTTTTGTCGAAGCATCCTCTCCGCTAATGTATCTGTTATGGTGGAGCTTGTCTGGATAGCAGCATTTTTCAGAAAAGGGATGTTGCTGATGGGTGCCAAGGACTCATTCCTGCCATGGGAGTCATAGATGACCTTGCAAACAACATCAGCACTAGTCATTGGTTCCCCCCCTTCAGCAACACAGGCGGCTTGCAAACTTTCCATAGCTACCTGCGTATGTTAAAGCATTAAACTTTAGGTAGCAGATAGTGGTATAAAGGTAGCAGATAGTGGTAGAGGACTTACATTGAAAACCTAGGAGATTAATCCATAACAACTAATGCATCGGTATTCATAGCATATTCATGATAGGGAGCCAACAGAGATTACATAAGCACAATGTTCAGGTACCATATAGATTGGTGTATAATTGCAAATTTCAAGTAAATCAAGCGATGGTACTTACA
The DNA here is from genome assembly GCA_023333625.1 of Bothriochloa decipiens. NCBI lineage: Eukaryota > Viridiplantae > Streptophyta > Magnoliopsida > Poales > Poaceae > Bothriochloa > Bothriochloa decipiens. The sequence continues at coordinate 30,270,868 of CM041637.1, read as the reverse complement.
ACAGCTTCTTTGCAGTGTCACTAAGGCCTTTCTTCTTACTGGCATGAAACTCCTTGAAGACTTCCACAACATTAACATCTGCATCAGATCCCTCCTATTGTTCATCAAGTCCTTGATTTTGTTGTGCAGCCTTCCTCTTGTCCTCCGTCTATTCACATTGCACATGAGTTTCAGTTCATATATATACAAAGTCCCAGTAACAATACAATGAAACCATCGCTTACAAATTTGTGGAGCTTGACAACATAGGATTGAGACCCTATAGCCTGATGGTACTTAACTTTTGAACGATTTTGCTTATTCGTCATAGATACATCCTATAACATCATTGGTGTTACACTGCAGCACAAGTAGACAATAGCAGGAATAGACAGGCATTCGATGACTTCACACGCACCTTGTTCTTTGCACTAGACCAAGATTTGACAAGGTCATTCCACCACTTATCATTCATGGACTGGACAGGAGAGCACGTCATGATCTGATCAGTAGGGACTTTATTGTAGTAGAGTTTCTTCAACCTGTAGTGTTCCTGCCTCACAGCACACTTAAACACATTCCAACAAGCATCTCTCATTGGTGGGTGATGCTGGTCAAAGGCCAGGTTTGTCTGCAGTGGCGTGCATGCAAATTAAATCAATTTCTTAGTTGCTCAAGACACAGTTGAATGTAAATAAGGGGGTAGCGATGCATACAGATAGCTTATGCAGAAAATTTTCAATATGGACCTTGCCATCAGGTGTCTTGTAATGTTTGAAATGGGTGAAAATTGGTACTTAATCCATGACTACTATACTGGCCGCTGAGGCAAACTTGGCGGCTTGCAGTGCATCATGTGGCTGTCTGTTCCCCTTGGCAATAGAGATGGGTATCCTCATTCCTCCAAATGCACCAATCATTCCATCAAGCATAAGTCGCATACCTTTTCCCGCCGTTTCCTCTTTCTTGGCAGTAGTTGTTCTACATAGTTTTCATGCATTCAGATTGTTAATAGATAGTGTGAAATTGATTGATAGACATATGAAAGTTAATACCAACCTTGGACAATTTCATTATTGTTCTGTGGGTCGGGGGAGACAATAGCTTGCTCAGAAGGATCCTCTACGGCATGGGTATTGTCATCTAGCAAAATTTTTGTTTGTTATACAAGTAGCCTGGATGTCAAATAGCTATTGCAAATCAACAGATAGAGATATGTAGGTTAATACCAACCTTCGCAACTTTCGCTATTATTCTGCGTCTGAAGGAAGACAACAGTTTGCTCAGAGGGACCCTCTGTGTCTCCGGCATGGCTACTGTTATTTGGAGGTGAGAAGTTGCCCATAGGGCTGTGGTCGCCTCCTCCTGATCCATCAAACACTTTATGTTTACCTGACCAATTACAAACACTAGTCAACTGAGGTGCTGCTGGCATCACTCGCTTCGTACAACTTCGCCCGGCACCCATGTTACCAAAGCCTTTTGTCCTACTGGCAGAGTCTCCTCTATGCCTTCTTGGAACTGGACACTGAAGGTTATGAAACAAACATAAGTAGCAAGCATGTGCAGATTACATTGCCCTTGAACAAAATACAGAACATAACAAGCAACTTTATAGTAGGGACTCTGGCTCAGCTTCAAAGTCTGAATCTATTTCATCTGCTTCATAGACACCGTTAGCAAACTCACATGGTTCAGGTATATATTATAGATCTTCGCTTGAATTTTTTTCATTTGTAGGAGACACAGGGTTTCAGCACGCAGACAGTCCAAGTTCTTGCATTTTTAGTTGAATTCTTGCGATATATGCAATCCGTGCTTCTTCAAAATGATTTGGTTCCTCTACATCTACATTACATAGGCATTTAATAAACTAAAGTTTAAACCAAATGTAAACAACAGAGCATGGGTGTGCAAATACGTGTCGGCAACAATCATCCCAGGTTCAACCACTAAGGTCTTAAAAAATCATAAAAAACCACTACAATACAACACACATCATAAAAAGGGATCTTGGTACCTATTACTACGCCTTGACTGGCTAGTGTTCGTTGTCGGCCCCGAGGTTTCATCGTCGTCACGGAGCTAGTGCGGCAGGCATTGATGATGGCGTATCGGATCAAGATCCGGCTAGGGTTCGGATCCGATGGATCACGATGGGTGTCGAACTAGGGGATCCGGATCTGGAGTCAAGCTGCTGCGGTGATGGCGCCTAGTGCTCGGAGCGGGGTGGGCTAGCAGCGTGGTGGCCCTGCTTGAAAATTTGAAAGTGGAGAGAGCGGGAAGAGAGACGGGTGCGGCTGGGAGAATGGGAGATGGGGGCGGAGATGGCCTATCCTTGCACTTTTATATTGCGACCACAATACCACAAATGCTCTTGTCTTAGGTGAACATATTTTCTGTGCGGAAGGGCAAGAGAGACATCTACGTGTTGGCGGGCGCAGAGCGAAAATTTCAGCGAAAATTCAAACCTACGGGCGGGAGACCGCCCTAGTCTGCTCTCAGCTGAGGATGCCACATATTATGTTTTTCTCAAAAAAAGAAAAAACATATTACTCTACTACTACGTGCTTGTTAATAGGAAATATTTACGGCAGAATGGTTCCTAAGGCCTAATTTGGAAGGAACCCCCAAGCATACCCATGATTGAAAACCCTCCTTAATAAAGAACTAATACAGTGCAAGTAAACAAAATAGCACAATGTCGCAAAACAAAAGCCCCACCGATTTTTTTGAAAGATCTTGTTACCCGACTTTGATTAATAAGAAGTTACATAATGATTACTCCTTGATGATTTGGACAACTATTGAGTGATATTGAACTACCCCACCCCTAGTTTCAGCTACTAAAGATGGATTCTGCGGGATTTGAGTTTGTAGCAAAAGAGGGGAGAAAAAAGCCTCCACCTCGTCCTCCTCACTAGGGGTCCGTAGCTACGTGTATATTAGGTGACGGACAGTGGTTGGTGGCCGGCGACGGCGCCGACTCTCTAGCTATCACAGTAGAAAAAACGCCGTGCTGGGTGGCAGAAGGGAATGTCCACCCGCACCAGTGTACATACTGTACTACACAAGTAAGAAAGTCCAACCATTGCAAATCTGACTGCGTCGGACATACCTCACGTTATCCTAATGTTAAACGCAAGAAAGACCGCACATTGTATATCTCAGTGGCCGGATACCTATCACGCCATACATCACGACATAATGACACACTAATGTAGCTGACATGTAATAACAATGTCCATCATTGAGTCTATAGACACGAAAACAACATTGGTCCATTTAAAATGTCGTGAGAGACAGATACATCAAATGGATCCAAATGAATCCGACATCAAGGGAACATAAGGAAGATAGACTGGTCTGCAGCCGAACTCTTTTTTAATGAGACGTCTACCATACCAATGGACACTATGATGGATGTCACGAACTTCTCTGCGGTCCATGTTGTATGCGATGATTGTTCCATCCTTACCAGCAAAGAAAATCAAATTCCATTCTGGGTGAACTGTAATCACTGTGTGCTTCTCTTGCATAAGCTCATAGGCACCAAATCGCTTATTAGTCATTCCAAACAGCTCCTGGGTGCTGACTGTATGCTTCAATGTCCAATTGTTATTAGTATCATAGTCTTCAAGGATCCAGACTAAAAGCTGGGTTCTAAACAGAGTGTCATCAACAAGACACACACATAAGAGACCCTGAGCTTGATGCATGGAGTGTATAGCACCATCAGGCCTCTCAATTTTACTCCATTTGTTTCCCTCCATATCCACAGCAAGTATCCTAGAGTAGTTAGAGTACCCCATTATGTGCAGACAGCCGTTAAGAAACACACTCTATGCATTAAAAAATGTCACATCAGTTTCCTCACCACATTGAGATTCCTTGTAGATCCATGCTGCGGTTTCAGATGAGTAGATCTCCACACCTATGCACACAGCGTCTTCACTATCAACATATTCTATGACATGGAAATGCGATGAGGCCGTGGGATCAAAACACAAGCGAGCCTCACCAACAACATGGCCAACATCCCTGATGCTAGGCAGCAGTACCTTGAACTTCTTGGTCACTGGATTGCAGATAACACAACGGTCTCCTCCTATACTGGTGCCACATGACTAATGGAGACCGTTGCAGCAATCTAAGACGGCTACCATTTCAATGTCAAATGTCACAGAACTGCCCAATTTATACAAGATCAAGTACGGATGTCCCTGCTAACACGTTGGCACACATACTTTCACTTATATAAACCCGGCAGTCCAACGAAATCATGAAGGATTTCAAACCAACTCGCAACAAACCAAGACCGTAGTAATTCAGCATAACCACACCATCTGTTACAACATTTCAAAGATAATCTACATAGATTACATACATCGGAGTATACTTTAGTTATTACAAACCAAAATATAAAGTAGCAGAAGTAACACAGTTTTTAAAACCAAATCCATCGTTTTAAGGATTACATTGCCAGTTCTGGTTCACATCCTACAAAAGCAATATAAGATAAGGAGTCTAGTAGAGACCGTGCCCAGTGGTCTAGTCTTCATTCCTAGCTGGGAGTAGGCAGTACTTGCAGCAACCATTATAGAATATGTCATCTACAACAAGAGGGAAATAAAACTCTGAGTACTCAATTGTACTCAACAAGACTTACCCGTC
>CM041637.1:30207920-30266205 GCA_023333625.1 Bothriochloa decipiens | reverse complement strand
CCTAACACTCTCCTGGCAGGCCCCGCTAAGGGTAGCCATAGAACACCGTTCGTAAAACTCAGGAATCACGGATCCAAATAGCGCCTCACTCCCAAGGGGGTCACCAAGCCAGGTCAGGAATTTTAACTCACCCGATATTGGACTTACGGACATGACGGCTAGTATGTACATACCACCCTAGTAGTGAGCACTTGATACTCCTCGATTTTCGGCTTGAGTTGAGCTACTAGGCTTTGCGGCGGATAACCTCGGATCCAGCCAGCTAAGTGCTAGGCACTGTTCAACATGACAAAGAAAGGCTCCATTCCTTGTAGGTGATTAATCGGCATGACGGTACACTTCATTTAACAAGGTCCGTCGATCTTGTAACTTCCATGTTCCGCCTTACCGTCGATTTACATCCATATGGTTATTTGCACGATAGCACATATAGCCAACCGTGAACCATCATCCTAATTCTCGCAAGTGATTAATAATCACTTGACTTCTACCGTTTAAGCATAGCTAAGCAATACTACGGCGTCATATCATTAGGATTTCAAGGGTAATAAACTGGACAAGGAAGGATGTAAATGCAACAAAGGTTCCAATTCGAACCCTAGAACTTAATGCAACAAGCATAGCATAATTAATATATTATAAAAGGTTAGGAAGTTAAAATGCTCCGGGGCTTGCCTTTCACAAATGTTGCGGGTTCGTGCAGTGGGCACTCAAGAACGACCTCCTCTTCGGCGTCGGGTTCGACCACCTGAACCTTCTGCTCTTGAGGATTCTACGGCTCTTGCGGACACGTTCCCTCGAACTCCAACAGGGTCACTCCTGCCGGCGCACCTATTGCAATGCATATGCATAGGATGAGAACCATGGGTGCATAAGTTATGATGGTGATGATGATATGATGCTTATGATGACAAGTTGATCTGATCATATCACTGGACACTCGTTTACCGAGTTTTCCAGTCCTATTCGAATCATTAAAACAAAAGCACTTTACTTTTCTTATAGAAAATAAACTCACTTACCAAAACTACATAACTCAACATATAACAATTCATCCTCAGTTAAGGACCTAACACCTGCATCTAAGATCTTACCTTAATGAGTTTAAGTATATAAGACATTATGCATGACAAGTCTTATATAAGGAATACAATTAAACATATCATTTCATGTATTAAAAGAATATGATATACATAAAAAATGATTAAACATCAAAGTTAACTTTCCTATTAGCTAGAGAATACTAAAAAAATTAATAAACTTGGTTTCATAATTTTTGGATAAATAAACCTCTAGTTATTAATTTTACAAGTTAAAAGGCTTTTCTTTTAATAAATAAAAGTTTATCAAACTGAAATTTTTATGACTTCATTAAGTAGATCACAATAAAACAAAACTAACAAAACTAGTTTCACTATTTTTGGACCTCTCTAGCTCAAGATATAAATTCCCAAAGTTTAAATTCAAATCTAAATTAAAAAGTATTTTTAAAAAGAAAAACAGGCACACGGGCTGAATTAACTGGCTCGGCCCAGCTTGGTCCGCACACGATAGGCTGGCTAATGACACTAGTTAGGGTTCCGGGCTATAGCGGTAACACGCGGCGGTGGCGGCGCACAGAGCACCCGGTGGCATGCCGCGTTCTGGCGAGGTCGAGGCGCTACCGCCAACATGTCTTCGGTCCTAGCTTCTACTTGGCTGGGCGACTCCAAAATACTAGAGAGGAGAAGGGAAGGGAGGCAGGAGAGAGCTAGCCACGCGAGACCAAACTCGCGGCCATGGCGACCATGGCGGCTGCGCGACGAGGAGGCTCACCTCGCGACGGCACAGGGCATAGCGGGGTCGGGGAGGAAGAGTAGCTCGTGGCGGAGCTATGAGCGAGATGGATTGGAAAATGAGGGAGCCGTGTGGTTGAATTGCGGAGCGACGTGGTGGCGGCCGAGGAATAGACGAAGAGAGGGAAGGAGGAGGAAGAGAAAATGGAGTGGCCGGCCTCGGCTTTGGTCGGCGTGGTGAGGTGGCGGGAGCTTCACGACTTTGACCACGCAGGCGGCTCGCGCAACAGAGCGCGAGAAGGACCGCGATGGCCACGGCGGACGCTGACGAAGAAGAAAAGGGCAGGTGTCGGGTACTGTAGCAGTAAAGGGGATTTTTCTCCTTTTTCAATTACTCCAATTTCCATATTGAAACTTGAAATTCTTCCAAAATAAAAGTTGTTCAAAATCAACTGAATTTCACTTTTGCTTTTTGTACCATAGTCGAATTTTCAATATTTTTGAAACTAGGGTTTTCAAAATTTAAATTTGAATTTGAATTTAAACACTTCAACACATTCATGAAGTAATGACAAAATTTGGATGCATGATGCTTATGCACATGTTAAGCAATGCAATTGTGCAATAACACTTGAGGTGTTACATCAAAGCGCAAGAATTTCAAGGAGGGTGGATCCCTCGTGATGCTAGTGAAGTGTCGATAGCCATTATAAGTGTCGTAGAAGAAGCTGGCCATAGTTTGGGGCAGTAGCAGATTGAACATGGGGTCCAAGATGAGTCTTTTCTAGGATTTATTGACCATTTTGCAGCAGAACAAGGAGCGGAAGGGGAGGAAGCGAAGGATATCGACAACGATATCGGCCGGGAGGCTGGCAAACGTGCCTGTCCTCCTATTGTGGGCCTCCATTTCGTCAGTGTGTATTAAGCCTCGGTTTCCTAAATAATGACATAACCAAAGAGGAAAATAATAAAACAAAGATTCATCATTGAAATCCACAACAGCCTTGTGCTACAGGAAATACCTAAACATAGAGTACGAGATCGTCCACATTTAGAGTAGTAGGTATATATATATGCAAACTAGACTAGCAGTTAGACCATCACAACATCAGCTAAATCAAGTCTAACCATCATTAATTGGCATTCGTAGCAACAAGTGCACTGCAGCTTAAAAATTAGTGGATCGGATGAAACGAACAGTAAAAGCGGAGGAAGGAGCCCTGGGGATCGGATCCGTCGGCTCCTCCATGGACGCCAATGCTGTCGCACTCCACCGGGAAAGCCCCACCGTCTGCTTCCAAATGGATGCCAGAGCCACCGCAGCACACCGAAAAGAGACCATCAGAATGCACCTTCCTCCGCCGCCGCAAGCCCAACGGGCAATGGAGAAGTGGTTGGCATTCAGAGGATATGTTGTGTCTTTAATAACTGCAAGGCGTGCATCAAGAATATATGGTTCAGCGATGAGATGTAGCGCGGGAAACCCATCGCGTGCGCAGGAAGAAGGTGGCGGGAAGGAGGATTTTTTCCAATTTGGAAAGAGTATGGGAAAGAAATATGCAAAGGTGTTGGAGAATATAGACAACTGTCAAAATTTTCATGAAGGTAAGAAAGTCCGGACCTTGAGCGTTTGACTGAGTCTGACAGTACCCTGCAAAGTTTACCCTATTTTTCCTATGATGCTTGTTACTCGTTATGCATTTACCTCCTTTTCCTGTGATGCTTGTTACTCGTTGTGCATTTGACCACGTGGTTGTTGTTGATGTGGAGAGAAAGACATGGAGGGCTAATTTGTGCAGGTTTTGGAATCTGAGTGCTTTTGATCAATTTTCCTCCAAAATCTTGTTGGTGCTGTTCCTTTTGAACTGAGCATTAACCACGTGGTCTGATGATGTCATCGTTTAGTGTTTATGGAATTACATACATGCCCTTGTTATATGTTTCTGAAATAGGTGTGATGTTCAAGTACCTCATAGCCAATGTTTTGATTAGTGTTTTGATTGTTCAATGGAGACAATTATACCTTGATGTAATAATTAGGAGGGTTAAGCTTTAATGAGGGTGGGGTAGCATCGGTCGCTTGGTCATTTATTAGCTGGTTTTGTGGCCCCTGGTGGTTCTTTTTACCTTGTTTGTTGTAAACCGTTGGCAGCGAGGAGTTCATCTCAACAAGTCTCGCCCCGATCTAGTGCAGCACGGATGAGACGTAGTTGTTCACTTTTACTGCAAAAATAAGAAAATCTGACCTCTACATATTTGATCGAGAGGACGAAGTGCCAAGGGTTGTCTATTTTGAATATGTTAGCAATTAGTCTGCTGGCGAACCAATAGCTCTGCATCAATCGCCAAACTAGTGCCTGGTGGATCCCATCTAGCAGCGAGGAGCCTTTCTCGCTGCATCCTAACGCAGAACCGAGGAGCCATTGGAGTTGAAATGCTATTTCGAACGTATGAAAGTCTAGCCCCCTCTTTATTTGACCAGGTTGGATAACTTCCTACATGGTTTGTCCTCGTTATCCTGTGATGCTTGTTACTATGTCGTTTATACTAGTTTACGCGACTAACTTACTGTATGGTCCAACACAGATGAAAGCCACTAGTACTATTAACACGTGGTTTCCAATGTTGTGACCGACGGCATTCCCTCCTGCCATCTATTATTCATCCCCGTCAAAAGCACATTCCCAAAATCACGAAAACCACTCAAAAATTGTTAAACCAAAATTATATTGGTTTCCAATAATTTTTAGGGTACATAAGGCCATTCAAAAATAGAACAAAAGTGAACTACATGCACCCACCATTGTACTAGTACTACTAGATCTTCTACTATGGTACTAAGTACACCTACCGATCGATGCCTCAACCCTCGAAGTCATCTGTGTCGCCACCATCCACCTCGTCATGGCATCTTGTCGTCGTCCTCCAATGAGCGAGATGGACTCATCCGGCATGGCGAGGAACTTAAGGATCGCCTGCAACAACAGGTTAAGACCCATAGACAAATCTTTCCCGCACTACGGCAGGTGGACTTCAAATCGAACCAATTTATTATGCAATTGCGGAGGAATGCTCGGCTACAGCATGGTGTATGCATAGCAAGACTGGCCGCATCACTAGATCTGAAATCCTCTAGGCAGTAGCTGCATTCCCAACGCCCCGGTGCCGCCGCTTCTGTGCAGAGCATCTAGAGCACCGAGGACGCGACGAACTCGATTACTTGGTCCACCACAAGCCCAATCTTCACTTTGGAGAAGCAGCCATCCTTGCAGGCCACGCGCGACAAGGCGGTGAGCAGAGGAACCGCCGACTCAGGAAGGATTCTATCCCACTGCCGATCCCTAAGGGTCAGATCGTGCAATGGCGGGACTAACCTCAACAACGCATGAAGGACCTCACGGACACCATCCTCGTCGATAGGGACGACCACAACTTGATTCGCGGAGAATGTTCTGTTTGTGTCGTGTCCTGGGTATGGCATCCTCATCGACTTCCAGCGACCGCCGGCTTTGAGGATCCTGGTGACCTTGCATTCCAAGGTCATAGACAACGTTGCTTCACTAGCACCATACATAGTCAAGGATTTTGTTCACATTGTTGTCTATCGGATGAAGTGGCGAAAAGTGGAAACCTGGGCATTAGGATTTGCGGTGGAGCTCATGGTGATGGCAACTCTATGGGGCTGGTGGCTTAGTCTGTAGCTATGATTTTGGAGTTGGAGCGACTAGAGGAAGAGGACGCTTCGAAGGGAACCCGATGTTAGATATCTACGGATGAACAAGGGGGTAGCAATGCATTTGTATTATCATTGGTAGTTGTAGTAGCAGCGGTAGTAGTAGTAATAATTGTCAGGAGCAGAGCCAGTCATCTAGCTGGAGTTGGCTATACAAGGTGAGGCCAGGCTGTTGCACATCATAGCTGGAGTTGGCTATACAAGGCAGGGCTGGAACAGTCTACTGACATGACCGCACGACGTTCATCATTGTCCCAGTAGTGAAATTATTAGACCGCCGGAACTTCTTGGTGGAGTAAACAGTGCATTCCAACGCCACGCAGTCCCATGCTCGTAGCGGCCGAGAGGCAGCATAGCTAAAGATGGCTACTAATACATGGAGTAAGCAGTGCAATCAAACCTCAGCTCCTATTGTCGTTTGGTAATTTGATTGCAAGTATGATGGTTAGAATTGATTTAGCTAAAATAGTAATGGAGGAACCACATAGCTATTCAAATTTACTATGCACGCAAGAAAGTCCGAGTATCATGATTTGGACCGGGCCAGACATAAATTTCCATTACTTTCATTAAATCCCTAATGGATACAGATTTTAACAAAGACACGAGTCATCAACAGAGATCAAAGGCACCCATGAATGTCTAGCATATTATCGATTAGAGCAAAGACAACCTGAAAGAGATATGCAGTGAGAAGCAAACAACAGGGGCTACAAATCAGGCACAAAATGACATGAGCCACCGTGCTCAACAGAGTTTAATGCACCTATTACAAAGTGCAGCACAAGTTCACAAAGACACGCATGCAAATAAGAGATTACATATCAAGGGCGTCCCGTAGATCAAACCTAATCATGACAACTAATAATACTGATATGTACCATAAATCAAGGGTCAAGATGGGCATGCAAGATCTCGTCCACTTCAACCTTTGGTAGGATGGCGTTGGCGGTCGGCTTGAATTTGACCATCAGATATGCGATGTCATTGTCCATGGAACTTGGCGAAAAACCCTGCTCCACCACTCCGAGGTTCGCCACTGTGCCAATCTGAAGCTGGGCAGCATCCAGCACTGCGGCTGCACCTTGATGAACGGCTTCAGACACCACAACTTGAAGACGGCGGGCAAGTAGGGTAGGGAGGCGCTCATCTAGGGACGGCGCTGCCATGGAGGAAGCGCTGCACAATGCAAGCCAAGTTTAAGCCCATAAAGCAGGAGAGCCATCTGATTGAGAAGGGTAATGATTTTTACCGACTGACCGGCGCAGCATGGCACGGAGTCATGGGAGGCTACCTCCATTGGGAGATGCCTCGCGGGACCGCTTTTCGGGCGCAACCATGGATGAAGAATCTGACTCCAGTGGCAACGGTCTTGGGACGCAATCACGTCCACGTCCACCTATTGAGAGTAGGCAAGATCCAAATACTAGTGTGAGCGTTTCTAGCATACTCTGGTGACATGAAGATAAACAACATGTACAAGTGGTACGTTGATGATACACCTTCAAAGGGAGATCTAGCGGGTCAGATACCACGCCGACCAGACTTCCGTCCGCAGGCGCAGGATTGTCTGCGTGGATGGCCTTCGGGGCCTCCACATCGACAGTCAAGCTCATTGGCTCAGCCATTGTCTTGGTCGGAGGCGCAGTACAGTGGAAGGCAGAAGCTTTGGGATGGAATGAGGAGCTCTAGAGAGAGAAGGCAGCAAGTATAACCTTCCTCGCGCCCCTTGTTTATGCTCTTATAGCTTGGAGGCCATCGATTAGGTTTTTTCTTTTTCTTTTTTTACAAGAGAGGCCATCGAGTAGTTGACCACCCCACGACCGAGATGTTTGCGTGGGCCATGTCTCCTCCTTGTGTCTCTACTGTCCACAATCTAACTGATTGTTTGTGTTTTTAATTTTTCATAAAACACCTCACATGCTGATTTAAAAAATATGACATAACTAGAGTGAAATAAACCAGTGAGAAACTGCAGGAGGACATCTTCTGGGTAGCTAAGATTTGAGATTGTCGGACCTTCTATGATCCAGTAAAGTTTAAATTTCTGAATAAAAGTAATCCTTGATTCAAGATCTTGCAAGTACATAAAAATAAGAATAGTTGGGTTACAAATAGATCAAAGCCACTCATCACTATTACTAATACAAATGTTGTGACCGACTCAAAAATAAGAAGAGTTCTATACTACTAATCGACGAGAACAAATGTGCCCAATGCTGAACTTTCTTCTGAGCCCAATAATATATACGTCAGGAAATCTAGACACATGAGGTGATTCGAGAAAAGGAGATTTGGCACGCGAGACATGAATGCCTCATGTGGTAGTGATAGGTTTTTTTTGTGAGTTAATTCACTCGAATCCAAGCAGTCATGTCAGTCAAGGGGAAGACTGAAGGTGAGTCTAGCTCAGTTAGATTTACTATGATCAGACTAGCTCAGCACAAGAGTTACACGTCTGATCGGTCAAATTTACCATCATGAACATTGGACTAGATTGAACTGTAGTATGCGGCAAGCCATGGTAGCACCTTTCATATTAGACCTTGTGCATTTGGTGAGATTGAAGTGAATGCAGCAGGAAAACGGGGCAGAAGAGGAATCATGACAAAAGAGCTTTTGACCAACATGACACGCTTCAGACTTGATTGACTGATGCGGTTGTGATAGGTCTACAGTATATTTCACCGCAATCCAAGCAACAACAACAGTCAAAGGGAAGATGTACTGATTGCCATGACACTGAAAGATGACAACGCGTAGGACCGTCCGGACAAGATCAGAGTGGCTGGATGTTCTGGAGTTCCCAGTCAAATGTAGGTCTGCATTAGATAGAGGTGAGGCTTGTTGATACTTATTACTTCCTCTGTCTGGAAAAGAATGCAATTTTAGCATAGTAACACGTTTTAGTACCTTAAGTATTTCTAGTTATATTATAAAAATCATTATTTGGTCAAACTTTAAAAGTTTGACTCCTCAAGAAATGAAACGAGCATTATTTGTGAGGCAGAGTACCACAGAAGGCGTGTTCAAATGGACTAGTAGACGGCTGTTGAAATTTACTACTACGAACTCAGTAAAATCCGTCCGCTGTACCTGTTCGTTTGGTCTTATCAGTGCTTGCAGATTCAGCAGTGTTTTCCTCTCACAACTAATCAACATCAGGCAGAATCAGCCAGGCAGAAACGACCAAACGAACAGTTCATTTGACTTTTTGACATGAAGTTTGATCACTCATATTATTCAAAAAATATTAGTAAATGTAGTCAAATTTAGGTCACTCTCGAAGATCTTTTGTTAATAAAGTAAGTCACAGCAAAAGAAATGATATTTTGAACAAATTTTTGAATATATCAGATGAGACGACAATTCTTATGCCTGAAGGTTATGCATTATCTATGACCAAAGATCAGGGTCAGCTTTGTGTATGTCTTCTTGAAGTTATCAACATGGCTGACCTTTTAATCTGGCTTGGTAACCAAATCGATGTAATAATAGTTATGTTTGTTGTTAGGACATGTCTTCCTGATGTTAGGATATGTCTTTTTATATGTTTGTTGTAAACCATTGGCAGAGAGGAGTTCATCTCAAGAGGCGGACGCAATAAAGTCCGACCACTGCATATTTGATCTCATAGGACAAAATGTGAAGGGTTGTCTGTTTTGATTGTCGTAGCAATCAATCTACAGCCAGAGACATGGAGACAAAGAAGCCCTCATTGAAGCTACAATGCGTGTGGGCAGGATTTCTAACAGTCGGGGTTTATCGCTCAACTTTAGTGTCCTGCTTTCAAAAAATTGTTCATGGTGGGTTCTAATTTGAGGGGAAACAACACTAGATATGGTGCATGAGCGAAAAAAGATATAACTGATACATTCATGATAACAGCCATGCGAGATGGAGGAACAAGAACATAGTAAGATTGAAAAACATAAGATGGAGAAATAAGAACATAATATGATGGAGGAACATAAGATGGAGAAACAAGAACATAGTATGATGGACGAATGCCAGAAAGTCTGACCGCTACATAATTGAACTCGTAGGACAAAACATAATGGGTTTCTAAGTTTTTCTTGTAGTATCCCCTTGTCTGCAGTACGAGGCTGGTGAGTCTATTCCATTATCTGATGGCGACCTTGCTGACCTCCACTTGTTTCAAGGCCGCCGCATATTGCTGTGGATTTCATGGTTGATGGCCGGCGAACTCAGATCCAGGAGCTGGTGAGGTTGGAGGCGCGGCCCCGATTGATGGAGTTTTGCCGTTAGCTTCTTCTACTGCAACTACAACCAAAGCTTGTACGTGATGCGGTCCTTTCCATCGCACCTACTACGACTGCAACCAAAGCTTGTACGCGATGGGCAGATATTTTCCCATTTTCAGGGGATATATATCCAATATTGTAGGTCAACATGTTCCACACGAGGAGGACCCTTAGGAGTGGGAACGGCCCAATTATCACACGTGATATTTTGTTGAATATAATATTTGGTTGTGTCTGCTTTGTATCCCCCGTTGGTTGTTGTAAACCCTAAACCACAAATTTTTGTTGTAAACCGTATGGAGCGAGGAATCCATCTCAACAAGTCTCACCTTGATCTAGTGGGAAAGTCCGACCGCTGCATACTTGATCTTGTAGGACGATGAGTGAAGTATTATCTGTATTGAATCTCTTCGCAATCACTCTGCCAAGTGCTCACTGACGATTACGCTTTTGGTCAATTTGTAGTAGTGGCACGAATGAGTTTAATAATATAAAGTTGAACAACAGATCATGTGCAAAGTTATTATTATAGCAATTTTTTAAAGGAAATGTTGTTGGGCCATAAGAAAGTCGGACCGCTCCATAGTTGAACGCGTATGACAGTATCCTCCATAGTGACGCGCCTGACACGGTTGTGATAGGCATTTTCGATGTAGTTATTTGGAAGAGCAAGTTCAGCAAGTCTTATCAAAGGCAATAGTTCATTTCACCTATTTGTTACGAACCGTTAGCAGCCAGGAGTTATCTGAACAAGTTTTGCCTCGATCTAAAGCATCATGTTTGAGATGTGGCTGCGGACGCAAGAATGTAGGGCTACTGAATATTTGATCTCGTAGGACAAATTGTGAAGGGTGGTCTGTATTGAATGTCGTACCAATTAGTCTACTGCGAAACCGATAGCAATGCATGAATTGCCCACCTTCTAGCTCGCATCTTGCAGCGAGGATGCACCTCGCCACATCCTAATGCATAATGAAGGAGGCATTGGTATTGAAATGCTATTGCGTATAAGAAAGTCAAGCTATTGTGCATAAGAAAGTCGGTCCTCCATGTCAATAAGAGAGGAAAGAAGAGGATAACATCCATCTTCCACGTCTTCACCCCCTTCCAATCAATAGATACTATGTTGTTGGCCAAGACACCCATGTCGATCAAGTGCATCAAGGATGGGACGTAGCTATTGAGTTTTACTGTGAACGACAGTCATGCTATTGCGCACAAGAAAGTCCGGTCCTGTAAAGTCGACTGCGTCTGAAAGTACTCTCCATAGTTTATCCTCTTTTTTCTATGATGCTTGTTACTATGTCATTTAGTAGTTTGCGTGACTAACTCTATAGCAAAGAGTAATGACGTCTACAACATAAAATGAAAGGGAGCACACCGAAGCAAGATTTGAAACTGTGGTTATGTCTGACTGCACTGCCTCCTGGCATGTATGCTTTGCCCCTTCAAAAGAACATTCCCAAAATAATAAAAAGCACATAAACATAGTTCAAACGACATTGTATTGATTTCTAGTATTTTTCTGGGTATATGAGGCCATTTCAAAATATACCAAAAGTCCACTTCAATTGTACCCACCGTTGCACTTCTACTGCTAAAGACCCAACTGCACCTACCAGTCGAACTTGTTGATGAGACATTCCCAGTCTCGACAGACCAATTTGCAGTGGAACAGGGAGGGGCCAGGGAGACGGCGGAGGATCTCGAAAACGACCTCATCTGGGAGGCAGGCAAATGAGACCGTCCTCTTGTTGGGGGCCTGCTCCATCTCATCAGTGTGCAATAGGCCTCGGCTCCCTATGTAATGAGATCACTGAATGAAGAAGAAAATAATCCAATAAAGATCCATCAGTGAACTCCACAACTTATACCGAAATGCAACTTTAACAGCCATTAACAACTTCCATGTTACAAGCTCATCCAAATTTAGCAGCACATAGATATATATACAACTCAAACTAGATTAGCAGTTAATGTGGCTATAACCATTAGTCCAATGCAATTTCGGTTAAATCAAGTCCAACCATCAAACCTAGAATGATGAGGACATCGACACCAACCATACATCCACGCCGTCCATGCCAACACCAGTACCTATTGCTGGTCCTCTTACTCGTTCTCATGCTCGTCAACTCAACCATCAAGTAAGTTCATTCTTAAACTCTTGTCCATCATATTTAGACAATGGAGAGAAGTGCAGTTTTGTGTTGCTCAGGAATGGTGGAGAGGATCAACAAGGCAAGGTGCAACTGCATTCAGAATGCGAGGCAACACCAGCTCAAGGGTTGATTGCATATGGGAAGCATGATCCCTTAATAAAGGTGATTGGGGATCAAGTCCATGTGTCCACAACGTCCTCCATCAGGCTACCACGTCGCTTCTAGAGCAAGGAAAGCAAGAGTCCAAACCCAACACGATTTGGGAGTTGGATTCGGACTGCAGAACAACCCCGACTTGTGTGGGTCACCACGGCTTCATACGGACTCCAATTGAGACGTTTTGATACTTGATGGAAAGCTTATCAAGTCTACTTTCATATGGATCCATTCTCATGTTGATATCTTCTCAGAGTCAGAGGCAATGATGCAAATAACGCTGAGAGGTTTTTCTGTCCTCGTGTCACCTGATTGTTGCCCGATGGGCCATGTATCAAGTGGGGCCCAATAGGGGCGTGTCCTAGGGTTGTGGGACGACTCCTGCCAGGACAAGGTCACCCTCTACCCTCTCTTATACCTCTATAGCCGCTACAAATAGATTGGGTTTTTTTTACATCAAGTTTAGCCGTCGCTACTTGCTTGTAGGTGCGCGTGCTGATCCAGCCGCCCATCTCCTTGTCTTCGGAACCCCACTCATAATAAGTTTCAGTTTGAAACCTTCAATTTGATCTTGCCAATTCAGTGCTTGTTTCCTTGTTCTTGCTTGTTCTTCGATTGCTTGCAGGACGGGAGCCCTAGTGGCTGGTTGTCACGCTCCACAAGATCATGACGACCTTTGGAAGTGGTGTATCGATCACTAAGGCGCAGTCTTGAAGGCTGTAGTCGGGCCGTGAACGTCATCTCCATCCACCAATCAAGTTATCTCATGCCTCTCATCAAAAGATCATCCCCAAACCCTAGCGGGTTCACATCATAGAATACCATTCAAATTAAGCTTACGGCTAAACAACACAACATAGCAGGTATTGAGATCACTGAAGTAGAAAATAATGCAGCAAAGATCCATCAGTTAAGTCCACAGCTCATACCAAAATGCAACTTTAACAACCATTAACAATTTTCATGGTACAAGCTCATTTCGGCTAAATCAAGTCTAACCATCGCACGAACAATACCATTATAAAATCTAAGCGAAATACCCAAGTCTTGTAGTAGATCCATGATGAGGTAAAACCCAATTGAAGAAACAAATAGTAAGAAGGGGAGAAACGAGACCCGCGGATTGGATCTGACGCCTCTGTGCACATAAGCGATGCGGATGCCAATGCCACCGTGCCCCACTGGGAAAGACCTACCGACTGCCTCCAAATGGACGCCGAAGCCAGCATAGCACACCGGGGATCCTCTATCGCCGCCTCTAGCTCCGCCGCCTAGCCAGCGCAAGTCCAATGGGCAGATATTTTCCCATTTTCATGGGAGATATATCCAATATATAGGTCAACATGTTCCATACGAGGAGGACCCTCAGGAGCGGGGTCAGCCTAATTATCACATGGCCCATTTGAGGACTGTCCCATGGTACAAAAAAGAGATATGGTCGGACTTTCCCCTGGTACACAAAAGATAAATGGCCGGACAATATGCACCCATACATTGCATCAACCGCTGACTTGCTGGCTCCCACATTGTAGGAAGGAGAAAATCTCGCCGCATCGTAATGCACAACGGATCAAGAAGCCATGCTATTGAAATGCTATTGCCCATGTATATTTGATCTTGTAAGATGCGCTATAGACAAATGGCTGCTCAACCAATCCGTGATGCACTCGCGGTGGAATGCATTGTCGTGACAGGCACGTTCACACTTGTCAATGCCGCTGCCTCCGCCTTGTCTATCTCGCCACCCTCCGCCTAGTCCGAGTCTGACGAGGTGGGGTCATCCGTCGAGTTGCCCACATCACCATCATCTAGAGGGTTCCACCTCCATAGGCACGGGTAGAGCGGCAATGTCACAAACTCCTCTAGTGAATCCGAGAACAAGGGAACATATGGAAGATGGTGTGCTCTATGATAAAAGTCTTCTTTAATCTTATGTGTACTATACTGAAAGAGTCTAGTAGGCATGACATGAGCTTTTCTGCGGTCCATGTCATATGCGATAATTGTGTTTCTTCCTTGCCGGCCAGCTAAGAAAACCAAATTCGCCCACCTTCTGAATCCCAGCTTGCAGCCATGAACAAGGCTTATAGCACACTCCGACCATTGTATATCTGACTCAGCCAGACACTTCTCACACGTTATACATACAGGTAAGAAAGTCCGACCGTTGCATATTTGATCTCATAGGACCAATTGTGCAATATGCCTTGGTGTGCGTCCTATGCAATGAGACCACTAAAGTAGAAAATAATCCAACAAAGATCCATCAGTGAAGTCAATAGCTTGTACCAAAATGCAAAGTTAACAATAATTAACAATTTCCATGTTAGTAATAGGTCATCCAAATTAAGAGTAGAGGCACATAGACATATACAAGTCAGCTAAATCAAGTCTAACCATCCTGGGTACATGAGGGCACTACAAAATAGACCAAAAATACACACCACAATTGCTCCTGCCATTGCACTTCTACTGCTAAAGCCCCAACTGCACCTTCTGATCGACGCCGCTGCCCCTGCCGTCATGTGTCTCACCACCCTCCTCCTAGTCCGAGTCTGAGCAGGTGATGACTTTTATCGAGTCGCCAAGATCGTTGTCGGAGTATGACGAGGTGGCATCTTCCATCAAGTAGCCCAGATTGTTTTGGTACTGATCGGTTGGATGATTCCATTTCCACAGGCGCGGAGGGTAACATGCCAGTGGCACCAAATCCTCCTCCTCTAGTGAATCTGAGAATAGAGGAACATATGGAATATATTGTGCTCTGTTAAGGATACCATCATTAACCACATGTGAACTGTACCAAAAGAGGTTTTAAGGGATTACATCACCTATTCTGCAGTCCATGTCATGTAAGGACTATGCCGTGGCACACTTGGACTGTACTGAAAGAGGTTTTAAGGGATTACATCTCCTATTCTGCAGTCCATATCATGTAAGGACTATCCCATGGTACACAGAAGAGATATGGCTGAACTTTCCCATGCTACACAAAAGAGAAATGGACGGATTATCCCGTCCCTTGATCTCGCAAGTCCCAAGTCTTGGCTCCTGGCAGTGTCTGCGAATGCTAGAACATTTGGCCGCTACATAATTGAACTCGTAGGACAAAGCATAATGGTTTGTCAGTTTTAATTGTAGTATTATTATGGTCATATAAAAGTTCTAATTTTTGTTGTTCGTTCTAGGTCTAAAAATACTTAGGACTGGCGCTATTGGCATCAGCAGCAATAAGTGCCACCATGGTGCCCCGCTTTGAGATGGACGCCGGATCCACCACAGCACAAAGGGAATCCTTCGCCATGCCGCCGCCACCTCCGACTCCGCCGCCGAAAGTGCAACGAGCAAATATTTTTCCACTTTCAGGGGGATCTAACCCAATTATTATTGAACACGGTGGTGTAGCAGCAGGGTGTGTTCGACAAGCTAGTGGTCCGCGCAGGTACGCCTCACCGGCACATCGGCACGGATCCACCGGCGGACCATACTGGTACTCATCTTCACCGTGACCAATCGAGGTCACCGCCGCAAGATCCGCAGTATGTTTTTGTTAGGACATGCTCACTGGATAAAATTGTGATGTTGAACAGTTGAAGTTGCTATTATAATGCCTATGCACGTGATCTGTTGTTGAACTTTGTAATACCCTGGTTATTCTTATTACAAGTTTGTTGTAAACCGTACGCTGCTAGGAGTCCATCTCAACAAGTCTCGCCTTGATCTACAGCTTCACGGGTGAGACGAAGCACTTGAATTTGACTGCGAACGCAAGAAAGTCCGACCGCTGCATATTTGATCTCGTAGGACAAAGTGTAAAGGTTTGTCTATTATGAATGTCGTAGCAATCAGTCTGCTGGCAAACCGATAGCATTGCATCAATTGAATACCTTCAGGCTTCCACCTTGCAGCGAGCAGCCATTCTCGCTGCATCCTAATGCAGAACTGAGGAGATATTGATGTTTAAATGTAGTGCGCACATAAGAAAGCCCGACCCTATACATTTGGCCACGTCTGGCAGTACCCTCTATAGTTTACCCTCTATTTAGTGTGATGCTTGTTACTGTGTCCTTTACTAGTTTAAGTGACTACTAATTTCATATGATAGAGTATCGACATCTATGACATAAATGCAAGGGAATACACGATCATCGATACATCAAGTTCATACAAATGAAACTAATAATTTAAAACAATTCAGTACAATAAACAAGAATGACTCCTCTTTTTTACAAGCTACCTTCCTCATCTGATGACACATAGGTTTGAGATGATGGATTCCTCTGCTAGATCTACAACTTATGGCTGATGAAGACACTATAGCTGTGGTTTGTTCTATCTAGGCAACCTTTGAAATCGAGCAGCTTGAGCAGCACCAAAGCCATGATGTAAGGCTGGAAGATCAAAGGCTTGTTCAGGTCCACCCTGATGTCCACTATCTGATTAACCAACCAATCAATAATATTTAGTCTTTTATGTTTCAGCACGACCATTATCGTCTCATCGGCCGTACAAGTTAGAACATCGTCATATTCAGTATCAGATTCGTGGTCGGCCATGAATGTCCGCCTCACAAGCTGCCAAATAACATTGGGTATCCTGCTCAAAATTCCACCATCACCATTCTCAGTTGTATCACAGTAAAGGCTATCTTCCTCCTTAACCAACAAATAAGGAAGATCAACTATTATAGCCCCTTGCTTCATTGCTTGGTAATCCAATCTGCAAGCTCTTGCAAGATCAGAGAAAGATGCCTCCAAAATCCCGGTGTTGGTCATCCAGATGAGCTTCTCCTCCTCTTCCCTAATTTTTAGTGTGGCATAGAACTTTCTGATTACCAAGTCATTGTAGTCTTGCTTCATCCCCATCATATCCTTCAAACTGATGGCCTCAAACACAGTAACAACACTCGCCGTTAGGGGAAACTTCTCCAACTGCTCCCAATTCACACACCTATGCTCTCCGTACATAGGTCTCTTATCTAAACCTCCTCGAAACAGCTTAAATTGTTTGCTTGTGTGAAAGTATTCTGATGGAGAATTACTTGGTTGCTTGTTGTACTGCTTCTCATACGAAGCAGATACGTCCCAATCGAATATCCTTTTAGGGACTCGAGCCAAGTCCATGGGATACTTTGTCTCATCAAAACTGCCATCACTGATGAAAACAAATAAGAAATTAGAAAGCAAGCTACAACACTTGATTCCATGCTTAGAACTTCATGACAAAGTACCATGGTATATAATACACAGCAAACATTTTGGATACACCATATATGACCAATCAATTTGGAAACATCAACACATTCACAGCCATCCAAATGAATTATAAATCAATCAATTTGGTATCAAGTATCATGGTCAAGCCCCAAGCAAGAATTGTTTATGTCCTAGTACACATTTTCAAGATTACTATTGACAAATGTGTGTTTGAGGATGGTCCCCATGAGTGAGTGATGCGAAAAAAGTTGGTGGGGTGGGGGGAGGGCAACACAGCCCCCCTCCAACCACCCACACACACCACCACCACCACCACATTGGAAAATCCATCGTTGTGTTTCTCCAAATCGAAATCTGAATCCCTAGTGCAAACTCCTAAGGAACAAAGCAAATGAAGAGATGGATGGGATGCTTGCCTTCTGGCCATGGTGGCTTCAATGAGGGCTTCTTTGTCTCCGCGTCTCCGGCCTTGGTCATTGTTTCCTCACAGAACCGACGATGTGGAGTGGTGTGCGGCGCTGTACGGTAGCGAGAAGCGTTGTAGGGCTTGGAGCAGTGGTGTAGAAGAGAAGTGTGTGCGCGATGGCTGTTGTAGAGCGGTGTGCACTGGTGTACAGCCCAATTATCAGTTGGCCCATTTACGATTGACTGCCCGCCACTACAGAAACATGATACAGAAGGACTTTCCCTTGTCTTGAGAGTATACTCATGTCCCTGCAAAGACGGCTCAACTATGGCACACACGAAGGACTTCTCAGCGCTGCACAAATGAGGAACGGCCGGATTGTCCTAATAAGCAAGTAAAGCAACATCAACAATCGAGGGGTAGACGTACTGTGGTGGATGACTGTCCCTTACGAGCGGGGAAGGCCCAATTATCACTCGACCCATTTAAGGATTGTCCCATGGTACATAAAAGAGATAGCGCCAGACTTTCCCATGGTACACGAAAGAGAAATGGCCGGACTATCCCATGTCCCAAGTGTTGGCTCCTGGCAGTTCATATATTGGCTAACGTAGAAAGTCTGACCGCTACATTATTAACCTCATAGGACAAATAATAATGGGTCTGTCAGTTTTGATTGTCGTATCAATCAGTATGCACAGATACAAAACATCATTCGCCTACCTGCTGGCTCCCATATTGCAGCGAGGAGCAAATCTCGCACCATCATTATGTAGAACGGCTCAAGGCAGCATGTGGTTGAAATGCTATTGCGCACGTATATCCGAAGAAAAATATCTTTAACAGCCATTAACATTTTCCATGGTACGAGCTCGTCAAAATTTATAATTGCAGCACATAGATATATATAACAAAAGCTAAGATAGCAGTTAATGGAGCTGTAACCATTACAATCTCGGGTAAATCAAGTCTAACCATCACACTTACAATACTATTACAAATTCAGCTAAATCAAGTCTAACAATCACACTAACAATCAGTACACAAGCTCAACTTCTTCCATATGTTACAAACATAGATAACTAGGATGACTATTACAACAATTTTGAAGGAGAAAGAGGGTAGAGCAGGTATTGGGTTTTCAAGACAGATGTCATCAGCAGTAGCCAAGGGTGGATTTGAGTTGTTTTCTCTTATGTTGAAGGCAGCAATTGCATCTTTGTAAGAGTTGTACTTTTTATATGAAGCACTAGAGAACCCATGAACTTGGTCCTAGTAGTCAGCCCAGCTGCGAAAAACCCCTCGCCTACGGCCACGGAACATAGCATAGCTAGGTTTCATCTCGAATCTGCAGCATGCGTAGCAACAAATGCAACTTAAAGATTAGTGGCACTGATTTGCTGTCTCCTAACAAATCCAATAGCCATGTGTTACAGGTACTACCAGAACCATTCCGCGTCCCGCATTTATTTAAAATTAGGGGATATGGCGGTATGCATCAAAGGTGATATATCTAAGAGAAATCCCCAAGTCCTATAGTAGATCCATGTTGAGGCAAAATAGAAATGAAGAAATGAACAGTAAAAAGGGGAGAAAGGAGACCTACAAATTGGATCTGACGCCTCCGCCGCGGCACACAAGCGATGCGGATCGGATCTGACGCCTCCACCGTGGCACACAAGCGACGCGGATGCCAATGCCGCCATGCTCCATCAGCAAAGCCCCGCCGCCTGCCTCCAAATTGACGCCGGAGCCACCACAACACACCGGGGATCCTTCGCTGCCGCCTCCATCTCTACCGCAAGTCCAACGGGTAGATACTTTTCCTCTTCAGGGGATATAATATATCCCATATATAGATATAAGATATAAGAGAACAAAAATTTACTTACATTATATAAAGGCTCCAAGGGGATGAGAACACAAACAACCACTTAGTGTAGTGGCAAAGACCATCACGTCTTAATGCCAGGTCCCAGTTCGAATCCTAGAGAACCTAATGTTTTTGGAGAATTCAACATTGGTCGGAGAAGGGTGGTCCCACATGTTGGTCAGAGAAGAGTGGTCCCACGTGAACAGAGATGGGTCCCTAGTTGCGGGTCCCTGGTAACTGATGCTCTGGTCCCACACATCGGGTGGTGAAGGGTGCCACACGGTCCCACAGGTCGGTTGAAGAAGGGTGGCCCCATGTGAATAGGTTGGTGCCCTGTGGTGGGTCCCATCTAACTTATGCCTTGGTCCCACATGTCCGATGGAAACAACCCTAGACAGGTCTCACATGTCAGTCGAGACGGTCCCACACATCCGATGGAACGGTCCCAAACGGGTCCCACATGTCAGTCGAAAAGGTTGACCCCACATGAATAGAGATGGGTCCTTATGGCAGGTCCCATCTAACTAACACGCTGATCCCACACGTCGGATGGAGAACGGTACCAGGCAGGTCCCACATGTCAGTCATCGAAGGTTGACCCCACATTAACAGTATTGGGTCCCCTGTGGCGGGCCCCATCTAATTGACACGCTGATCCCACACGTCGGATGGAAAACGGTCTCAGACAGGTCCCACATGTCAGTCAGTGAGGTGTGGTAGAACGGCGCCCATTCAAAACGGATAAGTAACGACGGGTCCCATAACTTCGGATAGGGAAGCGTCCGGCTGAGTGATGGGCGGTCCCATGACTAACGGTGGATCGGGGGTACTAGTGATGCGTGCTGATATGCTCACACCTAGGTAGCGCATGCAGCAAGTTGTGTGGCCCGATCTTCTCGTAGGATCCGCGAACTTGATAACTTGTCACTGCGTGACCTGGTGAAGAGGCAGTGCACCGCGAGGCTGTCCACGCGATGAACTACCAAGACAATCACCCTTCCACGTATCGACGAACAGCCCACGCAATCACGCCCTATAGACGTGAAGGCACGAACTGGGTGAACCGCAGTTCGGCGTTCTACAACTCCCTCAGGAATCGAAAGAACAAGTGTTGCAAGTCTCTCAAGACTCACACATAAACAAAACTCCATGAGTTTGTGTAATCTGAATTCAGCAAATCAAGATATGTCCCTTCATTGTCTTAGTACAAAATATTTATAGAGAGAGGGGCGATCAGCTTGGAGTAAATGGAAGTATGCGCATGCACTAGTGGATTTCGTGGCTGGTTCATGCGTCTTTTCAGCTTCTAGCAGCAGTTACTAAAATGAGCATAACTCTTTATTAGGAAGTCCAAATGAGGAGCCGTTTGATGGGTTGGAAAGTAGACTTGAAGACGCTTCCAACCAAATATAGAGCACCATCTAACTCCTTGTATTCTATCCGCGGTGATGCTTGGAATTCATACCATGTGTCAGCCATCTAGCTTCTGGTTGCATTGCCATGCAAAGGTGATGAAGCACCATTTATTCTTGCACGCCTAGGTTTCTTGGTTCAGATGTCCGGGGGCTTGAATCCTTCATCATCCCATGCTTGCTCATTCACTCCCTCATTCCTAAGGACATTGAAACAAGAACTCAAAAGCATAGGTTCATTTAACGTAATCTGATCATTAAACATAAGGTTAGCGTTCACCTGAGAATGAATTTTCTTCTCCAATTGTTTAGCTGTACTCCTTGTAATTGGACCAGTAATATCAAGTGTAGTTTCATTCAAAGATGAGGGAATGCTAGGAATGTCCTCATTACGTGCTAACGATGGATGGAAGTATGAGTGAAGGCTGCTCTCCCGTAGGCAAATGGCGCTAGATTCCGTAGCCAAATGGAGCAGCGCGGGTTTCAGTGACGAAGTGTGTTGGTCACAACTCGAGGATATCCGTGAAAACATCACAATCTAGCGATGAACAGTGCCACAAAAGCCTCTGTGATGATTCTGTCAGGCTTTCCATGATGATTCTTGTGACCTTTTTAGAATACGTCACGAAAAACAAAATCGTCACATAGTTCAATGACCAAAGTGACCAAAACATCACGGAAGGGGTGACCATAACAAAATCATCATAAGGAATTTCATCATGGAAGGCTAAATCTCCACTAGTATAGTGTTGATTCTAGAAAATGAGCTCAGGATGTGTAATTCAACATGGTCAAGATAACCCTTATTTTCATGAGGTGTGAAGAAGCTTGCCCTTGGTTCAAACCAAATTACATATTCTAGGCAAGTGATCTAGAATTGACCACATGTTGATCCTCACCATGGCTTGATTGACTTAATTCTCTGTATATTTACCCTTCTTGGTGATTGTTGACAAAGGGGGAGAAGTAAGTCACAAAGGTAAGATATGGCATGGAAGGGGATCAATTAAAATTTGAGTGCATAAATAGGGGGAGCAAGCTCATGGACTATTTGTTGCATTTGTTTGTGCATTAAAATGATGAGATGTTGCATTGCAAGATTTAAATTCAATATTCATGCTTGGATGGTGTATGCTAGTATAGAATTTGAATGGTGATATGAAGTACTAGTATGCATAGGTGATAACTAGACATAGTGTTTTATCTTTCAAATCAAGATATCATGCTTGTAATGTTTGTCTCACAAGGTATCTTGAGTTTTGATCTATGTCTAGATACAATGGTGCTAAGGATGGTTCATTATCGCACTCCAATTGGTATCACGCTTCAAAGGTCTATTCTATAAACCTTAGCATCATTTTGGTAGAAATAACTCTCCCACAATTCTTATCCATACATATGTGATGAATTAAACCAAACACATGAAAGCACATATGTAGGGGGAGCTATTCTACCAAAACCAAAATTGAAATGATTGTCCAAACTTTGCTTCATGAACAAAATTCATTAGACAAACAATTCATCAATTGAATTTAATTTCCATATCTTTGTGAAGGTTTTCATCAATTACCAAAAAGGGGGAGATTGAAAGCTCTTCATTGGTTTTGGCTAATTGATGACACACCTAGTTGCTAATGAGTTTGCTAAGTGTATGTAAACAAGATTAGCAACACATGATGATGGAGCATGGTGGCATGGTGATGACCATAAGATCATGGTGATGGACATGGTGAACATGGTGGCATGATCGACCTCCGAGAGATTGATAAAAGGCCCATGGAGATCAAGGCGAAGGTATAACTTGGTAGGGCATTTTGATTTAGTGATCGTGACACTATAGAGGGTGTGATCACATTTAGGATAAATGGTCATACTATTAAGAGGGTTCTTAATTAGACAATAGGATCATCAAGTGCCACTAGGTGTTGGAGCTCATGCATTGCATTTAGGCCTAGTGACACGTTTCAGTGTGCAAGCGAAATGATTTTATAAAAATCCTTTGGAAAATGCTAACATGACTCATGACATGATTTGGAAATCATTTGATGGTTAGCAAGTCTTGTGGAATGGAGTTAGTGACACCATGGATTGAATCGAGTATCCAAAATGGTGCTAACAAAGGGTTTTGCTCGGGGTGGTCACAGCCATGTCTAGTGAACACTTTCCCTAGCATGGCTGTGCACTTTCCCGCATGCTGTGCACCGCCCTGGCATGGCTGTGCACTGCCATGGTCACCGCCCTATTTTTCCAGAGGATGCTTATTTCATGCTTGAGCAAAGGTGGTCACCACCATGGTTGTCCGGTGCACCGCCCTATTTTTCCAAAGGAGCCATTTCACAACATGTGCTAAAGTGGGCACCGCCATGGCATGATGGTGCACCGCCCTATTTTTATAGAGAGGTGCAGTTTTGCGGCGTGAGTAAGGTGCTCATAGCCATGTCCAATGACTTCTTTCCCTAACATGGCTGTGCACCACCATGGCACGGTGGTGCACTGCCATGGCATGGCAGTGACCACTTTGCCCCAATGGCTATATTTTTGAACGTTGCAATTTGACCGTTGGAGGGGCACCCATGACATTGCGGTACACCGCCATGGCACGACGGTGACCACGTCGTGAGCAGCTTTTGAGTAACGGCTAGTTCCATGGGTTGGGGCTATAAATATGGGGTGTGGCCAGCCATACTCCATCTCTCTAACCCCCAAAGTGCTGAGAAAACACATATTGAGCAAAAGCAACAGCATCCACTCACTTGCACACTTGAGCTCATCTTTCGAGTGAGATTGGAGAGCCTCTAGTGCGTTGCATCGCATTCTTGCATCTTATGGCGCTAGTTGAGCATGTTGGGCTGATTGAGGGCTTGTTACTCTTGGTGTTTCCCAACACCTAGACGACTAGAGCTTGGAGGATCGTGTGAGTGAAATTGGTGATTGTTTTCGGCCTCCGATCATCGTCTTGTGAGGGGTTCTTGAGCCTTCCCCGCAGGAGATCGTAATTGACTACTCTAGTGGATTGCTCGAGGCTTGGAGGATCCCCATCTTTTGTTGATAGTGCCGCACTCGAGGCTATGGGGTTGGCTAGGTGATGCCATTTAGCTGGCACATCTCCAAGTGGGTGCATCACCACAACGAGGACTAGCTTGCCGGGAAGCAAGTGAACCTCGGTAAAAAATCATTATGTCATCTTGATTAACGATGATTCTTCTTTATGTTTGTGATTGTTATTGATTGGTTCATCTTCTGTACATCGGCGGTATGACAATCCAATCCCCTCTCTTGCACTTACATTCATATATATATATCTTATGTAGTGCTAATTGCTAGCTTAACTCTCTAGTTGTATTTATCTTGTTCATTGGAGTAAGTTAGCAACCTGTTGGTGTTTTTAGAGATCATAGCTTTTCACTAGAATTATGTAGGTGGCTTGCATAGCTTAGTTGTGCTAGTGCTAGAAAGAGCTTCACCATCTTAAGTACCAACTAGTTGTTTTAGTCCGTTGCAAGAAATGTTTATAGGCTATTCACCCCCCTCTAGCCATTAGGACCTTAAAAAAGCGGTAGCTAGGAATATTTAATAAAAGGGGAGAGATATCCTTATGTCTACTACAATATAGTATCAACTAGTGAAGAAGGGGTAAATGAATTATAGAAAGGATAGGTAAATGAGATAGCAAAGAGTGTAGTCTAAAGATAACTAGTAGCAAATTAGCTAGGTGGGAGGACAACGAGTGAGTAAAGGACTCCTATGTATCTAACTTTACTCCTATGAACTTAATCCTACAGATAGATGACGTAACTAGACTGGTGCCTTACAACTTGTGTGAGAGGGACAGCCAAGACAGTAGACGATAGAACCTCTATTAAAGCGACTATTATGCTTATGGATGGGTCGCTTGTCGGTAGATGCTCGATCTTGAGCTAATGACGCCACTTCGGTCTCCAGCTTGCCAAAACACGAACGAGCCACCGCGTTCGCGCTCCACCACAGCCATGAATGCGGCCGTGCCGCTCCACTTCTTGCCACCATCGCACAACCCTAGCTTGGGCTTTGTCCTGTACTCACCCAGCTCGCGCGCGCCTCGATCGTCCTTCTCGTGGCCAGCAAGGGCAGCGCCGCCGCCATGCAGCGCCGTCGTCCACCGTCGCTCGCCGTCGTCATGCCAAATCACTGCATACGCCTCTATTTTTGGCACTATCCAACGCGGATCGACGAGGTGAAGCAGATGGTGCCCGCCTCGCTGCCTAGGAGCTCGTCGTCAACGAGTTCTCGCCGGTCAAAATCGGACTCTGTTCCAGTTTAACTAACCAGTGGGGTCTAGTTGATCGCAGGGGCCATTCGTCAGTGCCTGGGTGCGCAGATCTGGGTATGCATAGCAATTAGGGCTTTGGTTTTAAAAGAAAATGAATTTCCAGATTTGGTGGTAAAGCTTGCAAAATTCATATCTCTTTGAATATTCTTTCAAATGAGGTGATTCAAATTGCAGTAGTCTTGTGTTGATGACATCTATGCATGAAAAATATGAGATGTAATTTTCATGATACTTTTCTATGCAGCTTTATTTGTCCTTGATAAATGCTTATCTTTGGAAATGCATAACTAATCCTAGGAATATCAGAAAAATATGGTTTTTGTTTTGTTAGTCTTCTTTTGAGATGTAACATCCATGGAAAAATGTATGTCGCTTACATTCTGTGTAAAAATATGAAGTTGTAGTCCAAGAAAAATAAATGCTTAATTCTTGGGAAATTCATAGTAAATAAAATATGCTTAGTTTATGCCTAAGAAAATTTGTGGGCTGTTCTTGTGCTATGAATTAGCTAATAATCTTTTGAGATCTGTTGTTTGGTATATTTTATAGTACAAAGTATTTTTGGGTGCCACTATGCCTTGCTGCTTCTGATTTTTGTACAGAATGTTTGGCGTATCATTTTGAGTAGAAATCTTTGTAGGTGGCGATGTGTAGCATGTTGAATCTTCTATAAGTTTATATATGCTTAATTCATGCTTTGCTCTATCATGTCATGCTAACTATAATGCTTTTCCATACTCTTGCAAAGTACATAATCTGCTGATGTTGTTGGTTAGATATAGTTTGATGTCTAGAATATCTTGATGCTTTATAATTGCTCTAAGTGTGCAACTCATGTGTAGTGTTTATAAGTATATATGGGTAGTTTCTTGTTGTTATGCATAGTTATTTATAGTTGATAATTGTGATAAGGTTGATGATGTTTACATGTTTAGAATTGATGATGTGCTAGTTGTATGAGGTTTCCCTTTTGATACTGGCGTAGTAGTAGTTGTAGAAGAGAATGCAGTAGATGACATGTGCTTATGATACATGTTCTTGGATGATGTGGAATATCTTGTAAAAGAACATATGCAATCATCCATCATCATCATATACTAGTTGCATCCTATGTGCATTTCTTGTATTCATTTGCACATACGCATCATACAGGACTGAACGAGATAATACCCGCCGTGAAGCCAAGGAGCCAGGAGGAGTTCCTGCACAGGAGGTGATCGGGAACAAGGAGCAAGATGTGGAGTTGTATGAGTACCCAGAGAATCAACCTTGCTCTTCTGAGGAATGCAAGCCCCAGAGCATTCTCTCTCTGTGGTTTGCAAAATCTCACTTGAGTCCTTTTATGATGTTAGATGCATTAAGTTCAGGAGTTGCTTGAAAACATTGATGCATTACTTATATTCCTTGCCCACCTTAATATACCATATACCTTGTTAGGTCCAGGATCAATATAAATGCTTATCCATGCTTAATTAGACCATTATAAGTGGATGATTTCTTGTCACCTACGCCTTAGATTAATAAAGAAAACTGGCAAGATGATGATGATCATGGAAAGAAACCGAAGGTTTTGGATAAATAGATTAGGGACCCATTGTACATCCTCAAGTCATGTTTAACGCATGCCCCACATTTAGCTGGAAGGATAAGTCATTGCGACCGCAAAGCCAAGTAGCTCTATTTGGGCCAGTGACCAAAATGTAACCATAACACCGAAGGAAGGCGCGAGTGGTCAGAGGCCCGGGTTGACTGTGGGCAAGCATGCCCTGAGTTACCCTGACGTACCGTGGGTAGGCATGTTTTGAGCGACCTAGCATCGGATAACCTCTGGGTGTAGAATGGTCCATAGCGGTCCTGTGACTTTACCCAAATAGTATCAACGGTGACTAAGACTGCCCTTGCAAAGCATGCCTGGTTTGTGCGGTGAATACCTCACCCGTTGGTTAGTACTTGATTAGAATCACCATCGTTCCTAGACAATGAACACTTGACTTGAGCAACGGCTTCATAGCAGGAATGGTTATATGGATGATGTTGAAAGAAATGCCAAACTTGGGATGGATACAAATACTATTGATTGGTTAATAACCTAATGATTGTTGCTAGTATAGGTGCTAATCTAGCTCAAATATGCTATACTTATAATCTATTACTAAGAGATTAAAAATAATTCATCTTAAGAGGTATATAATCTGATAACTTATGCTTTTCTGCAAATGAGTCAAGCCAAACCACTACAAAGGTGTCTATTTATTTTTGGTTTATGATGGGTAAGTCTAGCGAGTACATTCTCGTACTCAGTTTTATTCCCACTTGTTGCAGATCATGAGATTGTTTTTGCTGTGTCGACAAGGTGAACTTGTATCCCACTATGGGAGCACTAGACTATGGGTAAGGTCATCTCTTATATCTCATCTGAGATGCTTTTGCTGGATTTGACTATGAGCTGGCACTGTATTTAAACAAAATGTGAAGTGTGGGTGTTTTAAACTACTTTGCTTCCGCTATCCTTTATTAAAAATGTGTTTTAATATTCCTATATAAAGTCCAATGTATTTGAGCTATTTGTGAACTTTATGTAACATGTGGACTGTGGTTACTAAATCATGTATGATCGTGGGTGTAAGTTGGTTTGAAATCCTTTGTGATATCATGAACTACCCGGTTTATATAGGCATAGGTGCAACTTAAGCTGTCTCGGTAGGTTAATTTGGACTTAAGCTTATATAAATTGGAGAGTTCTGTTACAAGTCCCAAGACATATCACTGTGGACAATGGAACCCAATTGACAGTGAAGATTCAGACAATTTTGCCACTCAATGGGAATCAAACTTCGCTTTGCATAGTAAGACACCCCCAATCAAATGGATTAGTAGAAAGGGCTAATGACATAATTTGCATAAGAATATCAAAATGCTTAACAGACCTTGGAAATTGGGTAGATAAACTGCTAAAAGTAATTTGGTCTCACAACACTTCAAAACAAAGACCAACAAAATTCTCTCCATTCAAACTTCCATATGGAGATGAAGCTATGACTCTGGAAGAAATAAAATTTGAAGGTCCAAGAACAAATGTTCAAATTATCACCGAAGAGGATCAAGCAACAATCAAAGACTTACTCAAAGAAGAAAAAAATGAAGCAGTTGAGAACATGAAGAAATACCAACAAGAAAGAAGGAGGTGGTACAACAAGAAAGTGAAGCCAAGAAAGCTAGCTCCTAGTGACTTCTTCCTCAAAAAGAAAAGAAATTAAGACACGGTCGGAAAGTTTTAGCAAAAATAGGAAGGTCCTTTCGTCATCACAAGAAAAAAAAGGAAGGAGCATACCATCTGGCAAACTTGAAAGGTGAAGAACTCAATCACACTTGGAATATAGAAGCACTTCACAAGTATGAACTGTAACCACAAGTTACATTCAGAAAAATAGAAGAATAGTTTACTTTCTCGTAAAGTAGAAGTACAAACTTTATTTTCCAGCAAAAGCTCACATAGAATTTAACTTTATTTAGGCCTTTCCCTTTGGCTCATATTGGGTTTCTTTGTTATTCTTTGTTTGTGCATTCCTGAGTTCAAAGTTTGCTTTTGCGCTTTCTTATTTGGGTTGTGCACTCCCACTTGTTTTCGTCAATAAACCTACAAAAATGTGAGCACTAGCGGTACAAGTGGAATTTCATTAATAGCATATGTCTATGTGTTAAAGCATGATAGTTTCTCTACTTTTAGCATAAGTTGGCAGTTCAAAATGATTCATAAGGACCACCAACAAGACCCCCAAGCTTAACCTTTGCTCGTCCCGAGCAAATAGCTAAGTATGGTTGTTGATCAGGAGTTGCTACAATGCCGATCATATTCCAAATGTACCAAGTTTATAACAAAGTTTTCTACCGTACTTTGAATAAATTAGCATGTTATCCACCCTGTTATTATCTTGAAACAAATGGGGCTTTTGAGCTATCTCAGGTCTTGGGCGATTGCAAGATAGAATAGTTCAACGAGCATTGCTTATCATTCATCCCAAGATCATCCATCTTTCCAGAGGTTTTGAAATTTTTGCAAAAGAAACTGAAGTTCCTCAAATGATTCACTCGATCACTCAATGTGTATGAATACCTCACCAAAGGTATTATAATGTTGCCTTTCATATCCTACCACTAAGGCTTATGAGTGGAGTTTTGGGTAGGTATAAAGGTGGGCATACTTGCATCACATATATTGCTAAGTCAAAAACTGAACCACAAGGAGATACAAGTCATACACTTTGATTGAGATGTGCAAGTGTGTGGAGTATGGGGAAATGGAATCCTAATTCTAAATATTTTTGGTACTCCATGTATCATGACTCTCTCCTTTATTGGATGGAATGAAACTTTTTTGGAGGGATATGGGCTATAAGATCATATATCCATATTTTTTTTCTTTTCTTCTCTCTTTTTTTTGAACGGGTACTTGGAACTTTTTCTTTCTTGTTTGTTTATTGCATGCCCCTTGGCATGGTTTTTTTAACATAGCCCATATCTCTTGTCGGTATATGAAGAACTTTGGATGGAGAGATGTTATGATGGAATGTGAGAAGTAATTATATGGTGGACAATGAATGCATGGCTCTCAGGTTAAGAGTCGGCATTTTTATTTGATGGATAACAAATGCGTGGCTCTCAAGGTAAGAATCAGAATTTTTATTTGGTGGACAAGTACTCAACTCTCAGGGTAAGAGTTGGCATATTTTTGGTGGATGGATGGGTGCATGTTGTGCACAACTCTCGGGGTGAGAATTGGCTTTATTTGGTTGGTGCATGTGAATCTCAATCATGCGTGCATGACCATAATCTCACTTAGGTCACAACAATTTGACCTAGCTCAATGTTCCACAAGCAGCATATGACTAAAAGGTTTGCAAAATTGAAACATGTCATATGGCCTTGGTAGGTATTTCATAATCATTGAGGAATTTTCGTTTTTGAATGTTTTTGAAAACAAAACTCCGGATGTCAAGTTTTACTCAGAACAAAGTCATAGCGCAGCCTATGTCACCATATCATATCAGGCAATAACTTAGATAAGATCAAGCATGTGCAACCCACTAGTTCAATTTTTAGGATGAGATATTTTTAGCTGATAAACTCAAAACTTAGAGAAAGCTCGATTATAAAATGGGTACAGGTGAAACATAAGACAGGGCAATTGTTCATCATTTCAACAAGGGTAGAAACTAACACAGCTTAACACATATGAGAGAGGAAAAAATATTTATTAAACATATCTCACCATTTTATAAGTTGGAGAATTTAAAAAAGAAATGTGAGATACAAGTTACCTTTGTGGGTGCCCTCCCCAAACTTGCTCTTGACTTACCAATGTGGTTCACCTGGGGGTGCTGCTAATTGGTGGTGCTTCGGCTTGATGTGCAGTTCGTGGCCTCTCTTGAGCGTGCTAGGAAGCTCACCCCAAGCTTGTTTTTATGGTGGTATTGAGATAACAAGACAACAAAGCTTGGGGTTGAAAGGAATATTACTTTTTATCAGGATTTTATTTATCATTATATTTTTATTTTTAAGGTTCACCAAAGAAATGCTTGTCTCTGTTGTCATCTCAAAGACTTACCCTCATAAAGTTGATAAATTCCTGCAAGGGGTTAGTCCTTAAGATCAACCAAAATCTATACCAGCAACTTTGGTTCGAAGATCAAACTAGACACCATCTAATTTGGTCTAGGCAGGCAACTTAATCTAAGCATCATGCTTAAATTAATGAGACAAAAGAAGCATGATCCACATCCGAACTTCAAACTAAGCACCATGCTTAATTCAAAAGATGTGTAACCAGAACTTCCCAACCAAAACTTACTAGCATAGAAATTGAGTCATCATAAGATAAATGTCGGGTACCCAAATAAGGGGGTACCCTAGACCTCGACCCAGGAAAAATAATCCCAAACAATTAGCGTAAAAAGCCTAAGAAAACTCCCCGCGAATTAAGCCCGGCTGTTCAAAGAAACAAAGCCGGACACCCCTGGACTGAGC
Source organism: Bothriochloa decipiens (assembly GCA_023333625.1). NCBI lineage: Eukaryota > Viridiplantae > Streptophyta > Magnoliopsida > Poales > Poaceae > Bothriochloa > Bothriochloa decipiens. The sequence goes on along the minus strand of CM041637.1, from coordinate 30,234,874 downwards.
CGTACTGGGCCGGCCCATGAATGGGACGGGCCGATCCGAATGCATCCTCCCTTGACGGGACCCTCGATCGACGGATCACAGCATGGGCGGTCGACCCCCCGTCGAGAGACGGAACTCCGCATGGGTGGACGACCCCCCGTTGACCGCTGCTCCCCCTCCGACTCACCTACTCCTAGTACGAAATCTGGGGCATTTAATCCGCTCACCAACTCCTGCCTAACCTCATGGCTACAGCAGGGTTACAGTGACCAAGTACAATGGTCAAATCCTCCTTTTACCGCCCATACCCATGGATTCAGCGGTTCGTACCGCACTGCTGCCAAACACTATGCCTGTCAGGCACCCCTCGAGACACGATTGTCAGCACCCGTACCATATTTCCTGGGACATGGTCTTATCCATTCAGGCCTCGACCCCCTCGACCAACTCTCGACTTGGACCTCGACGCCTCCAGTCAGTGCTCCAACAACTCCCGATATGCGTCTGCAGGGATTCGCACGCCGCCGCATGGGCACGGGTCTTTCACCGACCACCTACGGGTGTCATCATGACACATGAAGGACAGCCATTGACTCCAAGCATGTCGCTACAGGGCAAGCCATGCCCGGTGCACTCCCCTACAGCGACTATGACATGAACGTCATCAACCCCTCGACGTCATCACCTACGACAACCCTAGGGTTCCCGTACACCTAAGCCTCCCCTTGGCCTATAAAAGGGGATGCCAGGGGCTAGTTTTAGACATCCGAACAACATTCGAACAAGCATCAGACAGCACTTAGAGAAATTCAAGCACCCAGTTGCAAGGCATAGGCTTAGCGCTTCTAGGCTTAGGCATTGCTCTATACCCCCCGTTCCTACTCGCTCGCTTGTATCCCCCTGTACAAGCACTTTGGTGCAAGATAATACAATCTCTCTCCCCCGCTAGACATAGGGCCTTCTCTTGGCCGAACCAGCATAAAAATCGTGTGTTCTTCTTGCATCACTATCTGGATTAGGGAGCACGCAACACAAATTCACTTGTTGGTGCTTGGCCCCGGGTCAGGACACCGACAGTTGGCGCGCCAGGTAGGGGGATCTATGTGTCATGACCATTTCCCGCCATTCTTCTTGATAGCAGACCCTGTTTTGCCGCTTCCGTTCGCCATCTGGTTCGGGAGCCTGGAGTTCATGTCGCTCGGCCGCGGTTGGGAGATGATCCTGCTTCCGCCCAAGGATCTGGAGGACAGCAACAACGAGCCTCCCAAGAGTGGGAGGATTGCATGTCGGTCCCACTGCTCTCGCAGCGTGTGTGCGGCTAAGAGACGGCGCGATCAGCGCAAGCACCGTCACCTGCTCGCGGGTGAAGCGGCGTCCACCATGGCCTCTACACCTCTGACTAGTGATGCAAGACTCATCGTTGTGGGCCTGTCTGACCTGTCTTTGGGTGCAAAGGGTGAGCCAGGAGGATCTCACGATGACCCAGACTTCAGCTTCGCCATATGTTCGCCGAATGGACCATGTGCAGTCGCTCTGGCGAGCGCCGCCTCAGTACCACCCAACTTGCTCCCGCATGGGCTATTCAAGTCTTGTGGACCGTTCCTATTTGGCCTCAGCAACGCTGCCAAGTTGTACTCTTCCTTGGTGAGCACCAACATGAGCGTGTATGAGGACCCCGGCACCTCCTCCACGCCACCATGGACTTGGTGACTTCTACGCCAGCCTCCGAGTACCCAGAGACTTCAGAAACTCCTGGTCCCAAGCACTACAAGCTCGGTACACTCGGACACCAGCTGGAGGAGGAGCGACGCAGCAAGGGGTACTTCCCCGACTCCGACTCCACCGACGATAGCTACACAGGAGTGCTTCATATCAACGGGGCCATCGCGTCAAGCGACGATACCGATAACGCTGCAGCAGTAGTGGTAGCCGCAGGCGAGGTCGATCCTATACCAGGTCGGGAGGCGCCTCCAGCGGTGCCAAACGATGTACAGATAGCCCAGGACACCCAAGACACCCAGCTCGCACAAGTTCGAGAGATGCGGGACAAGCTCGACGAAGATCGGGAGCGCCTGTGCTAGCTCGAGCGGACCCTCGAGCAGGAGCGCGGGCGCGGCCGAGGCGTAGGAGCTCGAGCCAGGCTCGGGAAGTCAACAGGTAGATTATCGAGGAGGGGGCAAACGTGCGCCCCATCTTCAACTGTGCCAGCCAAAACATCGTTGCCGCTACCATGCTTCTCTGCAACATGCCGCCCCCTCGAACCCCGAGGCCCGTCGAGTCCAGCAAGAGGTCCAGGGGCTTCTCGAGGTCGCGGCTGCACAGCAGGCCAAGACCTCAGCCTCGAGACACCGAGGGGCCACCTTGGAGTGACCCGCCGAGCCTTCTCGACACAAAAGGAAGGGCTCAGTGCATCAGGAGGCTGCCCCACCACCAAATAAGGCAACTCCTGTGCGAAATCGCATCATCGAGAACCACAGACGTAAGAGCAGAGACGCCGAGGCGTGAGGCTACAGTGCACACAAGGGCGGACGCTACGACAACGATGAGGACCAACACCGATCCATCGAGTCACCGGGCCCTTGAGTCTTCAGCAGGAAAATTTGGAGGACGCCACTGCTGAATCCCTTCCTTCCCCCACGAGCCTCGTCAAGTACAACAGCGAGACCAAGCCTGAGCTATGGCTAGCTGACTTCCAGTTGGTATGCCAGTTGGGCGGAGCACGCGACGACCACACCATCATCCATCAGCTACCCCTATTCCTATTAGACATCGCTTGAAGGTGGCTCCAGGAACTTCCCTCGACCAAATCCACGACTGGACCGACCTCGTCAGAGTGTTCGAGGGGAACTTCAAGGGAACCCACATGCACCCCGGCAACTCCTGGGACCTTCGCAGCTGCAAGCAGAAGCCCAGGCAGTCTCTTCATGACTTCTCCAAGTGACGCACCGAGATCCCCCACATCTCCGACAATGATGTCATCCTGGCATTTGTCTTGGGCACCATCTGCAAGGAGCTAGTCAGGGTGCTAGGGCATAATACCACTAAAACGGCTGACGGGCTGATGGACATCATCGCCAATTACACGGTCGGCGAAGAGGCAGTGGGCGCTTTCCCATCGGTGGGGGTTTCCATGAAGTCGTGCTGGGGAAGAAGGCCTTTCCCATCGGCTGCATCGACCTCGCCGTCTGCTTCAGCACCTTCGTGAACTTCAGGAAGGAGACATTCACCTTCTAGGTGGTCAGGTTCCACAACACGTACCATATCCATCATTGGTTGGCCCGGCTACGCCAAGTTCATGGCAATCCCCAACTACGTCTACCTCAAGCTCAAGATACCGGGACCAAAGGGCGTTATCACCGTCGGCCCCTCCCATGAGCACGCTTACGACTGCGATGTCAAGTGCGTCGAGAACGGGGAGGCAGTCGAAGAGTCTGTGATGCTGTCGGTGACCCTCGAAGGCCTTGCCGCTGAGGTCCCAGATCCCAAGCACCATGCCGGCAACTTCGAGCCCACAGAAGATACACTCGACCCCAGCAGCTTCGACGGGAGGGTGCTGACCATCAGCACCTCTCTCAATGACAAATAGGAAGCAATGCTCGTCAACTTTCTCCGCGCGAACGCCGACATGTTTGCGTGGAGTCCCTTGAACATGCCAGGCATACCAAGGAAAGTCGCCGAGCACGCCTTGGAGATCCGAGCCGGGTCCAAGCCGGTGATGCAACGCTTGCGCTGCTTCAATGAGGAGAAGCGCAAGATCATCGAGGAGGAGAACCACAAGCTTTTGGAGGATGGATTCATCAAGGAGGTTCATCACCTTGAGTGGTTAGCTAATTCTGTACTAGTTAAGAAAAAGAGTGGGAAATATTGGATGTGTGTATATTACACCAATTGAATAAAGCATGTCCAAAAGTTCCTTTCCCTTTACCACGCATTGATCAAATCGTTGATTCTACCGCGAGATGTGAAACTTTCTCTTTTCTTGATGCCTATTCTGGTTACCACCAAATAAAGATGAAGGAGTCCGACCAGCTCACGACTTCCTTTATCACCCCTTTTGGCATGTACTGCTACGTTACCATGCCCTTCAGCCTTTGAAACGCCAGGGCGACATATCAGTGGTGCATGCTCCATGTCTTTGGCAAACACATTGGGGAAACGGTCGAGGCCTACGTCAACGATATCGTAGTCAAAACCAAAAAGGCTGATGACCTCAAAATCGCGTTTGAATGCCTTCAGGCAAAGAACATCAAGCTCAACCATAAGAAATGCATCTTCGGTGTCCCTCGAGGCATGCTCTTAGGATATGTTATTTCTCAGCGCAGCATCAAGGCCAACCCCGAAAAGGTCTCAGCAGTCACCAGGATGGGCCCAATCCAAGATCTCAAGGGCGTTCAAAAGGTCACGGGCTCCCTCGCAGCCCTCAGTCACTTTGTCTCACGTCTCAAAGAGAAAGCACCGCCTCTGTACCGTCTCTTGAAGAAGTCAGAGCCCTTTACGTGGACCCTCGAGGTCGAGGAGGCCCTCGCTAAGCTCAAAGCTATGCTGACCACTCCAATTCTCGTACCTCCGAATCCAGTCGAGCCACTCTTGCTCTATGTCGTCGAAGCCACCCAGGTGGTTAGCGCGGCCATAGTTGTCGAGAGGGAAAAAGAAGGGAACTCCTTGCCCGTCCACCTGCCTGTCTATTTCATTAGCGAGGTACTCTCAGAGACCAAGGTTCGCTATCCGTAGATTTAGAAGCTGCTCTATGCCATCGTAATCTCACGACACAAGCTCCAGCACTACTTCCTTAGCCACCCAGTGACTGTGGTCTCGTCTTTCCCCCTTGGGGAGATAGTCTAGAATCGGGAGGCTACGGGAAGGATAGCTAAATGGGCAGTCGAGCTCATGGGCGAAACCCTCTCCTTCATGCCACGCAAAGCCATCAAGTCCCAGTACTAGTGGATTTTATTGCAGAATGGATTGACACTGAGCAACCTCTCGCTCAGGTCCAGGTAGAACTATGGACGATGTACTTCGACGGGTCCTTGATGAAAATAGGAGCTGGCGCAGGCCTGTTCTTCATCTCGCCCCTCGGAGTCCACATGTGATATGTTATACGACTCCACTTCGCCGCCTCCAACAACGTCGTGGAGTATGAGGCCCTCTTCAACGGCTTGCGCATCGCCATCGAGCTCGGGGTTCGACGCCTCGTCGTTCGTGGTGACTCATAGCTCATAATCGATCAAGTCATGAAGGCCTCAAGCTGCCACAACCCCAAGATGGAAGCCTACTGCAAGGAGGTCCAGAAGTTGGAGGACAAGTTCTACAGCCTCGAGCTTAACCAAGATCACATCAACTCGAGGTACTATCCCGCCTAATATTTTCTCGAAGGACTTGTATGAGCCCTTTGTCGATCTAGGCGCAGGGGAAGGAGTCACAACGTAGGTAGTCGACCCCTCCCTCAACCAAGGCCCCCTTGACCAGGGTCGAGGCCATGGAGAATGAGGGGTTGCCTTCTCCACCAACCCCGAGCCATACTGGTGCACTCCCTTCGTCGATTGCCTTATTCGAGGGAAGCTGTCGGAAGATCAGACTGAGGCCTGCCGCATCGCTTGACGGGTGAAAACCTACGTCCTCTACGGTGACAACAAGGAGCTCTATCGACGAAGCCCCACCGAGGTCCTCCAGCGCTACATCACCTTTGAGGAGGGAAGAAAGCTGCTCAAGGATCTACACTCGGGGGCTTGCGGCCATCACGCTACTCTAAGGACCCTTGTCGGAAACGCTTTCTGGCAAGGCTCCTACTGGCCGACTGCAGTCTCCGACGCCATCAACCTCGTCCGCTCGTGCGAAGGGTGCCAATTCTACACCAGGCAGACCCACCTCCCAGCTCATGCTCTATAGACGATCCCCAATACGTGGCCATTCAAGGTTTGGGGGCTCGATCTTGTGGGGCCGTAAAGAAGACAACCGGGGGCTACACCCATCTGTTTGTAGCCGTCGACAAGTTCACCAAGTGGATCAAGGCTTGGCCCATCACCAACATCCGGCCCGAGCATGCAGTGCTGTTCTTCACCGACACCATCCATCACTTCAGGGTCCCCAACGTCATCATCACTGACAACGGCACGTAGTTCACCAGCAAGAAGTTCCTGGATTTCTATGACCACCATCACATCCGTGTAAACTGGTCCGCCATCGCTCATCCTAGAACTAACGGCCAGGTCAAGCGTGCCAACGGCATGATTCTACAAGGTCTCAAGCCTTGGATCTTCAATCGGCTGAATAAGCATGGCAAGAAGTGGGCTGCCAAGCTTCCTTCAGTCCTATGGAGCTTAAGGATGACACCAAGTCAAGCCATGGGTTCACCCCGTTCTTTATGGTCTACGGGTCTGAGGTCGTCCTCTCCACCGGCCTTGAGTACGGGTCCCCTAGACTGAAGGACTTTAATGAGCAAACAAACAAAGAAGCACTCACAAACGCCGTCGACCAACTCGAGGAGGCTCGAGACATGGCTGTCCTCAATTCCACGAGGTACCAGCAGAAGCTCCGATGCTACCACGACAAACACGTGTGCAAGAGGGATCTCCAAGTCGGCGACCTCGTCCTCCGTCAACGGCAGAGTAACAAAGGCTGCCACAAGCTAACTCCACCATGGGAGGGCCCCTTCGTCGTTGTAGAGGTGTTGAAGCCCAGAACCTACAAGCTACCCAATGGGAAGGGCGAAACGGTCACCAATGCATGGAACATTGAACAGCTACGTCGCTTTTACCCCTAGGGCCTCGAGGCTTTGTACATTTTTCATACCGTGAATGAATAAGAAGTACTTTCGTTTACATGTTTAACTTTTTGTTCATATGCTTAAGGTAGCCTTGACTCTGCTTCATCAGAGTCGAGCCTCCCTCGGGGGCTATAAGGGGGAACCCCCTAAATTCCTAAAAAACTCACACGTTTTTTTTGAAACTCAAACGTCCTATTCTTTCTACGCCTTGATGCTTGCTGTCACTCGGTCAAAAACGCCATGCAACGCCCCGAGGGGTCGAGGGCATCGAGCCATGAGACCACCCATGTCCTCGGGCTATGGTACCTCCACTCATTCCCCCCTCGAGGGGCAAGCGTACGCGCCAAAAACTTTGTGAACAGCCAACTCAGGCAAAGCGAGAAATAGAACATCAAGAATAAAACATATGCAAAATAAAATATGTACATGCATAATGTTTCCAAGGCCCCTAGGGCCACACCGTCGTAGTTCACAAAATACTAACTATTACACGGGCCACTTGCCCAGATTTGGCTCACAAGCCCTCTTCATTGTCAGGTCAGGAGGGACGACCTCGGGCTCGAAGAGCTTCGCCAACTCGGCGCCCGGCACCTACACTTGGACTTTGTTGAAAGTCAAATGTGCAAGGTCAGGGTCTCCTCTTGAGTTTATTCACCACCTAAGATCATCAAGGTGTGTCATTGTTGTCGCTCCCATGTTCTCAAGCTTTGTATCTCAATCTCTTTCTGAAATGGTTAGCGACCAAGAATACTTGAAGGTGCATACCAACTTGAACATGTGTTCTTTCTTTTACTGAATAATCCAGGGTATCTCCCAGTAGTGCTTTCTTTATGGTCATAAGCTTGACCACCAAAGCTAGGGTGAAGCTTGAAGCCAGAAGCTATGGTTGGCTTTGATGGTGGCTACAAGAACTCGTCCATATGAGAAATATTTTGCTTTCGAATTTTGAAAGGGCATATTATAGAAAGAGAGAACAAGAATAATAAAAACTTTTTTTAAAAAAATGCTTTTCTAAAATAAGAGAAGATGATAAGAGAGTGGATAAAAATCTTTTTGTGCATGTGCAAAAGTATGAACATGCACTTTTAAAATATATATGCCCATTTTTTTGAAAGATAGGCTTCATGAAGAAAGGTTTTGATCATAGAAGAAATATATTTTTTTGGATAAAACACAAGGACACATGGGTGAACTAGGTTCGGAGAGAAATACGACAACCGTTCCCTGGCAACGGCACCAGAAAGCTTGTTAGCGCTTCTTAGCATTAGCAGAAAAGAATACAAGCGCAAGGAAGTACCGTTGTAGCCTTCACCCAGAAGTATTTAGGGTATCATATTTCCACATGGATTGGAAGTGTAAGAGATTTCTAATCTGGTTCTACCAGAATGATAAGATGAAGAGTAGCTTGGGTAAAGAGGTTTGTCTAAGGCAGCAAACCCTAAGCAATGATAAATTTCCCACACTACTTGCTTGCTTCATGCTCTAGCGCACTTGGTCTGCCAAGCGATATTAGTATAAGCTCTACTCCATGTTCGAACATGGGGGAATGCAGGTATGAGTGGACAGGGCTGTCACCACCTGCCACCTACCCCTCTACCTGTGGGCGCACATAGCAAACGAAGGTATACTCCAACCTAGACACCATGTCTATGAAGGCGACTACTACTCTAGCGTCGATCAGGAACATCCATCTTTATCAGGAGTCCTCTACTAGAGCATCCGTCAAAAGGACGAACGACGATCCCACAAACAAGTAGCTTTATGAAAGAGACATGCTTAATGAATCAAACCAAAGTTAAACACGAACTTCTTACTTCAAGTAGCAAGACAATCGTAGAGGTACAAGTTGGAGCGAGAGCCGACAAGCCCGACACTTCGTCCACCCAGAGGTAGAACTACTTTGACTCCATTCTTTCTCCAACTCTTTCCCTCTCTTACTCCCTATACTAAATTAGCTAGAAGCTAATGGAATGGAGCTTGCCCTCTCTACATTGTGACCTCTTTGTGTTTGTGAATGAATGAATTGTGAAGAGAGGAGGGGCTCTATGCAAAAGGACCATCCCCACATGGAAAGATCCAAACCAACCTCAAAAGGGTGGTTTGCACTTTCCATATGCACCGATCGTAGGTGGACCCATCCTTGCCGAACCGTCCTATGAACCGCCAAAGAAGACTGGGCCCTAGGGGCCCAGCTGGGGGGCGACCGGTCCTAGGGGCGGCCGGTCCCTGGGTGGGCCCTCCTAGCCTCCGCCTTTTGTGAGCACATAGGCCTCATTGATAGCTTCGTTTATCCTGGTGATTCGCCCAAATTGGAGTTCGGATGATCCCGGAGCTACCGATTTACTCGGGCCTACTCGTGTAGTCCTGAGATGGACTTGAACTTTATTTAGGCCTTTGCTCCTTTGGCTCATATTGGCTTTCTTTGTTATTTTTTGTTTGCGCACTCCTGAAGTCGAAGTCTGCTTTTGCGCTTTCTCATTTGGGTTGTGCACTCCCACTTGTTTCCATCAATAAACCTACAAAAAAGTGAGCACTAGCGGTACAAATGGAATTTCGTTAATAGCATATGTCTACGTATTAAAGCATGATAGTTTCTCTACTTTTAGGCATACATTGTAGTTAAAAATGATCCGTAAGGACCGCCAACACACACAAGAAAATTTAGTTGCGATTGGATCGACGAGAGCTACTTGAGGAGCTCTGGACGCTGGCTTCGGACGCTGCCCACAGAAGCTCCGGACGAAGGCCTGGCGTTCGGACAGTTCAACTCGTCAAGCATGCGAAGGACCGGAGCGCGGGACGCGTCCAACGCTACGAGCCGAACGCTGGTCGTGGTGTTAGCCGGTCTCTACTGCATGGTTGCCAGAAACGTCAACGCTGTGGACATGGAGCTATGGATGCATCCGGAGAGCCACAGATGCAACTCAGAGAGGACTACAAATTGGGCTGAGCTTTGGACGCTGGCTTGAAACATCGGACGCATCAGGAGCTCCCGCGGTCAAATTCATAGCTGAGGCAGATTCAACGCGCCGGACGTTGAACAGTGGTTGGCCAGCGTCTGGTGGTCTACTACGTATGCGTCTGAAGCATCTTGTTTGAATTTCCCGTGCGTTGGTTACACGGTGCGGACGCTAGAGCTGGTGTTCGGAGGTTAGCTGCAGTCGCGTCTGAAGGTATCGTGCTGAGCTGGATTCAAGTGTAACGGTTGGATTTTGAGGTGGGGCTTATAAATAGCCCCTTGGCCAGCCATGGGAGTACTCTCTTGCCTATTCTAACATTATTGAACATACTTTGAGCTGAAGAGACTCCCTCCACTCCTTTCCTTGCTTTGTTGCTTGATTCAAAAGAGAGAGTGAGATTCAAGTGCATTTGCATAGTGTTTGCATATAGAGGCATTTTTTCTTCATGATTGTTGCAGATTTCTTGTTACTCTTGTGTGATTCCCATCACCCTAGACGGCTTGGAGCAGCGATGGTAGTTGAGCTCGAGTTGGTGATTGTTCGAGGCCACACCAGTTGATTGTGAGTGGTTCTTGAGCCTTCCCCATGGGAGATCGCAATTGGCTACTTTAGTGAATTGCTCGTGGCTTGGAGGATCCCCATCTTATGTTGATAGTGCCACACCCGAGGCTGTGGGGTTGGCTAAGTGATGCCATTTAGCGGGCACATCTCCATGTGGGTGTATCGCCACAATGAGGATGTTGCTTTCCAGGAAGCAAGTGAACCTTGGTAAAACTCATTGCGTCAATCTTGATTTCTGAGATCTCTCTCTGGTGTGATTGTGATTGTGATTGTGGTGATTGGATCATTTCCTCTACAATGACAGTATAAGAAAACTAATCCTATCTCTTGCACTTTCATTTGTAGGATTGCTTGTGTAGCTCTAGTTGGTAGCTTAGCTCTCTAGGTGTTACTTGTTTAGCTTGTGTAGCTCCTTCCCTTAGAGTAGCTTAGCTTCCTAGTGTTGTATGTGTGACTAGTGATCATAGCTCTTGATAGAATTGTGTAGGTGGCTTGCATAGCTTAGTTGTGCTAGTGCTAGAAGAGCTTTGCCATCTTATGTACTAAACGGTTGTTTTAGTGTTTTGTAAGAAAATTTTATAGGCAATTCACCCCCTCTAGCCATTAGGATCTTACACGTGGTATCAGAGCTGGGGCACCGTTTATGAGAGGCTTAACAACCTACAGTAAAGAAATGGCTTCATTAAGCTTGCACATCAACAACACCAAGAGAGCACCACCCTTTGATGGAAATGATTATGCAAAGTGGAAGCTAAGGGCCTGTTCGGTAGGTTGAAAAGCTGGCAGATTTTGGCAGATTCAATAGTAGTTTGTAAGAGAAAATAAGCCAAAACCTGCTGGCTGAATAACCTGCTGAACAGGCCCTAAATTGTAGAGTCATCTGAAGTCAATCAATGGAGAGGTTTGGAATGTGACCAAGACTTGGTTTGAGGTTGCAAGACCAGATACACCCACACAGGTGGAAGAAAAGAAGCTTCAATGCAATGAAATTGCGGTGAGTCATTTCATGAGGCTGTTGATAACAAGGTATTTGAGCTTATCAAGAACATAGAGGTGGCCCATGACACTTGGGCTAAGCTTGAGGAGGCATATGAGGGCACCGAAATTGTGAAGATAGCAAGAGCATACATGCTTCAAGAGAAGTTTGCTAGCTTCACAATGAAGGAAGATGAGAGTGTGACGGAGATGTTTCATCGGCTACAAGTGATTGTTAATGAGCTCAAGGCACTTGGTGAAGAGGTCAAGATAGTCAATTCTCAACCAAGTTCATGAGATGTCTTCCCAAGAGATTTAATATGTTGAAGACCGTCATGGTGAAGACAACTATGAAGGAGAAGCCAACTCCAAATCAAGTCCTTCAAGAGTTCATGGCCGATGATGAGTTTAGAGAAGATCATGAGAAGGAAGAGTTGGTGAAAAGAAGAAGGAAAGTGAGAAGAAGGATGGTGACAACAAGAAGAGCTTGGCATTCAAGGCTTCATCCTCCAAGAGCAAGAGCAAGAGCAAGAGCAAGAGCAAGAGCAAGAAAAAGCAAGATTCATCAAGTGAAGAAGAAGCTAGGTCTAGCAATGAGGATGATGGAGATGGTGATGAGTTGAGTGCCCTATTTGTCAAGGTTGGCAAGCTCTTGAGGAAGAAGACCCACGGAAGGGAAGTAAGAAGTCTTCATCTTCATCCTCATCCAAGAAGAGTGAGCACACCATGAAGTGCTTTAGATGTCATAGCAAGGATCATCTTGTTGGCAAGTGTCCCTATGATAGTGGTGATGAAGATGCCATGGAGAAAGAGGCCAAGAAGCAAAAGAAGAAGAAAGAAGCTTCTCAAAAGAAGAAGAATGAGTCTCATGTTGCTACTTGGGAGAGTGATGCATCCTCAAGTGAAGATGAGAATGACAAGAGAAGCAAGAAGAAGAGGCATGCTAGTCGTGCAATCTAAGAGAAGATTTCTCTCTTTGACACACCATCGACATGCTTCATTGCTAAGGCCTTTAAGTTACAATCTGATGATGAGAGTGATGATGATAGTGATAGTGATGATGATAGTGGTCCAACTAAAAATGAATTGTTCATCATGCTTGAAGACTGCAAAAATGAATATAAAAACACTTGAAAGGAATGCAAGAACTTGACCAAGGTTAACAAAACCCTTGAGCAAGAACTTGAGGAGCTTAGAGCATCTTATGAGAGTCTAAAGGGAGACCATAAGAAGCTCCAAAAGGCTCACACCAAGCTTCAAAAGGCTCATTCCTCTCTAAATAATAAATATGCATGATAGCATGCCACCTCAAGTTGAAAAGGCTAAATCTTGCAACCTAGGCATAACTTGTGATATCATTGATGAATCTTCCTATGTGCCTATTGTTGTTGCTCCAACTAACCCTTCTTGTAGCACTTCCACTCCTAGCTCATCTAGTAGTGATGGGTTCACTTGTGATTCCACACTAGTGGTTGAGAATGAGACCCTTAAGAAGGCGGTAAGTGAGCTCAATCACACCTTAGCCAAGGCTTATGGTGGTGAGGACCACATGCTTATGTGCTTGGGTAGCCAAAGGCCCTCTCTCTACAAAGAGGGATTGGGCTATAACCCCAAGGAAGGCAAGGCCACTTTTGCTCCTCACAAGACTAGTTTTATGAAGAACCATGGTAGATATTACAAAAGTTGCAAGCAAGTTGGTCATGTAGAGCAAAGGTGTGTGAACAAGCAATCCAATGTATCCTCTATTAAGCTTGATTCATCTTATGTGCTTGTCAAGGGAGCTAATGGTGTAAAGGCTAGATGATTCATTGGTACACAATGGATGGGCTCAAACAAGAAAGCCATTTGGGCGTCAAAGAGTTTGGTCACTAACCTTGTATGACCCAAGCAAGCTTGAGTACCTAAAATAGATTGATCTTGTCTTGTAGGTCAATTACAAAGCCGGAGGGAGGCATTGGGTGCTTGATAGTGGGTGCATTCAACACATGACTGGGGATTCTTGTATTTTCATGTCAATTGATACAAGTGACAATGGATTTTATCACTTTTGGCAACAACAAGAAAGGAAAGGTCAAGGGGCTTGGTAAAATTGACAAGAGTATCTTCAATGTGTTGCTAGTTCAGAGCTTGGATTTCAATCTTAGGTCGGTGTCATAATTGTGTGATCTTGGTTACAAGCACATCTTTGGCAAGAGTGATGTTGAAGTCATAAATGAAGAAGATTCAAGTTTGATTTTCAACGGATTTTAGCATGGTAGCTTGTACTTCATGGACTTCAATGCTAGTGAAACTCAACTCACATCTTGCTTGCTTAGCAAATCTAGCATGGTATGGTTACGGCATAGATGGCTTGGTCATATGGGAATGAAGCAACTGAACAAGCTAGTAAGGCATGACTTGGTTAGAGACTTGAAGGATGTCACATTTGAGATGAAGGATAGACCATGTAGTGCATGTCAAGCCGACAAACAAGTTGGAAGGACACATCCTAGTAAGAGTGAAATGAGCACATCAAAGCCATTTGAGCTATTGCATATGGACTTGTTTGGGCCAACAACATACACAAGCATTGGTGGCAACAAGTATGGTTTTGTTATTGTTGATGACTACACTAGATACACTTGGGTGTTCTTTCTTTATGACCAGATGAAGTATTGACATATTCAAATCATTTGTCAAGAGAGTTCAAAATGACTTTGAGACCACCATCAAGAAGATTAGAAGTGGCAATGGGAGTGAGTTCAAGAACACAAGAACTAAAGAGTTGTGTGATGAGCTTGGAATTGGACATCAATTCTCACCAACCTAGACTCCCCAATCAAATGGTGTAGTTGAGAGGAAGAATAGAACCTTGATTGATATGGATAGAACAATGCTTGGTGAATACAATGTTAGCCAAAGGTTTTGGTGTGATGCAATCAACATAGCTTGCTACTCTAGCAACTGACTCTATTGCCATTAGAAGCATTAGAAGACTCCAAATGAGCAATTGAATGGAACAAAGCCCAACATTACATATTTTAGAGTGTGATGAAGGATCTAGACTTGGAAATTTGACAAGAAATGTGATGAAGGGTTCCTACATGTATATTCCACCACTAGCAAGGCATATAGAGTTTGGAATTTGGCAAATGGCACCTTGGAGGAAGTTCATGGTGTTGAATTTGATGAAACCCAAGGATCTCAAAGTGAAGCTCAAAATCATGATGATGTGGGTGGGCCAAGGCAAGTCGATGATGATGATGAGATTCACATGATTAGTCAAGATGTCACATTGATGCAAATCATGCAAGTACTAGTGGCACTCAAGGTGAAGCACAAGATCAAGGACAAGCTAGCTCAAGCAATCAACTTCAAGTGCTTCAACCATTGTTTTAAATAGCAAGCTAAGGCTAAGGTGTTTAGCATTTTATCAACCATTATTAGCGGAGCTATATCAGACTATAGCGGTAAAATTATGCATGAACGCAAACAGCGGCACTCTGCCTCAAAAAGCTATATCGGGCTATAGCGACAACTATAGCGAGCAATTTAAAACCATGGCTTCAACCACTAAATGTTGCAAGAGATAATCCTCTAGATCATATCATTGGTGACATTTCAAGAGGTGTGCAAACAAGATCAAGATTGGCAACTATTTATGAGCACTAGTCATTTTTGTCATTCATGCAGCCAACCAAGATACTAGAAGCTTTGAAGGATGCCGATTGGGTAAATGCCATGCATGAAGAGCTAAACAACTTCACAAGAAACAAGGTTTGGGAGCTTGTCGAGAGGCCAAAGAACTACAATGTGGCAATGGAAGGGGATTGTTGGTATATTTAAACAAAAACAGAGAAATCCGCAAGCGCATGGATACCGTTGTAGCTTTTACCAAGGAGTATTCCTAGGTATCCATTTCCACGGGGAACACAAAGTGTACTAAAAGGGATCAAGTTCGGCCAAGGATAAGGGACTGTGGAATGTACCCACGGGTAGAGAGGAATTACTAAAGTTTCCTGGTCAATGTGCATAACTAAAGGTCAAACTATTTTAAGGTTATCTACTTTGGGACATTAGAACACTAGGCACAGACTCGAATGAGAAAAGGGACTAGGAAGCTTCAGCTACCGTCCTACAAACACCCGCCCAAACATGGTGGAATACGTTGGCCATCAGGGCTGTCACCACCTGGGGCTAACGAGAACTATCCGTGGGGCTGGGTGTAATTCCAGATAATTGCAAGACTAGGCACCACGCCTACTCTATTAATTATGACTAAAGCACTCAAGACAAGTAGGAAACTAAGTAAATAGACTTAAAATAAATACTGGAATTAATTAAGTAAATAAGCCAGAGACACTAGAGTAATATTTCGAAGGAAGCTGAAGATTACAAGTCGAGGAAAATCCGACAAACCCGGCTCCTCCTCTGCTCTCGCCTTCTCTTCTCCTCTTCTCTCTACTACAACTAGGTGAGAGTCCCCTAGAGGGACACTACTAAATATGTGGTATCTTGTATCTCATAGTGTGTCTTACAAATGAGGTAGAGGGGATGTATTTATAGTGCTAGATGGAGTAAGGGTGAATAAAATGCCATGTCAGCGATCCACGTGACGTCAATTGGCCACCATAGGATACAAAACCGCCATTTATCAAGGGCTAGGATGCTCCAAGTGCATGCAACTGACCTTAGGACGTCGGTAACTTGTTTTCCCACGTATTGGCATAGAAAACCGGAGCAAAACCGGATCCTAAGTGCCCAAACCGGAGGCAAACCGAGAGAAAATTGCACTGTCTGCGTTTCTGTGAAGAATTCTTGGCTCCCGAACTACTAGACCAGCCGGTTTGGCCAGTTCACCCGCAGCTGGGCCGTGTGAACCGCGCCTGGCCATTCCACCACCTTCGCATGCCAATCCGGAGCCGCCACATCGCCCTCCTAAACCTGCTTGACGAGCGGCTGCCCGCCTCCGCGCCCCCACGCCTGCGTGGCTGTGCATGCATGTGGGGAAGCAGCTAGGCCATGTGTCACGGCACAACTGGCCGGCTTGGTCGGCTGTCTTCACGACGTGGGGTGCTGACGTCAGCATGATGTCATCACTCCTTTTTAATTTGTGAAATTCATATCTTTTTGCTCCGAACTCCAAATATAGCGAATAATATATCCGTTTCGATTAGCTCAACGAGACCTTCGCAATGGTGTATTCCAATTCATCATTTGAGATACTTTTATTTTATAAAAAATTAAGATTCCTGCAACACATGTGATGACAACAAAACTCGTGGAACTTGTCAGAAATAAACCCTATAACTATGGTTTGTGATTCATTTCATGTCAATATATGCAATAGTTGATGGTTATAAATGGGGTTTATTGACCGTTAGCAAGTTCCCCCAAACTTGCTCTTTGCTCGTCCCGAGTAAAGGTTAAGATAACATAAACACAGCAATTCAAGATATGAAACTAGCATAAAAATTATTCCAAAACATACCTCGCAATTGTAAAATATGTGGATCGGCTAACATATCTCCTTGAGTGGTTGAAAAGTGGAATGACTCTGAACAAAGTCATCTCATACCATTTTCATATCTTAGTAACTTGGAGTTTCTGGAGAGTTTTTTTAGAAATAAAAGCATAGCTCACAAGTACTCCTCAAATGGCACTCTCAGTCTCTCATTGTTGTATATATTTCCTTACCAAGGCATTGAAGTTTTTTCCTTTCTTCCTACTTCTAATAGGCTTATGTGGAGTTTGTAGGTAAGGGAGATATAAGCATGGCATACTTGAATTGAATATATTGCTAAGTCAAACACCCGGATCACGAGAAGAAACATGTCATACAAAATGATCAAGATATGTGGTATTTGTTAGTACTCCTTAAGAACCTTCCCTCTAGCTTCTTGGAGAGCATGGCTGTTTTATTATTTTTTTTCCACAGCGGGTATTGATGTTTCTGCTGTATCATCATTTGGGGATTACAACCCTCTTTTCTCTCAAATTTTTTGATTACCGATCTTTTGCTCCAAATTTTTTATGGAGCTTCTCTTTCAATTTTTTGACAGCCCATGCCTCTCTCTTGATGGTAGAAGATAGCTAGAGGGGATATAGACATGTGTCTATAATGGAGCAGGTTGCACACTTCCAACGTAGAAGTAGCAAATGGGTGCGGTCAAAAAGCATGACAAGTTTCTCTACCCAGATCAATAAGGCTTGACAAAACTCAAAACACTCAAGCAGTTATTCGTCTGGTCTTCATATCATCTCTAGAGAACATGTATTTGGCTCTGGTAAGAATTTATCACCATTGAGAAGTATGTGAAGCTATGGGTTTTTTTTGACATTTTTATTAAAGAAAATTCTCCAAGTACTTTGAATAGAAATGTTGGATTTCCATGTCAATGCCATATCTCACTTCACAACAACTTAGTCAATATGATTTTCCTATATGATATTTTTGCCACAAGCATCAAGGATATGTAAGGAATAAAGACTTTGTAGCTCAATCACAAAATGCTATATTCATATTCACTTCCAAATTTTAATTCTGAGTGTGCAACTTGGTTCTTTATTTTTTAACTTGCAGGGTTAAACAAGTGCAAAACAAGGAGTAAGCATATACATGAGTAGGAAAGATCATACTGAGTTATAGCAGTTTCTTGGTAGCTATAGCCCGCTATAGCTGCTGCTATTGCCCACTGTAGCATTTTGAGGCAGAGTGCTGCTATTTGTATTCATGTACAATTTAGCCGCTATAGCCCGCTATTAGCTCCGCTATAGCTGTTTTAGACACAAACTGCTAAACACCCTTAGCCCGCTATTTAAAACTATGGCGTGCAGGCTTCTTCACAATTGCTCATGATGTGCTTCCATGCATTTGTACATAATGGGGGTGTGGCACACCCCTACACTTCTTCGAGATTATACCTGGCTTTTATTCATAGAAAACAAATGATGAAAATAACAGGGACTCTTCTGGTGGGAAACACTAGAGAGTCACAAATTTCTTCAACTACTAAATTTTAAAATAAAAAACATAATGACCCATGATTACATTTTTATTCCAACATTTTATCTTATTATTATGAAGATTGAATGATCCCTAGTGTATGATATCTATGAAATCAATTACATCGAGATCCTCAACCCTTTTGTTTTGTGGCTCAAAATAAACTTTCAAACGTTGGCCATTTACCTTAAATGTATTACCTGTATCATTTTGGATGGTGATGGCTCCATGAGTTGAAGTGTTGACAATCTCAAAAGGTCCATCCCACTTGCTCCATAGTTTACCATGCCCAAAGAGCTTTACTCTTTAATTGAACAAGAGAACTTGGTCTCCAGGTTTGAATTCTTTGTGCTTGATCCTCTTATCATGCCATCTCTTTGTTCTTTCTTTATAGATTTTAGCGTTATGATAAGATCTTTCTCTCCACTCTTCAAGCTCAGCTAGTTGCATTTGATGATTTTTGCCAGCTAGGTGGAGATCCTTGTTCCATTTCTTAATTGCCCAATGGGCCCTAAATTCCAACTCGACAGGCAAATGGCATGTTTTTCCATATACAAGCTGATAAGGTGACATGCCAATGGGTGTCTTATATGTAGTTAGGTATGCCCAAAGTGCATCAGGGAGTTTTTCCTTCCAACACTTACCCATTTCATTAACGGTCTTTTTTAGAATATTCTTGATTTGTTTGTTAGATGATTCTACTTGACCACTAGTTTTGGGATGGTATGGTGTTGCAATACTATGACAAACCCTGTGTTCTACTAGGTACTTCCTAAAGACTCTATCTATGAAGTGGGATCCTCCATCGCTTATGACATTCATGGTGTACCAAAGCGAGGACATATTACTTCATGGAACATTCTGTTGGCATGCTTAGAATCATTAGTTTGACATGGTAATGCTTCTACCCATTTAGAGACATAGTCTACAACCACCAAGATATACTCACAATTTTTAGACTTAGGGAACAGTCCCATGAAATCAATTCCCCAGACATCAAAGAGTTCTACTTGGAGATTATTCATGAGAGGCATCGCATCTCGTGCATTGATGTTCCCATGTTTCTGACATCGGTGGCATCTCCTAACAAATTCCCTTGTACTTAGATACATCATTGGCCAGAAAAAACAGCTTTGCTAGATTTTGGCATGTGTCCGAAATGCTCCATAATGTCCTCCATATTCTGAGGCATGACATCTCTCTATAATTTTAGTAGCCTCAACCATAGGGACACATTTTCCCAACAATCGATCGGCGCAAACTCGGTATAGATATGGCTCATCCCACAAGTGAAGACGACTATCATAGATTAACATCCTTTTGTCTTCACCTGGTGGAACATAGCCCTTAACTATTAAGTTCATGATGTTTGCATACCATGGATCAGAGTGAGTTATCTTGAGTAGTATGTCATCCCTTAGATAGTCATTGATGGGTAGCTCATGTGTTTCCTTATACTGAAGCCTAGACAAGTGATTGGCTACTGAGTTTTATACTCCCCTTTTATCTCGGATTTCAATGTCAAATTCTTGAAGTAGAAGGATCCACCGGATTAACCGAGGCTTAGCATCTTTCTTAGTGAGGAGGTATTTGAGAGTGCCTTGGTTTGAATAAACAATTACCTTTGCCCCCACTAAGTAAAATCTAAACTTGTCTATAGCAAAGACAACAGCCAATAGCTCTTTTTGAGTAGTAGCATAATTGAGCTGAGGTCCAGACAAGGTTTTGCTAGCGTAGGATATGGCATAATGCTTCTTATCCTTGGTTTGGCCTAAAACGGCACCAACCACAAAGTCGCTAGCATCACACATGATTTGAAAAGGGAGATTCCAATCAGGTGATTGGATAATGGAAGCTGAGATGAGTGCCTTTTTAAGGATTTGAAAGGCTTTATGACACTCGTCGCTAAAGATGAAAGGTGCATCTTTAGTTAGTAGACTAGTCAGGGGTCTTTGATAAAGCACCTATAGAACCCTGCATGTCCTAGGAAACTATGGATGCCTTTCACATTTGTGGGAGGTGGAAGTTGTTCAATAACTTCAATCTTTGCTCTATCCACCTCTATTCCTTGTTTGGACACCTTGTGTCTTAGCACTATTCCTTCCTAGACCATAAAATGACATTTCTCCGAATTCAGGACTAAGTGCTTTTCTTCGCACCATTGTAACACTTTGTTCAAATTCTTCAAGCAATCCGCAAAGGTTTTGCCATAGACAGTAAAGTCGTCCATGAACACCTCCATGATTATTTTAATCATATCAGAAAAATAGACATCATGCACCATTGGAAGGATGCTAGAGCATTACAGAACCCAAACGATATTCGTCGGTGTGCATATGTTCCATACGGGCATGTGAAAGTAGTCTTACTTTGGTCATCGAGATGGATTGGGATTTGATGATACCCAGAATACCCATCAAGGAAACAAAAGAAGGAATGGTTCACAAGCCGTTCTAACATCTCACCAATGAATGGTAATGGGAAGTAATCCTTCTTAGTGGCCTTGTTAAGCTTCCTATAGTCAATGCACATCCTCAACCCAATGACCATTCATTGAGGAATGAGTTCATTCTTCTCATTCTTAACGACCGTCATGCCTCGTTTCTTTGGCATGACTTGAACTGGGCTTACCCACTCGCTATGAGGTACGGGATAAATAATCCCAGCGTGTAGGAGTTTGATGACCTCGTTCTTAATAACCTCTCTCATCGCATTGTTAAGTATCCATTGTGGTTCCCTAGAAGGTGTGCGACAGGCTCGGTGGGGATGCGATGAGTACAGATAGCGGGGCTAATCCCCTTGAGGTCTTGGAGTGAGTAGCCGATAACGGATCTATGTCTTTCAAGAACCGTGACCAGCTTTTAGGTCTCATCCTCAGAAAGCTTATCACTAATGATGATAGGGGTTTCTCGATTATTGTGGAGAAAGACATACTTTAGGCCAGGAGGGAGAGGTTTTAATTCAATTAAGGGAGGTGAAGGTTGTTCATTTTGTCTAGCTCAATGGACTCGGCCAGCTCTTCCTCTTCTTGAACAAATTGTTCATCATCGAGGATTGGTTGGGCCATGTCATCAAGTGCCGCCATTAATACCTCCTCAATAAAGTCTTGTTCAGGTTTAGGTTCTACTATCGTGTTACTTCAACGAGCAAGAGGAACAACGATAGTGGAATTCCCAACCTTAAAGTCCAAATGACTTTGCAATGAATGTTCCTCGATGAGTCTCATGTTTGGACAACCAATCAAGAGAGGAACCTCCAAGATGTCATAGATATGAAAATTTAGACAGATCTCGGAGTTATTGATTGTGACAGGAACATTTCTTTGAACTCCATGGCTTGCCAGAATAGATCCGGATGGGCTTTGTAGAAGTTTTCGAGATGGAGTTAAGGATGTGTCAGAATAAAGAGCATCGGCTAACACTGTTGAGATTAAGTTTATTCCAACAGAAGGGTTGTAGGGGGTTTTCATAGCAGACCCCCCTAACTTGGCAAAAA
Source organism: Bothriochloa decipiens (assembly GCA_023333625.1). Classification (NCBI taxonomy): domain Eukaryota; kingdom Viridiplantae; phylum Streptophyta; class Magnoliopsida; order Poales; family Poaceae; genus Bothriochloa; species Bothriochloa decipiens. The sequence goes on along the minus strand of CM041637.1, from coordinate 30,213,156 downwards.
AGAATGGTTGATGTGTAGGTGATTCGAGCTACCTCAGGAGATAACTCTGCTCTGTTAGCCATTCATGACTCATGACTGACGAGAGGCTTTTGATGTCTTCCTTGAGAATGGGTTCTTCATGCAGATTAGAAGATGTAGTGTGTGCCAGAGATCTCGCTTGAATAGGGAAATTCGAGGTACTTCTGTAATCTACAAAGAGATTTTCCTCGGATTCAAAGGGAAACTCAAAAGGAGATGATTCATCATCGTCTAGTTGGTTTTGCATTCCATCTAGAAGATGTAGTGTGTGCCAGAGATCTCGCTAGAATAGGGAAATTCGAGGTACTTCTGTAATCTACAAAGAGATTTTCCTCAGATTCAAAGGGAAACTCAAAAGGAGATGATTCATCATCGTCTAGTTGGTTTTGCATTCCGTCTATAGTAGGTTTTTGAACAACCAAATTTCTAGCAGAGTCAATTGGAATTTCTAAATTGGTTGTGAGATCCTCCTCTTTTGGTTCGGGGCTAGGCTCGACTTCTTTTTCTTCTTTGGGAAACTCATCAAAAATGCCAGTGTAAAGGTTTTTTTAAGGATTTTCTCAAGGATAGCTTTCCCCTCACTAATGGTCATGTGCGTGAACGAGCCTCCAGAAGATATGTTAAGGTGGAGAGTAGCCTCTTTACTAAGACCATGATGAAAATGATGTAGGAGGACTTGGTTAGGCAAAGAAAGGTTTGGGCCTGTATTTATAAGATTTGTGAACCTAGCCTAGGGTGCTCCTAGAGTCTCCTTCTCCTTTTGTTGAAAGGTAAGAATATAATTACGAAGGGCAGCAACTCAGGAAAGAGGGAAGAAAGCAAGACAAAATTTGTCCCAAAGTGCATCCCAATTCCCGTTTACTCCTCCAATGGTATGAGCGTACCATTGTTCGCTCTACATAAAAGGGAGAATGGAAACAATTTCCATTTAATGGTCTCATGTGTCATCCCAGAAATATATAGGCACAAACACAATTGCTCAAATTCCCAAAGGTGGGTGTATGGATTTTCATCGTCTTGCCCAGAGAAGGATTGGTCCCGAACCATGTCTATAAAGCCAGGACCAAGTTCATAGCCAAGAGCTGTGATTGGCTGTGATGATTGAGGTGGCTCCAAGAACTCGCCTTTGGTGCAGAAAATTAGTGAATAGGAGTGGAGTCCATATGGTGGGTGGTGGTAGATATATTTGTGGTAAAAGAAAAACAAAAAGGATACATGAACAAATTGGTTCGATTCTAGAATAGCTACCATTCCCCGACAACAGCGCCAGAAAGCTTGTTGGTATATTTAAACGCAAACAGAGAAATTCGCAAGTGCACGGATACCGTTGTAGCTTTCACCAAGGAGTATTCCTAGGTATAGATTTCCACGGGGAACACGAAGTATACTAAAATGGATCAAGTTCGGCCATGGGTAGAGAGGAATTACTAAGGTTTCCTGGCCATTGTGTATAATTAAAGGTCAAAGTATTTTAAGGTTATCTAGTTTGGGACATCAAAACACTAGCCACAGACTCAAATGAGAAAGGGGACTAGGAAGCTTCGACTACCGTCCTACAAACACCAGCCCGAACATGGTGGAATACGTCGGCTGTCAGGTCTGTCACCACCTAGGGCTACCACAACTATCCGTGGGGCTTGGTGCCATTTCAGATAATTGCAAGACTAGGCACCTTGCCTACTCTATTAATTACTACTCTAGTTTAATTACGACTAGAGCACTCAAGACAAGCGGGAAACTAAGTAAATAGTCTTAAAATAAATACTAGAATTAATTAAGTAAATAAGTTAGAGATACCAGAGTAATATTTTGAAGGCAGCTGAAGATTACAAAACGAGGAAAATCTGACAAACCCGGGTCCTCCTCTGCTCTCGCCTTCTCTTCTCCACTTCTCTCTAGTACAACTAGGTGAGAGTCACCTAGAGGGACACTAATAAATATGTGGTATCTTGTATATCATAGTGTGTCTTACAAATGAGGTAGAGGGGATGTATTTATAGTGCTAGATGGAGTAATGCAATCATAGAAAATTAAGGTCAGTAATTAAGTTTTGCCCCTACCCTCGAAGTGACCAACTCCATGGGTGGCTAGGGATGCGCTAGTGAACAACGTGGAAGCTAGGGTCACTAGGTACCTAGTACCGTTTAGAGAGCTACTGCCAAATCTCTTAGTGCCATATAGCGTGGATCTGTAACACAACGTAAGAGGATCGAGACAGTGCCTTGTCAAGCCGTTCTCGACGGGCAAGAAACAAAGTTTAATTGTGACATATGCAGGGTGCATGTATGATAGACGAGGTATGTAAACAAAGCTATAATAGGGAAAAGACAACAAAGAACTTTATTAATCTAGAAATAAAGCATGTAAGTAAGGTACATATCTTATTCTAGGGATAGAAGCACATGAACTAGTCAATCTGCCAAGAGTTTGGCTCCTCGACGTCCGTCATCATGCACAGCCAGTAAGATGTCGTGCGTGTGACAGCCTTAATCTTGAACGGCCCTTCCCACCTTGGTGACAGCTTATGCAAACCATCTGTTTTATGAATTCGTCATAACACCATGTCATCAACCATGAATAGCCTGCCCTTGACGTTGTGGTTATAATAATGACGCACAGAAGCTAGGTACTTGGCTATGCGAGCACAAGTCTAAAGTGCTTGCTCCTCCTTAGCATGAATGTCCACTTCTCTAGCTTCGTTGGAGGCGTCCTCATCGTGGTATGCAACACGCAGAGATTGGAAAGCAACCTCAGCCGGCAGGTTGGCTTCGGATCCAAACACCATGAAGTATGGAGAAACTCCAATGTTGTGACTAGGCTGGTTACGCAGTCCCTAGACCACGGCAGGCACCTCCTTCAACCACCGACCAGGTTTGAGGTCTTTATCATCATGCTAGGTCTAACATGGTTTGGACCTTCTTAGGATTGGGACGTATGCCATCCTGACTGACCACATTGCCAAGCAAGATCTCGGAGGGTACGCCAAAGATACACTTATTGGGCTTCAGCTTCCATTGGAAATCATTTAGAGCCATGAAGGTTCGCTTGAGGTTATCGACCAGAGTATGGGACTCCTTGGTCTTCACCACCATGTCATCTACATATGCTTCGACTAGGTCAGCAGCAATCTCGTCGATGACACACGTCTAAATGGCCTGCTGGTAGCGTTCTTGAGGCTGAACGACATGGTCATGTAGCAGAAAGCACCGAAGGGGTGATGAAGGCGGTCTTCTTCTGGTCTTTTTCCTTGAGAGCTATCTAGTGATAGCCCGAGTAGCAATCTAGGAAAGTGTTGGTATAAATTAAGTGCAACTAAATATGAATGGTTCTGCAAGCGCACAGAATATACCATTGTAGTATTTTACCAGGAGTATCTAAGTATCGTTATTTATATTTTACCATAGGGAAGCATGGGTTAAAGAATCTGATAATTCACCATCATGTATCTACATAGCAAACCAACTAGACTATAGCAGGGGTAAATGATATATATGATAGGATTTATGGTATATAACACATAGGGGATAGGTCACTAAAGATATGCAACTAGTTAACTTGAGAGGTCACAGGTGAGATAGATTCCTATGATATTCTTATCACATGGTAAAGATATATCCAACTATGCTAAGACTTACCATACTCTTGTGCACTTCAGGACGCCACTAGACAGGAGAGAGTACCATAAAAGATACCTCTACTGATGTGACTACGGTCCTACAATTTAAGGACCTGCTCGATGTGATATGGACGGGGTTGTCATCTCCCATAACTACCATACAACAAGGAACAGGGTGTACTCATAGGCACAACATCTTATAAGCACCACACTTACACGAGGCTCGGCTACTTAGCCTTGTCGACAAACTAGAAGGCTAAGCGCTCTATGGACTAGCACACAAAAGCAATGATAAACTCAACTAGCAAGATATAAAGTAAGCATAGCCATATAAATAAGAGAATAAGTATGAGTCTTATAAAATGTTGATGTGAAGATACAAGGCTTTACCAAGCCTCCAAGACTAGATCCGGAACCTCGAGCAAGAGCCCATCTCGACCCTCTCTCCCTAGCAACTGTTGACTACATTGGAGAGTCTAGACCTAATCCTCTAGGGTTGAGAGAGAGATTATCCTTTCAAGGGACACCTCTCAATCAAATGAATAATAATGAATTCGGTTTCTCCCAGGGCTAGGGGCCTTGCTTATATAGCCGCCTAGGATGCACCACAGCTCTCCGATCAAAACGGCCTAAATAGACAGCTAATATGCATCCTCAAAGTCGATGGAGGCAGGATCCGTGAGCCTCCACCTGATTGGTGGAGGGCTCTGGGCGGCCGCCCCTGCCCCTAGGCGCCCGCCCAGCCATGCTGGCAGGTGGGCCCCAGCTGGCAGGGGGTGGCTTCCTGAGTCTTCTAGATTGTTCCTGTGTACACGTTCGTCCTTTATCTCTATGTAATCCCGACATGTGGACCTTCTTTGGTAGTTTTCAACTGACACCCTGTAGAAACAGATATTCACCAAAACTCATGGAATTCTGTTAGTGATAACCCTATATCTATCAGGTGTTTACACATAGATCCATTTTCATGTTTAGTTGACGATTAAAATTATGAGTTATCTACTGTCAATAAACTCCCCAAGCTTACCCTTTGCTCGTCCGTGAGCAAAGATAAACTTGATGATGGATCAGGAGTTACTACAATGCTTTCACGCCTCAAAAGTACACATGCATTCAAACAAGAACTCTCCTCCGGATTAGAATGAACTATTCTGATTATAGAATTTCTCATAGTTCCTTCCACCATGGGGCTTGTTGCCGTTACCTGGGTCTTGAGCAGTTGAAAGACAGAATAGTCAAGTCAAGTGCCGTGTTTCAAGCTCTTTGATCAACTATTATTCTAGAGTTTTTGCAAGCTTTTTAAAATAAAACTCAGAGATTCCTATGTATGACCCTCTCAAGTCTCTCCTGTGTGGTATTTCTAGATTCTCACCAAGGCATTAATGGTGTATGCCTTCTCTCTTCTCTCAAGATATGTAGGGCTTGTTTGGATCAAGACCTGGCAAATATGCCTGGCCTAGGCAGCTCCTCCAGGCCTTCGATTTTGGACACCTGGGGTTCGATCGACCTGCCTGGGCAGCAGCCCCCAGGCGAGGCCTCCATCCAGACAGCCCTATAGTATTTTTGGTATTTGGGCATAGTAATCATTAAGCCCTCTCTCTC
>CM041637.1:30147920-30202920 GCA_023333625.1 Bothriochloa decipiens | reverse complement strand
GGCGTCCCTATTGCGCAGGATCTCACCCAGCATAGCCTTCGTGGCCATCATGATTAGGTAGGCTTGGAAGTAATGGAGAAGCTTCCTCTTGGTGATCAGGAGCACGTAGAGCAGTTTCTAGAGATGGTTGTAGCGCTGCTTGGTCTCATTGAGAACCTTGCTAACATAGTAGATCAAACGTTGTACAACATAGGTGTGCTCAGGTTCCTCACGCTCGACCACGATCATGGTGCTGACCACATTGGTGGTGGCAGCTATATAGAGGAGAAGCTTCTCACTCGATCGTGGGACCGTAAGCACCGGAGGGGATGCAAAGTACTCCTTGAGCTGTGTAAAAGCCTGGTCGGCTTCGTTCGACCACTCGAACTTTTCTTTCGCCTTCAGAAGCTTGAAAAAGGGATGCCCTTTTTCACCCAACCAGGAGATGTAGCGACTAAGGGCTGCCATGCATCCGGTGAGTTTCTGAATATCTTTGATGCATCGCAGCTACGCTAGGTCTAACATGGTTTGGACCTTCTCAGGATTGGGACGTATGCCATCCTGACTGACCACATTGCCAAGCAGGATCTCGGAGGGTACGCCAAAGATACACTTATTGGGCTTCAGTTTCCATTGGAAATCATTTAGAGCCATGAAGGTTCGCTTGAGGTTATCGACCAGAGTATGGGACTCCTTGGTCTTGACCACCATGTCATCTACATATGCTTCGACTAGGTCAACAGCAATCTCATCGATGACACACGTCTAAATGGCCCGCTGGTAGGTAGCTCTAGCGTTCTTGAGGCCGAACGATATGGTCATGTAGCAGAAAGCACCGAAGGGGGTGATGAAGGCGGTCTTCTTCTGGTCTTTTTCCTTGAGGGCTATCTAGTGATAGCCCGAGTAGCAATCTAGGAAAGTGTTGGTATAAATTAAATGCAACTAAATATGAAGGGTTCTGCAAGAATATACCATTGTAGCATTTTATCGGGAGTATCTAGGTATCGTTATTTATATTTTACCACAGGGAAGCATGGGTTAAAGAATCTGATAATTCACCGTCATGTATCTACTTAGCAAACCAACTAGACTATAGCAGGGGTAAATGATATATATGATAGGATTTATGGTATATAACACATAGCGGATAGGTCACTAAAGATATGCAACTAGTTAACTTGAGAGGTCACAGGTGAGATAGATTCCTATGATACTCTTATCACATGGTAAAGATATATCCAACTATGCTAAGACTTACCATACTCTTGTGCACTTCAGGACGCCACTAGACAGGAGAGTGTACCATAAAAGATACCTCTACTGACGTGACTACGGTCCTACAATTTAAGGACCTGCTCGATGTGATATGGACGGGGTTGTCATCTCCCATATCTACCATACAACAAGGAACAGGGTGTACTCATAGGCACAACATCTTATAAGCACCACGCTTACACGAGGCTCGGCTACTTAGCCTAGTCGACAAACTAGAAGGCTAAGCGCTCTATGGACTAGCACACAAAAGCAATGATAAACTCAACTAGCAAGATATAAAGTAAGCATAGCCATATAAATAAGAGAAGTGCCGTGTTTCAAGCTCTTTGATCAACTATTATTCCAGAGTTTTTGTAAGATTTTCAAAATAAAACTCAGAGATTCCTATGTATGACCCTCTCAAGTCTCTCCTTTGTGGTATTTCTGGATTCTCACCAAGGCATTAATGGTGTATGCCTTCTCTCTTCTCTCAAGATATGTAGGGCTTGTTTGGATCAAAACCTGGCAAATATGCCTAGCCCAGGCAGCTCCTCCAGGCCTTCGATTTCGGACGCCTAGGGTTGGATCGACCTACCTGGGCAGCAGCCCCCAGGCGAGGCCTCCATCCAAACAGCCCTGTAGTATTTTTGGTATTTGGGCATAGTAATCATTAAGCCCTCTCTCTCACCTTAAATCTAATAAGCTTATATGGAGTTCATAGGTGGGGAGACAAGGAAAACATACTTGCAAACATTTATTGCATAATCAAACCATGGATCTAGAGAAAAAAGTCATACAGTCAAATTAAGATATGCTTGTTTATGGGATATATGGCATGAAGTGGATAAGGGGTAGATAGAATAGTAGTGATGGTAAGGGGTGAAGAAATGATAATGATGGATACCTAATTCTACTAAAGCTCCTTTGAAGGAAATTCATAACTCTCTTGAACTTTGAAAACTTTGGAGGAGAACATTGGGTTGCTCTTTTATTTACATATATTATTTTTTTGAATGGGGGTATAAATATTTTTCTTTCCCCTCTTTTTTCTCTCTTCTTCTCCCTTTTTTCTTCTCTTTTTTTTAATACAGCAAACAACACCCAAGCCTCTTTTTAAACAGATAAATTGATATGAGGTAGCAACTGAAATATTTGGAGCTTTATGGGCTAGCAAGAAAATGGTAGGGATAAATATGATAGAATATCTTTTTGTGTAATTTACTCCCAGGGTAGGAGTAGAACTAGTTTTTAGGTGGAACTGAGTGGAATGCACACTTCCAGGATAGAAGTGGCATGAATTGGTGGATAAATGCAGGTGCATACTTCTAGGATAGAAGTAGCACATATGTAGGTGGAGTGTATGTGAATCTTGATTTTAACCGCATGACCAGCTCCTAAGGGTCTACACAGCTCGACCATACTCAATGCTCACAAGCAATAACAAAATGAGTGTAGGGTTTTCCTTATCTAGTAAGCATGTATATGGCTGTGGTAGGAATTTAAACACTCATCATACAGGAACTCATCATGCAGCAATTTAATTTTTCAAAAGATAAATTCTCCAGAACTCTATCATCTCTAGGAACAAAATAAACAGCAACTCAAAACCTTCCCATATCATATCCGTCAACTACCTAGACTTAGATCAAGCATTCGCTACCCACAAGTTTAGGTTTAGAGCAAAACTTATATCAAAACTGTTGTATCTAAAACGCGGGAGAGTTCGAGGCTAAAAACTAGGTACTTGAAAGGAATTACGGCAGAGCAACTATTCATCATTTCCATGCAAGAGTTTATTCTAGGGATTCTTCTTAGCAAGGTTAAACTCTCCTACATTTTATTTAGCAAACTTAATATCTCACAAAAAACATATAAATATAAAAAGGAAAATATTTATTTAGTTTCTAAAGGTTATGCATCTTTTTATTTGTCTAACCATTTTAACAGAGCAGAAAATATATAAACAGATAAATTTATATAGGTAAGAGAATACTTAGCTGGAGACATGGGGGATGCTCTCCCCCAAGCTGGATTTTGACATTGTCTTTATTGATGCAGCATACAAACAGTGGAGGTGTACTTCCTCTCTAGGAGTGTTTATGATGATGACTGTTGAGACATCACTCCAACAGAGGGCAAATCATCCTCCTGTCTGTTAGCTTCCTCTGATCCTTCAAATTCTCTTGGCGAAGGTTCAGTGATTTAAGTCCTCCAAACAGGACTTCTTGTCATGTTCGCTCCTTAGCTGCATTATCTGATCCCAAAGGTGGAGACCTTGATAACTGCACCTCTTGAGATGGTGATTTTGAAATGGTGTCACCCAAGTTCTTTGCTCGTCCAATAGGTGGAGTTAAGTATTAATTATGGAGCTAGCATCATCTTGCTCAGTGTGCATGTTGCAGGTTCAGAACTTTCACTTGTAGAATTTAGGAGATTAACTTCCCTACATTTTTCTTGAAGTGTGTCCTGCTTGCAAAGACAAAGTAGAGATCAAGTGCATGGGTCCTGTTGGTGGAAAGACACCAACAGAACCCTAACCTTATTTATTCTTCTATAACCTTTGGCACATTGAACATGATGAGAACGAAGTGCATTACGCAGTCTTATAACATGGGTGGCATGATCAGAAGGAGGAGCATGAATGTAGCATTCAAACACTTCTAGCAACAAGGTGGAATTACTTAAGCTATGGAAGGATTGTCAAAGTTATAGTATGTATCAAACATTTTCATGATTGAGACAACCATCTCCTAAAGCTGCCACATTTAGCTCATTTGATGACTATGCGATCAAGAGAGTGATGCTATGAACAAGCAAGACATCTTGAGTTAGTTAGATTGAATCAAGCAAGTTGTAACTCAAACATGTTTATTCCTTTCTTTAGGTGTATACCATAGTCAAGGTAAAGCTGTTTAAATAGTGACCACTTACCTTCAGATGTTACCTTTGTTGCTGAACCACCCTGTGATGAAGAGTAGATGCTTCTTGTGATCTTTTCCTGCTTCTTGGAGTTTGCCTCTCTCGTTGACACTTGTTCATGAGTATCTTGTCTTCTAGATCTGCATTCCTCCTTTCTCCTCCTCCTCCTCCTCCTTCTTCTTCTTATTTTTAGACCTTTTGCTCCACTCATTGTTTTTTCTCTACAAAAGATTAGTGGACAAAACATACCCGAAGGAATGTACAAGCAATAACAAGGGTAAAGTTTGTCAAGGAGCTAAAGGTCACTTTCTATGCTAAAGTTGGTTTGACCATTTTAATTAGCATAGCACATTTTCTCACAACTACTTCTTCTCTTAGACAATTGATCTTGTTTTGTATTAGTTTGATTTTTGTGTATGTCAGTTGTAGAAACATTCAAACTTATAGAGAGAAAGTAATTGTGAGTGGAGGGGTTGCAAACCAGAGGTGCAAGAGCAACGGGGGCTTGGGAGAAGGAAGAGCATTGTTGGATCATCTTTAGAGGAGTCGGTGGCCTTCCTCCCCCAAGCTTGAGCCTTGTTATTGCTCGCCACTTGTGTATGTTGAATCATACCTCTGAGTGTGTTGTAACTCCCATGTCCCTAGATACTGTTCATCATCTGTTCTTAAATCTGTCAGCGAGGGCTCATAATTTTTAGGTCCATTGAGCAGGACCTCTCCCTTGCATTTTGCTTTTCTTGAGACTATCCGATGCAAGAGATGGTGATGCAGATAATTGTATGATCTTCTTTCATCAACCATTCATCATTTTCATTGAGTCTTGGTTGACGAATTGATGTTCATTGGTGTTGGTGTCCTGACCTGGGGGCCAAGTACCAACGAGTGAATTTGTGCTGGGTGCTCCCCAATCCGGATAGTGATGCAAGAAGAACACACAATTTTTATTCTAGTTTGGGCAAGGGAAGGCCCTACGTCTAGCGGGGGGAGAGAGTTTGTATTATCTTGCACCAAAGTGCTTGTACAGGGGGAATACAAGCGAGCGAATAGGAATGGGGGGTGTAGAGCAATGCCTAAGCCTAGGAGCGCTAAGCCTATGCCTTGCAACTGGGGTGCTCGGATTTCTCTAAGTGTTGTCCGATACTTGTTGGAATGTTGTCTGATGTGTCAAACTAGCCCCTGGCGTCCCCTTTTATAGGCCAAGGGGAGGCTCAGGTGTACAGGAACCCTAGGGCTGTCGTAGGTGATGACGTCGAGGGGTTGATGCCGTTCATGTCATGGCTGCTATAGAGGCATGCCCTGGGCATGGCCTGCCTTGTAGCGACGTGTTTGGAGATGATGGCTGTCCTTTAGGTGTATCACGATACGCCACAGGTGGTCGGTGAAAGACCTGTGCCCATGCGGGGTATGCGGATCCCTGTAGATGTCGTGTCGGGAGTTGTTGGAGCGCTGACCGAAGGCGTCGTGGTCCAAGTCGACGGTGGTCGAGGGGTTTGAGGCCTGAATGGATAAGACCGAGCCCCAGGAAATACGGTACGGGTGCTGACAATCACATCTCTCGGGGGTGCCTGGTGGGCACAATGTCCGGTATGGAGTAACATTGTGGTATGACCTGCTGATTCTATGGGTATGGGCGGTAAAAGGGAGATTTCACCATCGTACCTGGTCACTGCAACCCTGCTGTAGCCGTGAGGTTAGGCAGGAGTTGGCCAGCTCATTAACTGCCCTGGATCCCATACGAGGAGTAGTTGAGCTGGAGGGGAAGCAGCAGTTGACGGGGGATCATCCACCCGCGCGGAGTTCCGCCTCTCGACGGGAGGTCGACTGCCCGTGTTGTGATCCGTCGCTCGAGGGTTGCGTCGCGGGAGGAGGCGTTCGGATTGGGCTGTCCCATTCATGGGCTAGCCTAATATGGCTTGGTCCCAGGGGGTTGGGCCTTGTCTCGTTGAAGGGCCAGATTCAATTTCGTGGGGAGTTTTCTCAGTGGTTTTACGCTAATTATTCAGGGATCATTTCTCCTGGGTCAAGGTTTAGGGTACCCCCTTATTCGGTACCCAACAGTAGCCCCCGAGTCTCGGTGTGAGTGCTAGCATTCACACAGAGGCTCATGAACTAGGGTCGTAGCGTTTGCCATTTTCCAAAGGGTGCGCGCGAGCGTACCCTTTGGGGGTAGCTCCCGAGGCCTCAGAGGAGTAGGATACTCCTTTGAGGGCTTTACGCGATTCTTGTCGAGGGGTGCTCGAGTGGTCTAGCCCTCGGGCGTATTCGACCCTCTTTCGTCGAGGGGTGACAAGGTGGCTGAATGTGGTAAATTTCTCCCAAGGGCTGCATGATCATGAACTAGAGTCATAGTGCTTGTTGTTTTCTGAAGGGTGTGCCCGAGCATACCCTTCGGGAGTAGCCCCGAGGCCTCGGAGGAGTAGGATACTCCTCTGAGGGCTTTATGTGATCCTTATCGAGGGCCGCTCGAGTGGTCGAGCCCCTGGGCGTATTCAACCATCTTTCGTCGAGGGGTGCCGAGAGTAGTCGAGCCCTCGGGCCTCGTGTGGCCAGGGCTTCACTAGCTTTCGGCGTCCGTCCCATGAGCCCTTTCGATCGGGTCTGGAGTGAGGAGCGTCGCACTACCCTCGATGGGCGAGTCTCATCATCCTCTGTTGAGCTGTTATTGGGAAATTCAAGCAAGAGCTCATGCCCTGTTCGATGGGGGTCGACTGGTGGCCGCGGAGGCGCTCTTATTGAAGCAAATCAATGGGTCTTTCAATCGGGTTCGGTAGCTCGATGCCTCCCTCTGAGGGGATTCCGAAGTGGACCCTTAGTTTTGCCTTAAATATGTCTGGGGGCCTCGAGAGTTCGTTTTTGAGCCGGGGCCTTGCATCGGCTCCCCCTGGTCACCCCTGACTCAGGTACTCGAGGGCGGTTGTTGAACCTTGACCGAGGGCCAACCTTCGCTCCCTCGAGATTTTTTTGTGGGGTCGGGGCCCGCTTTCCTTCTCGTAGAAGATATCATCGTGGATAACTCCTCCCATCCGTTAGGCACATCTTTTTAGGCAGGAGACAGAGCATCGCAGTCGTGGGAGAAGTGGGCAATGGCTAGAGACCGAGCGCGTGACACGTGTCCCTATACCCGGGAATTGAGGGAGTGATTAGGTATGAGCATTGAATGCGGAGATTTACCTGCTCCCTGGCTGGATACGCCTATTGCTCCTCGGTTTGCCTATAAATTTAGGAGGATAGGGTTTCATCCGTCCCCATCTTGCCCTCTTGTTTCCGCTGCCGCCGCCACTAGAGACTGATCATGAACCGATCTGTTAGCACAGGAAAGAGAGGAGAGAGAGATTGGGATCTTCCCTCCCGTCCATCCACCGAGCAGATCCAATCCTCCGCCATGGGTGTGGAGCTTCTTCCTGCGGACAACTGGCTTCTGTTGACTGTGATGGAGTAGGAGTTGCGGAAGCTGGTCGACGACGGGCTCCTCCGTCCTATCACCTCGGATGACGGGCCAGAGTGGATGGCGCCCCCGAGGGATCACCAGGAGCCAGACCCGCCAGCGGGCTACGTTGTGAGCTTCATCGCCTTCCACAAGATGGGGCTCGAAGCACCGCCCAGTCGGTTCATGCGCGCGCTGACCAACCACTACGAGGTCGAGCTCCAACACTTCTCCCCTAACGCCATCTCCAATGTGGCAATCTATGGCACTGTATGCGAGGGGTACCTTGGGATCGAGCCACACTGGGATCTGTGGCTCCATCTCTTCAAGGGGGAGTACTTCTCCAAGCCGCTGTCGCCAGGGAAGAGGAGCATCATCCGCGCCAGTTGTTGCAACTTGGCGTTGAAGCGGGGGATCAGTATATCCCGACGGGGTTGATTTCAAACCATGACAGGTGGCATGCTCGGTGGTTCTATCTCCGGAATGACGACGGCCTACTGCCGCACTACACCGGGCGTACCATCATGGAGCGCCCGTACCACTGGTCGCACGACGTGGCGGGGGAGAATCAGGCAAGGCTGGACCCCCTCCTCGATGTGCTGAGGACATTGCACAACCAGGGCCTGACTATCGGGATCATCGTCTCGGCTTTCCATAGTCGAAGGGTTCTTCCGTTGATGCGGCGCTCACTGCGCCTGGACCAGATGGGGCCTGGGGCGCCCCCTAAGGGTTGCCGGATGTCGGCCGAGGACCTTCTCGTCGAGACGGCTGTAAGGCGTGTGAAGGGGGCGGTCACCAATCCCTTTACGTCGGAGAAAGTGAACAGCATCCTGATGCTGTCGGATGACGGCCACACATAGTTGGTGAGTCTCTCGACCCACTATTCTTAGGTTCTTCTTTTCTTCACCTTGTCCTTATTTTCTTTGGTCGCGGGTTTATGCACAGGGGGTCATAGACTTCAGGAGGTCGACGCCCCCAGTCAAGGAGGATGATCCCAATCGTCAGGTGAGATGCTTCACTACCCACCAGCAAAAGAAGAGTAAGGGTAAGGAAAAGAAGGAGAAGAAGAGCCTCGAGCACCTGGCACCGCGTGAAACAGTGGCACGAGGGGCTTCCCAAGGAAGAGTCTACCTCGGAAGAAGAGAAAGAGGAGGAAGATGAGGGCAACGATGAGGGAGGGGTGTACGCGTGTCTTGATGCCTTGCTGCTCGATCACCCCCAAACTGACGCTTGCTTTACGCAGGAGACAGTCGAGACAGGGTCGGCTTCCTAGGTGTCGAGGGGGCCTCAACGTCTGCCGAGGGCCAAGTGGCGAGGACCTCGGAGCAGCCTCGAGAGAGGAGGACGATTGACCCCTCGGCCCAAGGGGGTCAACATCGCGGCATACGTGCGGGGAGACTTTGCCATCTTCGTCACAGGGCAAGCCCAGCATGCCGCCGCTCTATACCAGATCTTCAACCCTCGCCGCACGAACACTGGATCGAATGGCTTCAAAGGAGTAGAGGACACCATGTGCATCACCTACCATGGCCCTAGGCGGCTCTGGATCCGGCAAGGAGTTGTCGAAGAGGGGGACTCACAAGCCCCTGAGCGGTTCGAGGGTGCCTGGGAGGGCGCCTCTTATTCCTGTGGGGTAAGTTTTCGCCCTTCGTGGTTTCATTTTCCTTTTTTGTCGTTTATAGGATGTTTGGCGCCCTCTGCTCGTGCGTGTTCAGGCTCAAGCGTCTGACGGAGGCAGTGCTCCCTCTGCCGCCAAGCGGCTCAAGATCGATGCTGCCGCAAAGATGGCGGCGTCAGCACTAGGTGCCACTTCGGGGTCTCGATCGGCGATGATGGTCGCTTGGTTTGCAAAGGCCTGCACTGCGATGCCTCGGGGTAGGGTGATGGGCACTTCTTCCATTGCTGGCTCGGGCACCTCGGGGACTGTGGCGGGTGACGACGTCGCCCAGGACCGGGAGCGGGCCAAGGTGCCCCCCGGCACTACCGAGCTCGAGGGCGTTGCCAACGGCCGGGTGCTGGGGTCAATGGAGGAAGCCCAATCACCATCGAGGACGAGGGTTGGATTCCTCTGCTTGTGATATAGAGGAGATGGTGGAGCTCCCTCTACAGTAGCAGCCGTGGTCACCGTGGCCACTAGGGCTACATGAGTGGGAGGAGCGGCAGAAGCAGGAGCACCTATAGAAGCAGCGGGAGGACGGGCGATAGCAACAACAGCAACAGCAACAGCAGCAGCAGCAGCAACAACAACAACAACAGCAGCGGCAGGAGGAGCCAGCATCTTCGAGCCCTCCGCAGCAGCCGCAGCCGGTGGAGACGGCCTCAGACCTACCGCAGCCGGAGGAGACGGCCCTGCCAGCCGCGGGGCAGGACGGCGGACGGCCAGAGCCAGTGGCTTCGAGCCAGCTGGAAGAGGCTCTACTGAATGCGGGCCAAGAAAGCAAGTGGCAGGAGTTGCCGGCCTCGAGCTGCCTAGAAGAGCTGGCAACCGAGGACGTCCCGGCGTGGGGGAGGGTCGGACAGCCGATCGCGCAGGCGGTCCCGGTAGAGGCGTCGGAGGCCGAGGTGGTTGCGATGGCACTGATGCCTCGCCCGCCATCGGCTGGGGCGTCAGCTAGTCGGGGTCCTTGCATGGCCCCGGCCTGTCTGCTCCTGGCCTCCTCACCAAAGGGAAGCAAAAGGCAGGGGAGGCTAGGTCGTCGAGGGTTGAAGAAGAAGTAGAGTCGCCATTCCCCATGCTGGCTAACCGAGTGCTCCATCACGACGGTTCAGTCAAGATGGGGACAGCATTATGGCGGCTGTGCAGGAGCAGATCGATAAGGACCTCCCTTACTAGGGCCGTGAAGCTCTTCAACTTCATGACCCGACAAATCCTGACGCGCCCATGTTCGAGGTGAATGATCCGGCAGAGGTCGAGCACTGGGAGCACGTCGAGGAGTTCCGGGTCTGGATGCAGCACGCCCTGCGGCTGGCGGTCGACGTCGCCACTGAGGACTTGGCATGAGGGATTGACTTGCTTTCTTATCTGATGCTCTTTCTCGTGTTTCTTGTTTCCAGGATCTGAGGGGACATTCCCAGACCAAATCTCAATTCATCCACCTGACAAGTGGTGGATGGGAGCAGGTCCCTGTGTTGCAAGCAGCGGTCAAGGCTGCTCGGGCTAAGGCGACGAAGGAAAAGGAGGATGCGACCAAGGCCAAGGAGGAGGCGATGAAGGCCAAGGAGGATGCCATTGCGGCTCGAGGGGAGGCGACCCAAGCCAAGATAGCAGAGATCAAGGCCACGGACGACTCCACCAAGGCCCTGGAGGAGGCATAGAAGGCCCACGAGGACCTCTCCTTAGCGGGAGGGCATGTTAAGATGCTCGAGGGGGAGCTCGATCGGTCCGCAGCATGCATCAAGGAACTCGAGGAGAGCCTCGCCCTGGCTTTCCCACGACCACGACGCGCTAAATGTCTTGGTCGGGGAGGCCGCGTCCAGACCCTGGCCGACAAGGTCTCGACACTGAAGGGAGCCCTCCATGAGAAGGAGAGGGCCCTCGAGGGCACCAGTAAGGTGATCGAGGAGCTACGGGTGGAGAAGACGGACGCGGCTGAGGCCTTGGTGGAGGCCAAGAAGGCATTCACCGAGCTGCAGAATGGGTACACGGCCCTCGAGATCCACACCAACATTATGCTTGTTGTTTTTGCCTTTAGCTTTTTGGTCTGAGTGCCTTGTCTGCCGTGATTGACCTTGTCATGTGTTTCAGACCTCGACGAACAGAGGCTCTAGGCCCGGAAAGATGCCAAGGCACTCCAAGATCTCTATTGGGCGGAAAGACGTCAAGACCATCTCCAATGAAATAAGGACATCATCTTGCGATCATGGTTCTTCATGGTCTCTCAGGTCTTGGACAGCAATCAACCTCTTGATTTATGATTTGTTGCCACAAGGATGCATGCCATGCTGTAATGATATATTGTCATCCTTGTGCTTGCTGCTGATGTGCGAGATGGTGTCTTCAAGGAAAATCAGAGCAGGTCTCTGATTGGCAAATATGAGGCGAGTTGTACCCTGCTTCCCATTAGTATCATAGCTTGAGTTTTGGGAAGACTCAATGCTATAAGGTCTTCACTTTTATCATGGCTAGTCATATTGTTCATCCACTTCATTTGGGCGAGTGCTATTGATGTAGATCTTGTATAGGGCACTCGTCTCCTTTATTCCATTACTGAAGTGGTGATTTGACAAGTTTATGCCAAACCATGAACATGCATAGCATAGATTCTTTCCTACAAAATGTTAGTGGACACATACCCGAAGGATTGCCAAAGATTCAAAATATGGGTTGTCCACAATTTAAATGAATTTCATCTATGCTGATGAAGGGATAGTTTTTAGGAAGGAATATTTTAGCATAGATTATGTTCATCATATTTGCATAACACATTTTTATTTGTTTTCTGCATTCTAGCATGGTTCAAGGCAAAGGTAACTTGCAACAAAAGACAAGGTGAGTGATCTTTGATACTTACAATTCTTCCATCGATGATGAAAGGGCCGTGTCCTTTGTGGAAGTTGTTGGAGTTCGTCACATGCCTTGCTTCATCCCTTGTGTGAGTTCATCTCTTGACTTACCCAAATTGGATTCGTGATTTTCTACAGGGGTTAGTCCAACAAAATAACCAGTGTCTACACTAGCAATTTCAGTTCAATAATCAAACTAGACTCCATGTCTAAATTTAATTAAGGAAGGCTATTTAATCAAAGCACCATGCTTACATTAAAATCCTTTAGAAGTACTCATGAAGTACTTCCAAACCAAAGCATACTTATTGTAGACAAAGGTAGCATGAAAGCACTATAGAGATTTACTTAAGTAGAGATGAAAGAGCATGATCATGGTGAGGATTTTTGTTTTCATTTTTAGATGCAGGCAACATTAGTGAATGCAACAAACTAAACATGCTATGGAGTTGGTATAACAAAGAATAAACTAAACAAAGTGGATGCATGGATTATAGCAAACATGCAATGTGTGAGAAAACATAAATTAAGCGGAGTGAATGCATGAATTAAAAGTAAACATGTAGTGTGATGCAAGAAGATAACTACTCATAAACTTAAAGTCCATGAGCAAGACTGTCTCACCTTTCTTGACCACACTTACCATGACTCACATGATGGTTGTGAGTAGTGCAGATTCTAATTTCGTCACTTAAGATTTGAATTGAATTCTCCAATCTACACATGGTTAGAATAATATATATGTATACTCAAACCTGTGAGATGGTAGGGTTCCAACGTCGATGAATGTTGAATGTTGAATATTGGGGCACCCTGGGTTCTTCAATGTCTCTTTCTTTTCTTGTGGAAACTTGCTAGAAGGTCAAAACAAATTCTTTTTTCCTGTCTATTCCACAACTCAACAAAACAAGGGGTAATCCTACTAAAGCTAGTGATACACTAAATTAGCAGACATCAAGATCATTATCAAAATCTTTACGCCAAATGCTTCCCCGACAACGGTGCCAAAAATGTATAAATTAAGTGCAACTAAATATGAAGGGTTCTCCAAGCACATAGAATATACTATTGTAGCATTTTACCGGGAGTATCCAGGTATCGTTATTTATATTTTACCACAGGGAAGCATGGGTTAAAGAATCTGATAATTCACCATGATGTATCTACTAACTTAGCAAACCAATTAAACTATAGAAGGGGTAAATGATATATATGATAGGATTTATGGTATATAACACATAAGGGATAGGTCACTAAAGATATGCAACTAGTAAACTTGAGAGGTCACGGGTGAGATAGATTTCTTTGATATTCTTGTCACATGGTAAAAATATATCCAACTATGCTAAGACATACCATAATCTTGTGCACTTCAGGATGCCACTAGAAAGGAGAGAGTACCATAAAAGATACCTCTACTGACATGACTACGGTCCTACAATTTAAGGACCTGCTCGATGTGATATGGACGGGGCTGTCACCTCCCATAACTACCAAACAACAAGGAACAAGGTGTAATCACAGGCAGAACATCATATAAGCACCACGCTTACACAAGGCTCGACTACATAGCCTAGTCGACAAACTAGAAGGCTAAGCGCTCTATGAACTAGCACACAAAAGCAATGATAAACTCAACTAGCAAGATATAAAGTAAGCATAGCCATATAAATAATAAAATAAGTATGAGTCTTACATAATGTTGATGTGAAGATACAAGGCCTTACCAAGCCTCCAAGAGTAGATCCGGAACCTCGAGCAAGAGCCCATCTCGACCCTCTCTCCCTAGCAACTAGTTGACTACATTGGAGATTCTAGACCTAATCCTCTAGGGTTGAGAGAGATTATCCTTTCAAGGGACACCTCTCAATCAAATGAATAATAATGAATTTGGTTCTCTCTCAGGGCCAGGGGCCTTGCTTATATAGTCCCCCTAGGATGCACCATAGCCCTCGGATCAAACTGACCTAAATAAATGGCTAATATTCATCCTCCAAGTCGGTGGAGGCAGGATCCGCGAGCCTCCACCTGATTGGTGGAGGGCTCTGGGCGGCCGCCCCTGCCCCTGGGCGCCCACCCAGCCATGCTGGCAGATGGGCCCTGCTTGCAGGGGGTGGCTTCCCAAGTCTTCTGGATTGTTCCTGTGTACACATTTGTCCTTTATCTCTATGTAATCCCAACATTTGGACCTTGGTAGTTTTTAGCTGACACCCTGAAGAAATAGATATTCACCAAAACTCATGGAATTCAGTTAGTAATAACCCTATATCTACTAGGTGTTTGCATATAGATCCATTTTCATGTTTAGTTGACGGTTAAAATTATGAATTATCTACCGTCAACAAAAAGAAAGCAACTCGCAACCTGCAGTAGAGTCGATGACCTCATCGATTCGAGTGAGAAGGAGAGCCTATTTAGGGCAGTGTTTGTTGAGATTGGTTTAATCAATGCACATTCTCCATTCGTTATTCTTTTTGCGTACAAGAACCAGGTTGGCTAACCACTCCGGATGATACACCTCTTTGATAAAATTGCTGCTAAAAGCTTGGTTACTTCTACCCTAGTAGCCTCCTTTCAGTCACAAGTGAACTATCACAGCTTCTGCTTGATTGGCTTGGTGGTTTTTGAGACGTCGAGGTAGGGCTCGGCCTCGTTCCTAGGAACACCAGGCATGTCGGCGGGTTTCCACGCGAACATGCTGATGTGCTCCCGAAGGAACTGGACGAGCGTGTCTTCCTATTTGGGCTCCAGGTTGGCCCCGATCTTCGTGGTCTTTGCGGCATCACTGGGGATGAGCTGGACCGCTATGGTTTTACGAAATCATGTTAAGGATATGAGGGGAAGACCGTATTTTGCAACAGCTGCTCCGAGAAGCTGGGCTTAGGGAGGAAAAGGTTACTATTCATGGTATCGCTCGGTAGACTAGAATGAGGAGGTTGTATCCCAGGGAGAGTGGTAGAGAGGTTAAAAGTGACAGAGCGTAAATCTGTGGAAGGTCCCCTTCTTCATAGGTTCGAATCCTATCTCTCCCAAGAATGAATCGATTTGTAGTGAACCAAATCTAGGGGCTTACGTAAGCAAACTGCCTAGGTAAAGTAGGGTTCTATAGAATAGAAAGATAGCGTAGTTCTAAGAATTCCATGAAGAATGTTCCCCGTAGTATAGTATATTTCTGTTGGTGCACTCTTTCTTAATTAGGTTTGGCTTTCTCTTCCATTTTTATTGGTTTTGTCATTTCATGTTCGTTGGAAAGACCAACACCGACCCCTATCTCAAAGTCTCCCTTTCTTTCGGGAGCAGAGCTTCAAAAGATGGACTGTAACGAATGTGTAATATCAATTTGTCAAAAGGGGCTTCCAATTGCTCGAAAATTCTCAGCTATATGGGTGAGTTTGATGGTGAGCAAAAAGAATTGATCAAGAAAATGGTAAACTTTCGCATGAAAGATGGTAAAAGAACGAGAGTACGTGCTACTGTTTACAAAAATTTTGCCGCCTAGCTCGAACTAAACGCGGTGTAATCAAACTTACGGTTGACGCCGTAGATAATATAAAGCCAATATGTGAAGTTATCAAAGTAGGAGTCGCAGGTACAATTTATGATGTTCCTGGGATTGTAACCAGGAATCGTCAACAAACCTTAGCTATTCATTGGATCCTTGGAGCAGCTTTCAAACAACGTACAAGCTACAGGATAAGCTTAGAGAAATGTTCATTTGATGAGATACTGGATGCTTACCGAAAGAGGGGAATTTCACATAAGAGAATGGAGAATCTTCAAGGACTGGCTTCCACCAATCGGAGTTTCTCCTGTTTTAGATGGTGGTAAAGTGATGCCACATAAGGAGCTGGGATTGCTCGTATTATAGGTCTTGGTGAAATAATGTCAGGTGAATTAGTAGAATTTGCAGAAGGGACGAGAGGTATTGCTCTGAATTTGGAATCCAAAAATGTTGGGATTGTATTAATGGGTGATGGGTTGATGATACAAGAGGGAAGTTTTGTAAAAGCAACAAGAAGAATTGCTCAGATACCCGTGAGCGAGGCTTACTTGGGTCGTGTTATAAATGCTCTCGCTAAACCTATTGATGGGAGAGGCGAAATTGTCGCTTCAGAATCTCGCTTAATTGAATCTCCTGCTTCGGTATAATTTCCAGGAGTTTCGTATATGAACCCCTTCAAACAGGGCTTATTGCTATCGATTCGATGATCCCCATAGGGCGTGATCAGCAAGAGTTAATTATTGGGGACAGACAGACTGGCAAAACAGCAGTAGCCACAAATACAATTCTCAATCAAAAAGGGAAAGATGTAATATGTGTTGATGTTGCTATCGGTCAAAGAGCATCCTCCATGGCTCAAGTAGTAACTACTTTCCACGAAGAGGGGGCCATGGAATACACTATTGTAGTAGCTAAAATGGCGGATTCACCCGCTACATTACAATATCTCGCGCCTTGTACGAGAGCAGCCCTTGTGCTGCTTGTTCTTGTTGGAAGAATGCCGAGCAGCGTAGATCAGGAGGTCTGCCGGAGGCATCTCCTTAGCATCCAAGGTGGTCCGCTCTAGCTCTCCCTTCAGGTCCTTGACTTGGCAGCTACTTAGGCACTGGTCTTGCACTCACGTGCCATGAAGGCATTGCTGCGTAGGGACAGGAAGCCCTGCTTAGTCAGGAGCTTGAGCACAAGGTACCCATAATGAGGAACCGCCATGAATTTGGCGATCCCTGGTCAGCCGAGTATAGCATGTAAATCCCTTCAAAGTCAGCCATAATGAAGTTGACGTGGTTGATACGGAAGTGCTGCTTGCTGTCGAACTGGACAGGCAGAGAGATCTGCCCAAGAGGATACGAATGTTAGCCCATCATGATGCCCTAGAAAGGTGAATCATAGGGCTACAGCTCTTCTTGCTTCAGACCCAGCTCTTTGAAGGCCGGGTAGAAAAGGATGTTAAGGGCGCTTCCCCCATCCACGAGCACCTTCTCGAACCAGACATTGTTGATGACAGGGACAAGGACAAGTGGGAATCAACCAGCGTCGGGGATTTTCGCCCACATGTCATTCCAGTTGAAGGAGATGGGCTGCTCGGACTAGGGTTGGACCTTGGTGTCTGTGGCTTCTTATCACGCGTATTCTCAAGCCCAACCTTGCCTCCGAAAAAGATGGTGGTCACGTGCTTGTCAGGCTCCCTGTAGGTGTGGCGTGGGTTCGGGTCTTGGACCTCATCGTTGTTGGCGTCGTCATCTTGGTCATCATTCTTACCCTTGCTTTTAGGGGTAGGACGTGGTTTCTTGTTGGTAGTGAACTTCAGTGCGTTCCCCAAGACTTTGCACTCACCGAGCGTATTGTTGACAGTCCTTAACTACCAATTTTGACCATCATTATTGTATCAAAATGGGAACAAATAACAATACAAGTAGTGATTTATGTTTATAATTGACCTAGTTCCACTTGTACTTGGAGATTTTATTTGTATGCAGGAAAGATACCAAAATGGATGAAAATGGAACATTGGAGAGGAGTGGAATGTGACAGGGCTGCAACCCAACCGGGGTGAGGGCGCCCGCCTCAAACCCACGGCGACCGCCTTGGCCAGGGTGGCCACGGTGGCCGCCCTGGTGGTGCCAGCTCCCGACCTTCGCCACATCACTGATCCGTGACAACATCTTCCCACGGCCTCTACACTATCAATTGAAGCCGGTTTTATCCGATGGCTCTCGATTGATGTCACATAGATCCTTGGGGCCACCGTCATCCACTCAAGTCAACCTAAGTGTGTAATACCCACACTCTAATGCACTCCAGGAGGTGGGACACCAAAGGGGGAGTGGTCCACTCATCAGTGTGGTGGCGTCCGCCCGCCCTGGCCTCCATGGCTCCCGACCCCCAACCGACTTCCTGCATGTTCTACATGAAAAGCACATGCTGGAAATTCCTAAACCAGTGATCTTATGGTGGTTTGAGGTCGGTTTCATCCATCGGTGGGCAATGGAGGTCACACAGATCGCTGACATGGCGTTTCCTTCACCCCTACTCCATCTAGCACTATAAATAGACCCCCTCTCTCTCATTTGCAACACACTATATACTCTACACTCAATAATCAAGAGAGATCATACATATCAAGTAGAAATTAGAGAGAGAGTGGGGGAAAGTCTGGAGGAGTGCCAGGCTTGTCGGTAGCATCTATGGCGTATACCTCGGGTCTCCTTTGAGTAACCTGCTCCGGGTCTTATTAATATAAGGTACTTGGCTCTGTAAGTGTCTACTCTATTGTTCATTGGTAGATTGTTCATTTACTTGATTGCTCTAGTCTACTTTTGGTACCTGGATTAGAGTAGTAATTTATAGTGTGAGCGTGGTGCTTAGGCTATCAATTACCAGTGTGTGCGGCTTGCACTACGGATGTGTGGTAGCTAGTGGGTGGTGACAGCCTCATCTAGTCTCTGTAGTCCACCACATGTTTGTGCAAGTTCTTAAAGTGTAGGGCCTGAAGCTATAACGACACAAGTTATCTTTTGTGGTGCTTGACCGAAATAGAGCTCCAAAGTGAACAGTAGTAGAAAACCTTACCTTGATCTAGTATCTTTGATAATAAGACCCTCTTTATCTTATCTATCCTAAACACCTTGTAATCTTAGGACGATCTTGATTCTTAGTAGAACACTCACATTCCCTGTGGAAAATGATACCTTGGAATACTCGGTGAAAGCTACATTGATAACCGTGCACTTGCGGTTTTCCTCCTTGCCATATTTAGTGTCAACACATATGTCCTTTGCCAAGGTGGCATGGGCAATCCTGGCTGAGGACCTTGTCGAGCTCCTCGTTGTTCTCGCGCTTTTGACCTTTCACCGCATTGACAGAGTTGCCATTGCGGTTGCGATTGTAGTTGCGCTGATTTCCATCGTAGCCCTCCGTTCACGGCACTTGTAAGGACGATCATCTCCATGGTCATCACATCTGTCACCACGCGATCAGGACAACGATCTGGTCAGCGGTCCCGATCACTGTCGCGGTCCATCATCTTTAGTTATTTGAGAGCAACTTTTTGTGGATGTCTATGCTTCAGGGCTGACGGAGGCCCTGGATGAAGAGGTTGATCCCTTCATCGATAGTGACATCGGTCACTCTGTTCCGCATATCGGAGAAGCGCCAGAAGTAATGTCTCACCAGCTCACCCGGATAATCTTTGACATGTGCCAGGGCATATTTGGAGCATGGCTGGTCGCAGGTCGGCTTGAAGTTATCGATGAACATCTAGCGAAGCTGCGCCCAGCTGTGGATAGAGCCCTCATGCTGACGGAGCAGCCATGAGGTAGCGTTGGGGCTTTAGACTACGGAAAAGTAGTTATCCATGACGTATTCATCACCTCCAGCCGCCTGGATAGTGACCTCGTACAGCATGATCCACTGTTCGGGGTCGTCCTGGCCATCGTACATCTTCACATCACCAATCCAAAAATTCTTTGGCCAGATGACTGCCTTGAGTTGTGTTGAAAATGGCGGTGGTCTGCCCATGTTTCATTGAGCGTGGTACCTTTCGTTGAGGTGGTTGCGGAGGTCTGAGCCTCGACGCTGCTCAACTTCCTGCTTGTGCTCGGCACGGCGGTTATCGCGTTCCCGGTTGCCGCGCTGGCGGTTATCGTGCTGGTGGTCATCTCGTGGATTATCGCGTGGGTCATCGCGCAGGTCATCACGCGGATTGTTGTCGGCATCGTTCTACCGATGTACTTTAGGTGGTGGGTTCTATCCTCCGTGGTTGGAAGAGGTGTTGGCGCCACCTTCCAATAGTTGGTTCTGATGACTACAACTACACCATGGTCAAGACCGGCAGGATCAGTACGACGTGGTCAGAGAACTGGCCTCGCGCAACCCGTTTACTTGACCCTCAGTGGCAATAAGGTAGTCAATAACGACGTCGACCCTGAGCGTGCCTGGGGGAAGAGTCTCTAGCTGATGTCTAGCAATAGCGATGTTTACCATGGGACTATCATGGACGGGACGGTCCCTGACCATGTCAAATTTGCCCTGAAGATTGCGATGAAGGTGACAAGGTTGGGGGCCATTCGCAGCTTGCTCCTGAACCCGGTGTTGAGCACGGCCGCGATTGCGCTCCTCCCTTTCTATTCGGGCCGCATCAACTTCGTTCGGGACCCAGTGGGAAGTTGGGGAAATCCAGGGTTAGATCCATCAGGGCAGTCTGAGCCTGGTGCTCTGGCGTGCCTGGGGTCTCATCCTCAATGTGCTCCCTCACCCGAACCTCAGGACTCTCATCATCAGAGATGAGGTACTCGGTATAGTTGAAGAAGTCAGAGGGTGACCTGTTGAGCCACGCAAGCAGATCAGACACGGTACTGCTCTCTGGGACGGTGCCCATTGAGCTAGGGTTGATCTCCTTCAGAGTGACCATGTTGATCACATGCCTTGTGTCCTCTGGAAAAAAGATCCTGGTAGGATCTTGATCCAAGATGTGGTCGTCACGGCACATGGGGATGACCTGCAAGTTCCTCGCGTAGGACGCGGCTGCATTATCCAAATCATGTGGGAAGGGGGCTCCACTGCTTGGGGTAGGAGCGTTTGGATCTACCGGCCCTGGACCAACAGGTTGTGCTTGTTTCACCTGGCGTTGCTGCCTCTAATGTGCTCGAGACGTTGCCCGATTTAGACCTAGAAACCGCTGGCGGTCGGCGTGGTTTGTAGGTGCACACCAATGCTGGTGCACGTCGATGAACTAGTCCAGCCTGACCGGGGGTGGAGCACGTGCGGCAGCCAGACTTGAGTCTGGTTGGCATTGACGACAGCCCTGGTTGGGCTGTCCCTGCCGCTGCTACTAGTCGGACAACGCACCGCCCCAGCGAGCGGGGGGCTGTGCTTGGGCTGCGGCCAAATTTGGATCCGGGTGGCCTGAGTGGTCGGCTTGGCTTGTACATCCTTACTGATGCTGGTGGTGGTGGTTGGGTACGCCTTGCTGATGAGTAGGAGGTGGTGTAGATTCAAATCTGCCTGCGGCACGAGTGGTCATTGCAGTTCGTATGCCCGCGCCGACGTGGACGGACAAGGGTGAAACCGTTGTCCTAGTTGAGCTGCAAGCAGATGGACTTAATCAGATTTAGGGTTTATGCCAAACCTGCACCGTGCTGATCGATTAGATCAATCAGATCAGAGTTGTCATGTGCCTCCCCTGGTAGCGGGGAAGCTGCCGACGTGCAGCTGATGTAGACGACCCCGGGCGGCCCTGGGATCAAGCTTGTCGGTGTGGTGGCCGGTGCAATCGGCGCAGAGGCTGGCTACGCTACTCCCATGGTCGTGACGGACCTGGCCCTACCGGAGGTCCAGGTGAACGCCCCGATGGTGAAGGAGAGGCCTGCCTCGAATGTCATGGAAGCAGGGAAGGAAACCATCTGGCTCGCCTCAAGATCAAATTACACACCCCTACCTGTCACGCCAACTGTCGACGATACCTCCTCGGCAGTCTACCACGGGGCAAACCGAGGTAGTAGGTTGATCAATGAGGGTGCACTAGGACCTACAAGCTAGATGTGAGATGTAAGACGAACACAGGGTTTATCCAGGTTCAGGCCGCTATGAAGCATAATACCCTATGTCCTGCATCTCGTAGTATTGTATTGTTGAGTACAGGAGAGTACAAGATGCATTTGAGGGGCGTCCCTACCCACCTTATATAGGTGGGAGTAGGGTTACAGATCTAGGGTTCCCCCTGTGGTCAGTTACATTGCTTCATGACTTGTGGAGTACGAATAGATCCTAACCGACTAGGCTTCCTTGTGTGCCAAGTAGCCTTCAGCTTTCGCGCGGCCCACAGACCAGGGCAGTGATGGACCACAGGCTTCGTCTTGTGGTCTGGGTCATCTGGTCCATGAGGCCCAACGCCTCGCCATGAGGGTATAGGAGTTTATACCCCCATAGTGCTTGACTAGACCGTTCTGTCTTTCAACTGCTCAAGACCAAAGTGACGGCTACAAGCCCCATGGTGGAAGGTAATTTGAGTAAGTCTATGATCAAAATAGTTCATTCTAATGCAGGGGAGAGTTCTTGTTTGAGCGCATGTGTACTTTTGAGGCATGAAAGCATTATAGCAACTCCTGATCCATTACTGAGCCTATCTTTGCTCAGCGATGATGTTGGTATTTCTTAGCATAAATAGATAATTTTGCAAGTGCACAAAGTAAAGTTGTAGCTTTCACCCAGGAGTATTCCAAGGTATCATGTTTATCCATAGGGAAGCAAGGTTAAAGATAGTGATAGTTAGCCATCATGTATCTACTAATTAGCACACCGACTAGACTAAACTGGGGCTAAATGATATTTGAATGGATTGGATGACAGTTGGCGGTCCTTAGCGACTATTTTCTACCATCATTTTAATACTAAAATAAATAGTAGATATGGCTTTTATCTAACCTTTCCACGAGTTTTGTTGTATATGTGAGTTGCAGGTCTGACACGTGGAAATGCATGAAAATCTACAAGAAAGTGCACTCTAGGAAACACATTCAGAAAAGGCGCAATCAAACACAATAGCAAAAGCCCACCTCGACTTCAAACTAGACCCAACTGTAACCGCAGAGGGGGTCCAGGCCCAACAACAAACCGACCACTCGAAGGCGGTGGCCAGTTGGACCCACTGGGGGACCGACCACCCCCAGGGTCGACCGCCCCCTAGTGGGGTCTCCCAGGCCCATCCTTCACAGGCAGTTCATGTGGCGGTATCCCAAGGATGGTTTCACCTGTTTTCATATGTGACCGAGCCTGAATCGTCCTATGGAGCTATAAATAAAGGAACTCTCTCCCTCCATCAATAGAACATGATACAATAGAAAAGAAGAAGGGGAGGTGCCACATTTTCCATTAGCTTAGCTTCTAGCTAGACTAGATTATGGTTTGTGAGAGAGAGTTAAGAGTTGGAGAAGTAGAAGCGAGATCAAAGCAGTTCTACCCTCGGGTGGACGAAGTGCTGGACCTGTCGGCTCTCGCTCCAACTTGTAACAACCATCTTGCTACTTGAAGTAAGAAGTTCGTGCTCCACTTTGGTTTTTGATTCATTAAGTGAGTTACTTTCATAAAGCTACTTGTTTGTGGGATCATCACTCATCCGTTGGACGGGTGTTCTAGTAGAGGACTCCTGATAAAGACAGAAGTTCCTGGCCAATGCCAGAGTAGTAGTCGCCTTCATAGACGTGGTGTCTAGGTTGGAGTGTACCTTCGTTTGCTGCGCGCGCACGGGTAGAGGGGTAGGTGGTAGGTGGTGACAGCCCTGTCCACTCGTACCTACATTCCCCCATGTTCAGACATGGAGTAGAGCTTACACTGATATCGCTTGGCAGACCAAGTGCATCAGTGACCGAAGCAAGCAAGTAGTGGGAAGGTTATCATCACTTAGTGTTTCCACCTTAGTGAAACCTCTCCACCCACGTTATCCCTCCTATCTTTTCTATGATCAACTTGCTAAGAGTCTACTAACATATACCATTCCTTTGGGAAATTATGATACCTTGAATACTTCCGGGTGAAGTGCTACAACGGTACTTCCATGCGCTTGTGGACTTTTCTGCTGACGCTAAGAAGCGCCAACAAGCATTTTAGGCATCGTTGCTAGGGAACGGTTGTCGTTTTTAGTCTCTGAACCTAGTTGCCCGTGTATCCTTTATTTTCACCTTTCTTTTCTTTTACCACTTTTGTTCCAATGGAGAAAGCCACCATTTTCAAACTTTCTACTCCCAAGGGCGAGTTCGCTGAACCTCCACAATCCACGAAGCCAATCATAGCTTCGAGCTACGAACTCCGCCCAGCTTTCATAGCTATTAGGGTTAGATTACGAAAATCCATATCACCACCTAAGGGAGTTTGAGAAGCTCTGTGCATGCCTGACCATTGTGGGCATGTCACATGAAATGATGCAGTGGAAATTGTTTCCTTTCTCCCTTGATGAGAGAGCGAAACAATGGTATGCCCTTAACGTAGGAAAGGTAGCTGGTGATTGGGAAGAATTGCGAAACAAGTTTTGCATAGCATTGTTCCCTATATCCTGAATCGCTGCCCTGCATCCAGAGATTCTCAACTTCCAACAACAAGAGAAGGAATCATAGGTGCAGCTTGGGAAAGATTCTCGATTTTAACAAAATCTACCCTACAGCTTGACACAGCCGCCGGAGGTTCATTCACGCACAAAACCACAACCGAAGGAGAAGCCCTTCAAGATTGCATTCTAGAGAACACTCCCCCGCTAGAACCCCTCCACGTGGAAGCAGAGCTGTGTCATGAGGAAGTCTCTTCGGTTGAGGCCAAACTAACTTTACTAATAGAGACACCCTCGCCCAAACCAAAAGATCCGAAGAAAGGTTTCCAACCTTCAGATCTTTCATACTTCGAGGACTATTTCTTTGATGATTACGGGAATATCTCAAAGTATGCGTACAAAAGAAGCCCCCATATCCATGTCACTCCTAAACCATGCCAAGACTCTTTAAAAGAATCCGTTAAGGAGCTGACAACCATTATGAGTAGCGAATGGAAAAACAAGGGGGAGTCTTCATCTGAAATAATTTAGATCCGCGCCCCTTCGCAAACCATCCGTTGCAAAATCCAAGAGGATTGGGTGAAGATGTTGTATAACCCCATGATGGGAGCAAACTTGATGTCCATATCCTTTGCACGCACTCAACTGAGTCACAAGCAATTTGCTCCTCGACCCTAACTCTAAGAAGTGGCTCACGTATCTGTAAGCCAGGGCTAGGGGTGGTTCACAACATCAATGTTCAGCACGAAGATGTTGTCTTAACTTTAGACTTCCACATCTTTGACGACGTAGACTTTGGTATGCTAATCGGGCACCCCTGGAGAAATTTCTCTCTGATGCAACCAACACTGGGGAGTTAAACGTAAAGTTGTGGAGAAATGCTTATTCCATACCTTTCACTCGAGCTAAATACTCGATGTCGGAATCTCTCTCCTGTCCTAACTCACCCGAGGAGGTTTTGTCGGTTTCACCATCTGAAACATCTGAGTCGTCATTAAAAAAGATGCAAACTTCTTTGTAGAAGAAGAGGATGACATGGGAGAAACCTTTGACCTTCCTAAAGAGAAAGTACCGACTCCACCTCCAGTTGAGCTAAAAACCTTGCCCGATGGGCTGCGCTATGTTTTCTAAATGGCAACAAAAGCACCCCTGTCATCGTTAGTGATAAGCTTTCAGATGAGGAGACGACTAGACTCATTGCCATTTTAGAAAAGCATAGATCTGTCTTTGGGTATTCGTTGCAAGATCTCAAGGGGATTAGCCCAACGGTTTGTACTCATTGCATTCCTATTGACCCTGCCAGTACGCCTTCATGCGAACCACAGCGTAGGCTCAATAATGCGATACGAGAAGTCATGAAGAAGGAAGTCCTCAAACTTCTTCACACCAGGATCATTTATCCCGTACCACACATTGACTAGGTCAGTCCCATCCAAGTGGTTCCCAAGAAAGGAGGAATGACGGTAGTTGAGAACGCTAAGAACGAGCTCATCCCACAACGTACCATCACGGGATGGAGGGTGTGCATTGATTACAGAAAACTCAACGCGACAACAAGGAAGGATCATTTCTCATTGCCCTTCATTGAAAAAAATGTTGGAGCGATTGGCGAAACATTCTTTCTTTTGCTTCCTTGGTGGGTATTCTGGCTATCACGAAAGTCCCATCCATCCTGATGATCAGAGCAAAATGACCTTTACATGCCCGTATGGAACGTATGCATTTAGAAGGATGTCGTTTGGGCTTTGCAATGTGCCCACTTCGTTCCAACGATGCATGATGTCCATCTTCTTAGAAATGATTGAGGAGATCATGGAATTTTTCATGGATGATTTTTCAGTCTATGGAAAAATGTTTGATCATTGCCTCGAGAATTTGGACAAGGTTTTGCAAAGATGCCAAGAAAAGGACCTGTACTTAACTAGGAAAAGTGACATTTCATGATCCGTGAGGGCATTGTTCTTGGACATTTAGTGTCTAAAAGGGGAATAGAGGTAGACAAGGCAAAGATAGAAGTTATCAAGCAACAACCTCCCCCTGTGAACGTCAAAGGGATCCGTAGCTTTCTAGGCCACGTTGGGTTCTATAGGCGATTCATCAATGACTTTTCACAAATTGCTAGACCCCTCACTAGCCTATTAGCAAAGGACGCACCTTTTGAGTTCATAGATGAGTGTCTGACGGCTTTCAAAACCATCAAGAAAGCACTCATCTCTGCGCCCATCATCCAACCACCAGATTGGATGCTGCCTTTGGAGATCATATGTGATCCTAGTGACTATGTTGTTGGTGTGGTCCTTGGCCAAACCTAAGATAAGAAGCACCACGCGATCATGTACGCTAGCAAAACTCTGACAGGACCTCAGCTCAATTATGCCAGAACTAAGAAAGAGCTCCTCACAGTAGTCTTTGCTATCGACAAGTTTAGATCTTACTTAGTGGGAGCAAAGATAATTCTTTACACTGATCATGCTGCTTTAAAATATCTGCTCGCTAAGAAAGATGCTAACCTCATTTGATCCACTGGATCTTGTTGTTACAAGACTTTGATCTTCAAATAGAAGATAAAAAAGCAGTAGAAAATACTGTTGCTGACCACCTTTCGCGTATGCAAGTCACTAACATGCAGGAACAAGAGATCAATGACTTCCTACGCGACGACATGCTTCTCATGGTCACCGACGCAAACCCATGGTATGCAAACGTTATGAATTATATGGTTTCAGGGTATGTACCACCAGGCGAGTCCAAGAAAAAGCTGGAATATGAAAGCAGACGTCACCTGTGGGATGAACCCTACCTGTACCGGGTCTATGCTGATGGACTATTGAGAAGATGTGTGCCAACTGCAGAGGGTGCACAAATCATTGAAAAGTGCCATGCAGCATCAGACGGAGGCCATTATGGAGTCTTCCGCACACAAGCCAAAATTTGGCAGTGTGGGTTCTATTGGCCAACAATGTATGAAGACACCAAAGAATTCATCTGAAGGTGTCGACAGTGCCAACTACAAGGCAGCATCAACTCCCATAATGCCATGCCCCTCCATTTCAACCTCCAAATTGAAGTCTTTGATGTTTGGGGCATTGACTTCATGGGACCATTCCAGAAGTCTAGGGATTGCGAGTACATCCTCGTTGCAGTTGACTATGTGTCAAAGTGGGTCGAGGCACTACCCTGCCGAGCAGCAGATGCAAAGCATGCAAGGAAGATGTTCCATGAAGTGATCTTCCCTCGTTTTGGAACACCAAGGATGGTGATAAGTGACGGGGCTCCCACTTCATAGATAAGACATTTAGAGCATTCCTGTGAGAGCTGGGCATCAAGCACAATGTAGCTACTCCTTATCATCCCCAAACCAGTGGATAAGCCGAGACTTCAAACAAGCAAATCAAAAACATCCTTCAAAAAAGGGTGAATGAGATGGGAAAAGGATGGAAAGACAAGCTACCTGATGCACTCTGGGCATACAGGACAGCTTACAAGACCCCCATCAGGATGTCACCCTATCAGCTGGTCTATGGAAAAGTTGCCATTTGCATGTTGAGCTAGAGCACAAAGCTCACTGGGCATTAAAAACCTAGAATATGGACCTCAAGACAGCTGGAAGAAACAGGCAGAGACAAGTCATAGAGCTGGAAGAATGGTGAGAGAAAGCCTACCAAAGTTCCAAGCTCCACAAAGAAAAAACAAAGAGATGGCATGACCGACGAATCCAGCCCAAAGAATTCAAATCAGGCAACAAGGTTCTGCTCTTCAACTCAAAAGTCAAACTATTCGGAAAAGGAAAGCTCAGAAGCAAAGGGGACAGACCGTACACCGTCATCGACGTATCATCACATGGAGCAATCACGATTGAAGATGATGATGGCAACATCTACAAGGTAAACGGTTAGCGTCTCAAGGTATTTCTTAAACCCGAGCAGAAGTACATTGATGAAATAAATATATTTTCTTTCAAGGAGTTTACTAAAAACTTATAAAAAAATATTTTATGTATTTATGTTGTATCAAATAATTTTGTTACTTTTATAAAAGAAAAATAAATGCATTCATAGTGTTAGTGTTGCACTTATGATATGTCTAAAATGCACCTATGTTGTTTCCTTTCATGTACTTGAATCTTTTTGATCATAGGAACATATTCTCATAAATACATGATAGTGTGATCTTTATCATATTTTCATGAAAATCACTCATATCCTACACTCTATCACACACACTATCGCACTAATACACTGCGCATCTGACACAATCGTAACTAGAATAGTGATGTGCACAGTCAGCTAGACACCTGGCCGAAAGATTGAGGCTAGCAGGTGGGTCCAGGGGACCGACCATCCCCGGGTCGACTGCCCCCTGGCTGGCCCCGATCGCCTCCGATCTTTTTTGTGTATCCCTTTGATCCCTCCAGCATCACGTCCATGGTTGCGATCCATTTGTTTCTGTGACAGAGACCATGGTAGAACCTATATAAACCCCCATAGGCCTCTCCTCTCCTCACACCAACCATTCTCTCTTCTCCCTCTTGCAAAGCTTGCTAGCTCTCCCATCTCCAAGTGCTGACCATGTCTAGCTGTGCTCTCTCACTGATCAATGCTCCTGGCACCATAGCCAACCTAGACATAGCTCCCTACCAAGAGAGTTTCTTTGTGAGGGATGAAGCTCGTGCCGTGGTGCAGAAGCCACTTGCTATTCTACCGCCTCCAAGCCATGACTTCAGTAACGTCTCAAGTTTGAAGTCAATGGCACGTTCACGTGCGCCTGAAGGTGGCGCCAAGAAGAAGGATGCTGCTGCCCGTCCTACCACCGGCGCTCTAAGCCTCAAGAGGAAGGCCCCTAGTGGTAGCGGGCTTAGCAAACATGCTGCTGTGATGCCTCCCTCCTCTAGTGTACAATCTCTCTCGCCTCCCGCTAAGACTAGTCGTTCGTACACTGTAGTAGGAGTGCGCAAGTCAGATGGAGGGTATGGTAAGGGTCTCATGCGCAAGGGCGACAAGCCAGCTAGCAAGCCCGCACCCTCAGCCAAGGAGGCCGAGTCCTCTGGCGCCCTTCCTAGAATGAGGAGGCATTTACCATAGCCGTCTATCAAACGTCGTGCAGGGCAGTATGAATGCAGTGATGGCGAGGACGACTCTCGTATCCTCGCTGACCTCAACATTGAACAAGCTAGCTTACGTGCTGTTCTAAGGGAGTTAAAACATGACTTAGAAGCCAAGTTCACAGAAGTTAGGTACCTAAGTGACGACATCAATAGGTTCCACTTCAGGTTTAACCTTAGGCTCAAGAAAGTCATTGAAGCCCTAGGAGTTGAGCATCTCCTTGAAGACCTTTAGCACACTCTCGCTGCATGAATAACTAGGCACACATTTCCCTTTCATGATTTTATTTCTAATCATTTCCCTTACAATGTAATGTGCCTATTTGAATTTTCAATGGAATAAAGTTTTATCTTTATATATTGTGCACTTGTTTTCTCCATATATTTTGTGATTAATCAAGACAGGGAAGAAAACAAGTGTGGGGGAGGACTCTCCAACTCAATTGCACAAAAACAAAATCAAAATTCGGTTTTTGAAAAAATTCCCCCTCTCATTTTAAAGCTTTCAATAAAAAGAAAAAGTTTAAAATGTTCCATCCTTCATACTCCATCAAATATGTCTTCCTACGTTCAAAATGTTTTCATACTTTTTATTCCTTGCTAATATCCCTAAAGATTTATGAACACTGTTTAGGGACCCCATTTTATCTAAGTGATTGACGGATGAGATATAGTAGGATGACATGATGCTTGCCCGTTTCTTGCAAAGTACTTGGAATTTATTTTACAAAACAAAAATTCAATAGCATGTTCCTTGAATGATTAGCAAATACCTACAAAGGCCATATGTGATTATTCATGACAAAACCTTCCACATATTCCGCTTACTTTGTGTGAGTTTGGTCAAATTTTGTGGCCCCTGTTGAAAGATGTTTCATGCTCCCAAGATCAGAATTCACATGCACCCACCAAATATAGCCAATTCTCACCCTGAGAGTTGCGCAAAATATGCACTCATCCATCCACTAAAAATATGCCAACTCTTACCCTAGGAGTTGCGCACCTTTTTTCACCAAATAAAAATGCCGATTCTTATCCTAAGAACCACGTATGCCTTATGTAAAGTTTTACTTCATACATCTACCATCATGATTTCTCCTCGTTCAATAAGTTCTTCATAGGCCAATAAAAGATATGGGGCTATGCTAAAAAAAAGAAGAAACTATGCCAAGGGACATGAGAAAACAAACGGGAAGGAAAAATTCCAAATACCCATTCAAAAAAAATGATGATGATCTTATAGCCCATGTCTCTTCAAAGGTTTCATTCCTTCCAATAAAAGAGAATCATGATGCATGGAGTACCAAAAAGATTTAGAATTAGGTTCCCACCATCTTCATATTTCCACACACATGCACATTCTGATCTAGGAGTATGATGCACTCCCTCCGATGTGGTCTGGGGTTTGACTTAACAATATATGCAGGGTAAGTGCGCCTTATCATTTTTCTCCTACCTAAAGCTCTAGATAAGCCTTTTTAGAGGTAGAGTGATCAAGAGAAGGCATTATCTCTTCATGCCTTGGTGAGGAACCACCTACAAAGATGAGAGATTTGAGAGAATCATTCAAGGAACAAAAGCTATCTTTATGTTTTCAAAATCTTGCAAAAACCTAAGTTTCTATGCAGGGACAGAGTAAGAGGATTTGAATCCAGGCTATTCCATTTTTCAATTACCCAAGATGACTTGATAGACACTTTGAAGTTCATAAATCTAGGTAAAGCTTGGAATAACCTGTATGCAGATCTTTTTGAATAAGGAAGATGAACGCATTTGGTCCTTAGCACTTTACTCAAGGACGAGCAATGGACCAAGTGTGGGGGAGTTGTTGACGGTCCTTAGTGACTATTTTCTACCATCATTTTAATACTAAAATAAATAGTAGGCAGGGCTTTTATCTAACCTTTCCACGAGTTTTTTTTGTGTATATGTGACTTGCAGGTCTGATACGTGGAAATGCACAAAAATATACAAGAAAGCGCACCCTAGGAAACACATTTAGAAAAGGCGCAATCAAACACAACAGCAAAAGCCCACCTCGACATCAAACTGGACCCAACCGTAACCGCAGAGGAGCTCCAGGCCCAACAACAAACCGACCATGCGAAGGTGGTGGCCAGTTGGACCCACTGGGGGACTGACCGCCCCCAGGGTCGACCGCCCCCTGGTGAGGTCTCCTGGGCCCATCCTTCGCAGGCGGTTCATGTGGCAGTATCCCAAGGATGGTTTGACCTGTTTCCATATGTGACCAAGCCTGAACCGTCCTATGGAGATATAAAAAAGGCACTCTCTCCCTTCATCAATGGAACATGATACAATAGAAAATAAGAATGGGGAGGTGCCACATTTTCCATTAGCTTAGCTTCTAGCTAGACTAGATTAGGGTTTGTGTGAGAGAGAAAATAGTTGGAGAAGTAGAAGCGGGGTCGAAGTAGTTCTACCCTCGCGTGGGCGAAGTGTCGGACCTGTCGGCTCTCGCTCCAACTTGTACCTCTACGACCATCTTTCTACTTGAAGTAAGAAGTTCGTGCTCCACTATGGTATTCGATTCATTAAGTGAGTTACTTTCATAAAGATACTTGTTTGTGGGATCGTCACTTGTCCGTCGAACGGGTGCTCTAGTAGAGGACTCCTGATAAAGACGGAAGTTCTTGGCCAACGCTAGAGTAGTAGTCGCCTTCATAGACGTGGTGTCTAGGTTGGAGTCTACCTTTGTTTGTTGTGCGCGCCCATGGGTAGAGGGGTAGGTGGTCGGTGGTGACAGCCCTGTCCACTCATACCTGCATTCCCCCATGTTCAGACATAGAGTAGAGCTTACACTGATATCGCTTGGCAGACCAAGTGCATCAGTGGCCGAAGCAAGCAAGTAGTGGGAAGGTTATCATCGGCTTAGTGTTTCCACCTTAGTGAAACCTCTCCACCCTCATTATCCCTCCTATCTTTTCTAGGCTCAACTAGCTAAGAGTCTACTAACATAGACCGTTCCTTTGGGAAATTACGATACCTTGAATACTTCTGGGTGCAGTGCTACAACGGTACATACGTGCGCTTGCGGACTTTTCTGCTGACACTAAGAAGCGCCAACAATGACACACACTAAGATCCACTCCTAAAGGATAGCTTAGTTAATTGGGAGGACGGGGGGTGTGAATAGAGAGGCACTTGGTCGATATAGCTAGGGCTTTCTAATTAATTAAGCAAGATAGCTATTACTAAAATGATCTACTTCGGGCACCTGGGACCGACCAACTTGCAAGAGCTGGCGAGTCCACCCCTAGGTCCTACAGAATAGAACTAACATGGTGGAATACATAGACCGGATAGGGTTGTCACCACTTGTCGGTTACCACTATGATCCGTTGAACTGAATGCAAACCAGGTTAATTACTAGCCTAGACCCCACGTCTACACTATTAATTACTACTCTACCCGTCAACAACGTAAAGCACTCACACTAAATATATACTATGTAGTAAATAAATACTAAATAGTAAATACTAAGTGGTAAGCAAGGAACCAATAAATCGCTTTATTAAATAACTAAATGCTCAATTAAAGAAAAAGAACACAAGAGTTACCAGACCAAGACGACTCTCGAAGACTACTTCCAACTCTAGGGCGAACTCCTCATCACTCTATTCCCACTCCAACACTAAGACTACATCTTGAAAGTAGAGAGAGTTTCTCTTGTGGTGTGTCTTGAGAGTGAGGGGTACCTCTCTATTTAGAGTGGAGGTGGAGTAGGGGCTACTCCAATGCCACGTTAGCGATCCAGGTGCTTCTCCATCATGGCCCCTGATTGGAACCGACCTTGAACCGACTTTAATCAAGGGTGTGGATTGAGGGTCATGCATGCCTCCATGCATAGAGTCGGTGGGGGAAATTTTAGCCTGATGGGCCACCAAATGGGGTCGGTCGACCCCTCTTTGACAGGTGGGACCAACCACTTAAGTGTGGGACCTCTTATTGTGTCGATTGGTGAAAATACCATGGCTGGATGACTCCATAAGGGGGTCGGCCGACCCCCCTATGATGAGTGGGGCCATACCCCTTCTTTGTGGGCCCTCTCTACCTCCTTTAGAGTGGTTATGAAGTGGTGGGACCCCATGATCAATTCGGATGATGGAGATGCGGGTCCATGGATCCATGGAACTTCATTTTTCACCGTTGAGAGGAAACACACTTGTGATCCAAGGGTTGCACTTTCTTGGGACTATGTTGGGATATCCTGGTGGTCTGGCAGTGTCCAGAAGGTCCCATAAGGGGATCGGTCCGATCCCCCTTTGGTGGAATCAAAGGATCATCTTTCGTAAGTGACTTCTACATGCAATTCTAAGCACAATAGTGGTGCTGGCTTCCCCAAGATGAGGTCGGCCGACCCCATCACTGTGCCCATCTTTTGCACATTGTCTCCAGACGCTATGATATTGATGAATGTGAAGTTGTTTTGTCAATTGTCATAAATGGTTGGTTGCCCAACCTTCATATGGAGCTTTCGAACACTGAAAAGTACCTGTTCTGAGTGCGTGCAACCAAATAATGACAAGTACATGTGGAACCAAGTTATTTGTACCTAAGTCACTATATGTTTGGTGGTTTCCTTATAGAAAGAATGTCTTGTTGACGGTTTTGATGGGGTAAAGCATGGTACAGTTACTGTCAACATGCTCCCTCACACTAAACATTTGCTCGTCCTGAGCAAAGCAGGAAGATATGGATATAGGTGCAATAAGTTATGAAATAAGACTTCAAAGATATGATGCTAGCATAAAATATATACCAAGTCATTCCTCATACCTGTGGTTTTGAAGTGGCTACCATGTCAAAGTGGAACAGCATGACACTAAGTTATCACTATCCCCATGAAGCATACTTGGAGCTTTTATGATTTTTGAAAATAAAAGCATAGCTCACACTTCTCCTCATATGACACTCTCAAGTCACCCATATGACACTTCTCCTAGTTCTAATAGGCTTATGTGGAGCTTGTAGGTAAGCGAGATATAAGCATGGTATACTTGAATTGAATATATTGCTAAGTCAAACACCTGGATCATAAGGAGAAACATGTCATACAAAATGATCAAGATGTATGTGGTATTTGGTGGTACTCCTTAAGAACCTTCCCTCTAGCATCTTGGAGAGCATGGCTGTTTTTTTACTATGGATCTTTTGCTCCTTCAATTTTTTATGGAGCTTTTTTCTCAATTTTTTTCTCTCTATATTTTTTTGACAGCCCATGCCTCTCTCTTGATGATAGAAGATAGCTAGAGGGCGTATAGACATGTGTCTAAAAATGG
Organism: Bothriochloa decipiens; assembly: GCA_023333625.1. NCBI lineage: Eukaryota > Viridiplantae > Streptophyta > Magnoliopsida > Poales > Poaceae > Bothriochloa > Bothriochloa decipiens. Next base: position 30,168,402 of record CM041637.1, on the reverse strand, counting down.
AGCATGCTGTATACTTCCAATTTAGAAGTTACAAATGGGTGCATGAGTATATGATCTTGATCAAAAAGCATGACAAGTTTCTCTACCCAGATCAACAAGGCTTGACAAAGCACAACACACTCAAGCAGCAATTTGTGTGGAAAAGATGTATTTGGCTCTGGTAGGAATTTATTACCATTGAGGAGAAGTGAGGCTATTGGTTTTGATGTTTTTATGAAAATAGAAATCTCCAAGAGCTTTACATTTATTACCATTGAGGAGAAGTGAGGCTATTGGTTTTGATGTTTTTATGAAAATAGAAATCTCCAAGAGCTTTACATAGAAAGATATGATTCTTTTAGTCTACTATATCTCACTTCACAACAACTTAGTTGACATGTTTTTCCTAATATAAAAATGGCCACAAGTAAAGAGTATATGCACTAGGAATAAAGTTTACGCCAGCCAACCTTTTCAAAGTCATGTTCATGAGTTGGCAAAGTCTTGTCTCACTTTTTAAGTTTGATTTCAGTATATGTAGCATTTTCAACATATCAAATTTATGATGAAAAAGCGAGAGTGGGTAAAAGGGGGTGCAAACTAGCGTGCCGAAATGGTGGATGCCGAAAAGATGGTAGACAAGAGTTGTGATGCCTCCCCCACACTAGGACTTTTATGTCACTTGGCAATAAAAGCCTAGTGTCGATGTTGAACCCCTCTTAGAATGTACTCCAATTTTGAATGATTGCTTGCTCAAGATGTTTCCACCTTGTTGTTTTGATCCTTCATTGTTTTTGTATTCAACCTGCAAGGTTTAGTGCCAAGCATACCCGAAGGATACAATCTTCTGCAAGGTGCATTTGTTCCCACTTTTACAAATTTGTTTGTATTATGATTTCTTCTCAGGTAAGAACACAAAGAAGAGACAACTTATGTTTTGTTTCTGAAAACAAGTTGAAGAGCAAGAATCAACTTTCTGGACATGGCATTCTCATTGTTCTTTTTAATCTTGAAACATTTAGTGAACAAAGACACCAAAGGGAATTTATCTTTGGAACATATTATTTTCACCATTGATTTTTTTAAATTATATTATGGGAGGTCTTATTAGGAGAGTGGTTGCAAAATTTTTATGCAAAGAAACAATGCATTTTTTTATTTTTAACATAAGATGAGGTTATTCTAGTTTATTATGCATGAAAGGAAAATGATTTTGTTGAAAACTAAACATGCGAGAGCTAAAAACTGATGCAAGAATTTAATATGGGATACATACCGATTTACCTATCGGCGAGGGCTCATTGTTGGGGCTCACAGCCGACTTTGGGCCTGCTCGGGACCAACGGCCCTGCCCAGAGGACGAAGGCCGACCAGGGCCTAAATTTGGTCGGATATCCTGGAGGCTAAGGAAGGGCTCGACAGTTGAGGAAGCCTGGCCAATAGGAAAGATATCAAGCCGATCAGAGATATGATCTCGTGTAAATCAACCATTCCGCATGTGATTAATTATCCCAAGATATTCGGATCTGTAACCCTGCCCCCCACCCTATATAAGGCGGGCAGGGACCCCCCTCGAAACTCATCTTGTACACCAAGCATAATAAATTAGACCACAGGACATAGGGCTTACACACTTCTGTGGCCTGAACATGGATAATCCTTTTGTCTTGTGTCTTTGATTACATCTCGCTCATAGTCTTAGCACGCCCTCGCCCACAATCTACTACCATAGGTATAACCTAGGTAGACTACCGTCGATATTTCATCGACAGTGGCGCGCCAGGTAGGGGTGCGTGTGAAGATTTGAAGGCAAGCAAGATGGTTTCTTTCCAAGATTCCATGGAATTTGAGGCTGGCATCACGATCAGCATCGGCGTGTTCACCTGGACCATCGGTGCCGAGAACTTTGCTAAGGTCATGGAGGAGGTGTGCCCTGCTTTGGCACCGACTTCACCAACGAATGCACTGGCCGACCAGATCTTAGGTTTAATCCTAGATCCCTCTGTGCTGGCTTCCCAATGGGTTCTTCCTTGTCACCAAGGGAGGCGTATCGACAACTCCGACCTGATCGACCTCATCGATCATCAAGGCGAAGGTCTGGCCGAGATCCTATCGTATGTAGAATCTATCCAACATAGGCCCGAAGAGGACGCCTTCACCCCTGTACACCACCGCCGGCGCGATACCACCCGTCCCGGCCGATCAGATCACTCAGATTCAAGTCCGATCAGATCCATCTCATCATCCGAGGGCCAGACCCATCGTCGCCTACTGTCGTCAACCAGTCGAACACCGGGCAACCAGGAGATCTGGGCGCCACCAAGTCTAGCCATGTTCCCATATGGGCTGAACAACGCTACTTCCTCCTATGCGGAGCAATTTCCACCACTGCTCGGACGCCCCATGAAGCACAACCTTGACTCAATCTCTCCATATAAGGAGGTGCAGCGCTGCTCCATACTAGGACATTTCATTAGCATGGTTCGGCTCCAGAACTCCCCCGACAAGCCAGCACCATGCGTGGTAAAAGATAGCACCAAATGCACTCCTCTAGGTTCAGGGGTCAGTACCGACATGAGATCGGCCTCTCTTAGAACCGTCACAGATCCTGGTAACAGGGATCTAATGGGAGCGCAAAGCACCATGGAACCAAACAAGGCCGACAACACCCAAGAGGCGCAAAGCGCCCAAATATGACCCGACGCTGATGATCGATGGGAAGATCAGAGCACTCCGAAGCTTTTGAATCTCGACGACCCTAGAAGACACAAACCGCGATGAAGAATTCAACTATGCAAGGTCATGCAGAACCACAGAGCACCAATTTCCCTGAATACCCCTCAGGATTTAGGGGAGTCGTCTTCATGGTCAGCACTAACAAACACACCACGGACAATGAGACTCCCGACAAGGCATGAGCTAGGCATGAGCGCAAAGCTGGCCGCTCTACGCATCACAATCGAGAACGCCGGGACGCCGAGCAGAGGGCTGAACATGATCAATGAATCCACCGCAATCTCGTGGAAGAGTTCAACACGGATCCAAGTGTCAAAGACGCCAAGCGCTGACATTGCCGTTGCAAAAAGCAAGCTGGAGGCCTTAGGTGCAACTCCAGAGATGCAGGAAGTGCTCTACCACCTGACGGCAGTGGCAGCACAAGTCAACCACTTATGAGAAGTGCTGGCACCGTCTGCATCACGGAGCCGTCGCTCCCACAGATCTGACCGGCGTGAAGGCTCTGACAAAAATGACCACTCTAGCCACGATCTAGCCCGCTCTCTTGACTGCAACGGAGGAGCCCGATCTCCTGACCGCAACCGAGGAAACCCGATCTCCCAACCACAACAGAGGAGCCCGATCTCCAGATCGTTATCGCCGTAACCGGTCGCCAAATCGCAACCGCAGAAGAGGTGGTCGATAAGCAAACAACTACGATGAGGTGGTGGACAACATGGAAGAGGAGATTTCCATGACAACCTCGATGATAGGCACCAGGAACGCTATGATGTACCTAGGCCTAGACCTTACTCCGACTGACACCGAGAGGTGGTATGGCCGCAAAATTTCAAGATTGGCGATGTCAGGCACTATGACGGCCATACCGACCTCGACCAGTGGCTGATGCTGTAGGAGACCGTCGTCCGAGTAGCCGGCGATGATGAGCGTGTCATGGCAAATTACTTGCTAGTCGTTCTGGGTCATGCTCCATAATGGCTCATGCTCCGGTGCGATGGGTCAATCCACAGTTGGCCCCAACTATGGCAAATGCTCGCCGACAACTTCAAACCAACATGTCAGCAGCCCGGTACTAAGTACGCTTTGGGGCAAGTGCATGATTACCCGAATGAAGCCCTACGACATTACATCAGGCGGTTCTCAGATGTCTAGACTACGTTCGCCAATATCACTCAACCGGAAGCTATCGAGCTCTTCATCAATGGCCTAAGGCAAGCATGTAACAAAGACCTTAAGAAGGAGCTGCTATGCAGCCAGCCCAAGACCATCCCAGAGCTCCTAAAGATCACTCAGGAGTGGATCCGTGTTGACGACGCCTTATGCCCTAACAACGGCGAGCCCTCAAGCCGTAATTACAGCCGAGATGACAACGACGACCACGATCGTGATCACTACTGCGACGATCGTGGCAATACCCAAAGGGATGACCGCCGCAATGACCGTCATGATAGTCCCCGGGATAACCAATGAGATGACGACCGTGACAACGATCGTCAATATAGGAAGCGTGGCCATCAGGACAACAACCAGTATAATCACAGAAACCACGTCAATGTAGTGAAAAATAACGACAAGCCTTATGACAACGACTACGACAAGATCCTTAGCCAAGACTGCCCTTGGCACCCTAATAAGGGGATACATTCATAGAATGCTATGACTTCACGAACATCTTCAGCAAGGTCGTCGCAAAGCGGCAACACGGTCCAAACAAGAACAAGAACAGAAACAGGAATGACGACAAGAAGGATATCAAGGTGGAAAAGGTGGATGAAGACCATGACTCTAACAATGAAAGGCGCACGAATACAAGGAGCCGGATCAACATGTGGCAGCCATCTTTGGTGGTAAAGTCGTCCTGGTGAACCAGCGGGACAAGAAGCTGCTCCGGCGTGCCATCATGGCCATAAGCAATCCCGACGAGGGACTTGTCGCTGACGTCAAGGCACCGGACTGGTCAGAACAACCCATCTCCTTCAGCCGAATAGACATGTGTGCTAGAATAGAAGATGCCGGTCAGTTCCCCTTGGTTCTCGACTCGGTAATCAAAAACTTCCACTTCGAGAAGGTATTGATCGATGGCGGCAGCGCCCTCAATATCCTATTCCTTTAGGCTTTTCAAGAGCTTAGGTTGAAGCAGGAAAATCTCCAGCCATATGACTCTCCATTCTGGGGTGTGATGCCGGGCAAGCCATCAATGCCCGTGGGGCAGGTCACACTACGTGTCTAGTTCGGTACCCCCCAGCACTTTCGCACGGACTTCATCAACTTCATAGCTGCTGACTTCGAGGGTTTTTACCACGCCATCCTCGACCGTCCTAGAATCGCCAAGTTCATGGCGGTCCCTCATTATGGCTACATGGTGCTCAAGATGCCAAGGGAGAAGGGCATCCTCTCCCCTACGCAGTAATGTCCTCATGGCATACACTTGCGAGACTAGAAATTGTCGATTTAAAGGATAGAATGGCAGACACTGTCCTCGAAGCCAAGACCATCCCTCTAGCCGACCTCCAGATACCTCTCAAGGAAGCCAAACACTCCTCCTAGAAGAGCAAGGAGCACAAGAAGATTAGTCTGGTCCCAGGCGACAAGGACAAGATGGCCCTCATAGGGGCCAATCTCTCAACCAAATTGGAAGACGCACTTGTCCAGTTCCTGCGGGTGAATGTCAGCGTGTTTGCATGGAAACCAATAGACATGCCTGGCGTCACCCGAGAACGGGCCTAGCACTTCCTAAATGTCTCGAAGACCGCCAAGCATATAAAAGCAGAAGCTGCCTCAGTTCACTCGTGATAAAAAGGAGGTGATTAGGGTAAAAGTGCTTAAACTCTTAGTTTTATATAAGAGGTGTATCACCCAAATTGGTTAGCCAACCCGGTTCTTGTAAGAAAGAAAAACATGGAATGGAGAACGTGCGTTGATTACACCAATCTCAACAGACACTACCCTAAAGACCCCTTTACTCTCCTGCGTGTCGATGAAGTCGTAGACTCCACCGCGGATGCGAATTGCTCTCTTTCGTAGACTGTTATTCCGGCTATCACCAGATAGCCCTTGTGATTGACGACCAAATTAAGACCTCCTTTATTACCCCGTTCGGCGCCTACTGCTACATGACCATGTTGTACGGTCTCAAAAATGCTGGCGCTACCTATCAGCGCACCATCCAAAAATGCCTACGCGACGAGATCAAAGATCACTTAGTCAAGGCATATGTAGATGACGTAGTGGTAAAAACACAAAAAGCCGACACTCTAATTGTCGACCTCCAAAGAACCTTCGTGGCTCTCAACATATTCCAGTGGAAACTTAAGCCAAACAAATGCATCTTTGGGGTTCCATCTAGCATACAGCTCAACAACTTTGTAAGTCAGGACGGCATACGCCCAAATCCTAAAAAAGTTCAAGCCGTGTTAAACATGCAACCGCCCAAAAGCATCAAAGACATTCAAAAGCTGACGGGCTGCATGGCAGCCCTAAGCCGATTTATATCACGCCTCAAGGAAAAGGGCATCCCTTTCTTTCAACTCCTGAAAGCTAAAGAAAAATTCGTGTGGTTGGACGAGGCTGATACTGCTTTCCCTCAACTCAAGTGCTATCTCACATCCCCTCTGGTCCTCACAGCCCCGACCAATGCTGAAAATCTATTGCTCTACATCGCAGCCATCGATCGCGTCGTAAGCACTGTCATGGTGGTCAAATGCGAAGAAGCAGGCCACGCCTACCTGGTGCAGCACCCAATCTATTACATAAGTGAGGTGCTCCATGACTCCAAGCAACGCTACCATCATATAGAAAAGTTGCTTTACTCTATCTTGATAACTAAAAGGAAACTTTTGCACTACTTTCAATCTCACCACATCATGGTGGTAACTGAATTTGCGCTAGGTGACGTCCTGCGCAACAGAGACGCAAGCGATCGCATTGTCAAATGGGTGCTGGAGCTAATGGCTTTCACACTAACATTTAAGAGCTGCAGCGCTATAAAATCTCAAGCACTAATCGACTTCCTCGTCGAGTGGTCAGATTTGACGACACCATGGCCCGACACCAGCCATGAGCATGGGGAAATGTACTTTGATGGCTCCCTCAACATCGATGGCGCTGGGGCTGGCGTTTACATTGTTGCCCCCTCTGGAGACAAGCTACGCTATGTCTTACAGATCCTCTTCAAAGCGTCCAACAACGCGGCTGAATACGAAGTTGCGCTACACGAACTATGGATTGCCGTCGAACTCAGCATCAAACGACTTCTGGTATATGGCGATTCCCTTCTTGTAATTAATCAAGTCAACGAAGAATGGGACACTAGCAGTGAGAAAATGGAGGCTTACATCGCTGAGATCCGTAAACTTGAAGACAAGTTTTACGGACTTGAATTCATTCATGTGGTAAGATCTGAAAATAAAGCCGCCGATGAGTTATCTAAACTTGGCTCTTCATGAGCAGTCATACAACACGCCATGTTCATGCAAGACCTCATTGAGCCATCCGTCAAAGATGAGCCAGCGGCGGCTGAACAATCCCCCACTGAGCTTTCTACCTCTACAAGCAAAAACAAAGAACAGCATGCCGACCAGTCCTAAGTCGAGCAGCCAGAGGTCATGCTCCATGATGAAGCACCTATTGGTGAGTAGGATGCAACAGCCGCATCACCAATGCTAACCGACCAGCCACCTGTCGACCAACCGATGGAGCCAAGAAAAACCACCCAGCCTGACTGGAGGATTGAGTTCATACGCTACCTCGTTGATGAGGACGTCCCCGACGACCAAATCTTAAGGGAACGTCTCATCCGACGTAATAGGCACTACGTCCTCGCGAATAGCAAGTTAATGTGCAAAAACGCACGACAAGAAATCTTGCAAAAATGCGTTACATAAGAAGAAGGCATCAAGTTGTAGGATAAAATCCACACTGGCGAATGTGGCAACCATACGACATCTTGAACGCTGGTCGGCAAAGCCTTTTGAGTAGGTTTCTATTGGCCATCTGCAGTCTCAAACGCATAGAAACTGGTCCGCTGCTGCAGAAACTATCAATTTTTTTGCGAAACAAATCCATGTACCAGCTCATGAGTTGCAAACCATCCCTGCCTCTTGGCTTTTTTCGTGTTGGGGACTAGACATGATCGGTCCGTTCAAGAAAACCACAGGTGGATTCAAGTACGTTTACGTCTTGTTAGATAAATTTTCCAAATGGATTGAATACAAACCACTGGTCAAAGCCACTGCCAAGAAGGTAGCAGAGATGCCCAACGACGTCATTCATCGCTTCGGTATCCCTAATAGCAATATCACTGACCTCGGCTCTACTTTCACTGGTAGCGATTTCTTCAATTTCTGCGATGACAAATGCAACAAGGTCAAGTATGTCTCGGTGGCCCACCCCGAGTCAGTGGGCAAGTTGAAAGGGCCAACGGAATGATCCTTGATGCACTACAAAAACTTCTATATAGGGACAACGACAAGCACCCTGGTCGGTGGCTTAAAGCCAGCTGTCATTTGGGGCCTATGAACCAAGCCTAGCCGAAGCACTAGCGTCTCTCCCTACTTGATCATATTTGGGTCCGAAGCAGTTCTGCCTGAAGATATCATGTTTCAATCGCTAAGAGTGGAGAATTATGATGACGAAAAGTCCAACGAAGCACGAGAACTTGATGTCAATACAGCCGAGGAGCGGCGCCTTAACACATGTGCTTGGACAGCAAAGTACTTTGCCTCCATGCGTCGCTACTATAACCGCAACGTGAAAGACAAATTTTTTGTGGTCCGCGACTTGGTACTATGGCGCAAGTAGAACATAGAAGGACTCCACAAGCTTTCATCTCATTGGGAAGGCCCTACATGGTCAAAGCCATCACAAGGGCAACCTCTTACAGACACTTGAGCAAAACTCCATCTATTGTCCGATAATATAATTCATCACCAAGGAGTACATACTTAGTAGCTTGAAATCTTACACGTCTCTTGACCTTCCTAGATGGATCTTTCAAGTAATCGGCAATCTCCTTCCTCCAGTCATCGGCATCAGTTGCCGATGTCAATATTTCGTAGATTGGCTAATACCCCGAAGCATGTTGCGCTAATCAATTCGCTTCTGCATTATGTAATCTGGAGATATGTTCAAGGCAAAAATCTTTGAATTCCTTCAATAACTGCCGACATCTTTCGTAATACTAGATTAAAACTTCACTTTGACATTCATATACCCTAGCTAATTGATTAACGATCAGCATCGAATCACCGAAGATTTCAACAGCATCGGCACGAACCTCTCTGAGTAACTCCAAACCTTTCAACACAGCCTGATACTCAGCCTGATTGTTTGTCAATGTGGTAGCAATTAGCAATGCGAATTCATATTTCTTCCCCTGAGGTGATATCAACACAATGCCGATGCCTGCCCCTTCTCCACATGTAGAACCATCAAAGAAGAGTGTCCACGGAGCAATCTCCAAAGAATTCATCGTGCCGCAGTGCTGAGTAACAGAATCAGCCATGACTTGCCCCTTGACTGCTTTAGCCGATTCATACCGCAGATCAAACTCTGATAACGCTAAAATCCACTTGCCGATTCTTCCACTTAGAATTGGCATTGGCAGCATATATTTGACCACATCATCTTTGCATATAACCATGCATTCAGCCGTTAACAGATAATGCCTTAATTTAACACAGGAGAAATATAAGCATAAACATAACTTTTCAATGGCCGACTACCTGGTCTCAGCATCCACCAATCTTCTGCTCAGGTAATAGATTACATGTTCTTTCCCTTCATATTCTTGGATTAGAGCTGACCCAATGACTTCATCATCACTCGACAAATACAATCTGAAGGGCTCCCCGTGTTGGGGTGAAAACAGCACTGGTGGATTCACCAAATACTTCTTAATTTCTTCTAAAGCCAACTATTGTTCTTCTCCCCATATGAATTTCTGATCGGCCTTTAGCTTCAATAACGGACTGAAAGCTTTGATTCTTCCTGATAAATTAGATATGAATCTTCAAATAAAAGTGATTTTGCCGATCAGAGATTGTAACTCAGTCTTATCGGTAGGAGCAATCACTTTGCTGATGGCATCAATGGATTTCCTACTAATTTCAATACCCCTTTGATGCACCATGAAGCCTAAGAATTGCCCTGCCGATACACCGAATACACACTTGTTAGGATTCATCTTCAACCCATGTTTCCTTGTGCACTCCAATATTTTCTGCAAATCAGCCAGATGATTCTCGAAGTCTCTAGACTTAACCACCACATCATCTATATAAATTTCAACTAATGTGCCGATGTACTCATGAAAAATGTAATTCATTGCTCTCTGATAAGTAGCACCGGCATTCTTTAAACCAAAAGTCATGACTATCCATTCAAATAACCCCACATGACCTGGACATCTGAAGGCAGTCTTGGAGATATCTTCTTCGGCCATAAAGATTTGATTATATCCGGCGTTCCCATTCATGAAGCTAATAATCTGATGTCCAGCAGCGGCATCAATTAATAAATCAGCAATGGGCATCGGGTAGCCATCCATCGGTGTAGCTTTGTTAAGATTCCTGAAATCAATACAGACACGAAGTTTCCCATTCTTTTTGTAGACAAGCACCACATTAGAAATCCATTCAGCATATCAGCATTGTCGGATGAACTTTGCTTCAATCAACCTTGTTATTTCGGCCTTAATATCAGGCAACACTTTAGGATTGCATCGGCGTGCTGGCTGCTGATGTGGCCGATATCCTTGCTTGATAGGTAGCTGATGTTCAACGATAGATCGATCTAACCCAGGAATCTCTGTATAATCCCAAGCAAAACAATCCTTATATTCTTTCAATAAAGCAATCAACTGTTCTCTGCTTTGGAGATTTAACTTAGCACTAACAAAACTTGGCCTTGATCTATCACCGTTACCTATATCTACTTCAACCAAATCATCTGCCGATGTAAACCCATGGCCCAATTTTCTGTCATCGGCAAACCTATCCATTTACAACTCATCTTTAGAACTGACTGCTTGGATCGGTGGCAGCTCATAATCGGCAATCCTGAGGAACTCCAAATCCCATGCTTCTCCTGATATGCACTTGGTCCGCTTGTAAGTTTCTGATTCTGCTGATGCAATTATATAAGATGAATCACCAGGAACCACCTCAAATTTATCTTCAACCCACTGCACGAGATATTGGTGCATCGTAGAAGGAATGCAATAATTAGCATGAATCCAATCTCTTCCTAACAGCAGATTATAAGCACCTTTGCCGCTGATAACAAAGAAAGTAGTCGGCAATGTGTTTGCTGCCGATGGTTAGCTCAATGCACAGCTCTCCTTTGACTGGTGATATGTTCCCTTCAAAGTCCTTGAGCTTCATATCTGTCTTAGCTAGATCTTGATCTCCTTTCCCGAGCCTCTGAAACACGGCATATGGCATGATGTTAATTGCAGCCCCTCCATCTATGAGTATTTTTGACATTGGCTGCCCATCAACTCTGCCCTTGACGAATAAAGCTTTAAGATGCTGTCTCTCTTCGTCGGTAGGCTTCTCCAAGATGGCCATCATCGGATCCAAGATTAGCTGCGCCACTTGTTCTGAAAGAATTTTCTCTTCCTCCTCATCAGCAATTGCTTGAAATTCCATCGGCAATATGAAAACCATGTTGACATCTGTCGATGGGCCTTCATCTTTATGCTTCGGCTGCCACACTTGAGATTTTGCCCTACGGGGGTTTCCTCCTTTGTGCTCCCGTTGCATCTTCCTCTTCTGAGTCTTCGTTAGACCTTCAGGGCACCATTGAGGAAGCTTCGTTTTCCAAACAGGCTATAGTTTTGTATTTGAATCTGGGCAGTCTATATTGGGATCCCTACAGAGTACTGCTTCATCAGGGACTCGTGCATTGGCCATCTCCTCGAGCTCCTCTTGGTTGATCGGCAAGTAGTCACCATGCCTGCCCAACCTTTCATGTACACTGGTTCTGCCTCCCAGCCGGTCATGTACCGATGCTCTCTTTCTAATCAGCTTATTAATGTGTTCGTTCCGATTACCATAGCGCGATCTTCTTTCTGTCCGATCGGCTCGATCATAACCATTGCACTCGGGGCAGCTATCAACAGTAGGCAATTTAATGCCTTCTTCCCAGCAGTAGATGAAGAACAGGCATCTCCAATGATTTTTATGCCGATGCCACGCTTCCCGACGCAACTCTTCTTGTCGATGTCGATAGCGGTCATCTGAAATTCTGTACGGAGTTGGTCTAGGAGGTCTTTTGGAACTACTGCTTTCCTCAACTCTCTCTTTCCCTTTCAAGTCATCGCAGTTGCTTGATTTCTAGGATCCACCGATGCTCTCTTCTTAGCGCTTATCGATGTCAACACTTTGGTCTTGTTTACGACCTCCACTATGTTTGCTGGGAAAGGATGTTAATCAATCTTCATCGGCCTCTGAGCTTTAGAATTGTCAAACTTGATCCTCCCAGATTCAATTGCCGATTGCAACTGCTGTCTGAAAACCTTGCAGTCATTGGTACTGTGTGAAGTTGCATTATGAAACTTGCAGTACCTCATCTTCTTCAGCTCATCTGCCGATGGAATCACATGATTGGGTGACAGCTTGATTTGGCCCTCTTGAAGTAGCAGATCAAATATTTTATCGGCCTTTGTGACATCGAACGTGAATCTTTGTGGCTCTTTCTGACCAAAAGGACAAGATAAAGGCTTTTTACCCTTCACCCACTCAGCCAGGGCGATAGTTGGTTCTTCATCTGAATCTGATTCCTCTGCCTCTTCTACAAAGGACACCTTTTGTTCCAGCTCTTCTTATGTTCTAGAGCTTGAGCACTTTGATCAGAGATCCTCTGCACAATATGGCTTAAGCTTTCAAACTCCTGAGAATCGTATTTGTCCCTGAGATGCGGCAACAGACCCTGGAAAGCCAAACCAGCTAACTGGTGATCATCAAGTACTAGGCTGTAGCACCTGTTCTTCATGTCTCATACCCTTTGCACAAAACCTTCTACCGATTCGTCGCTTCACTGTCTCAATTTCATCGAATCGGTAAGCTTCTTCTCCTCGACACCAGCAAGGAAGTATTTATGGAATTGTCTTTCTAGATTGGCCCAAGTAAGAATGGAGTTTGGTGGTAATGAGATGAACCACGCGAATGCCGATCTAGACAAAGAGGACGAGAATAAACGAATCCTCAGCTCATCCCTGTTCGCTGCTTCTCCGCACTGGATGATGAATCGGTTGATATGTTCCATCGTCGACGTATCATCTTGCCTAGAAAATTTGGTGAAATTTGGCACTTTGTACCAATTCGGGAAAGGAATTGAGTCATAAGCTGAAGGGTACGGAGTCCGATAAGAGTAAGTATTAATCTTGGGTTGAATCCCAAATTGCTCTTTCATCACTTCTGCAATCTTATCGGTTAAGAGTGTATCCTGATCTTGCCGATGCACTGGCTGAATCTCCATTGAAGGCGTTGGCCGATATGTTTCTACATACCCCTGTGGCATTTGGCTTGGAGGAATCGGCATATTCACGGCACCAATTTGTGGAGTAAAGTTCATCGGCTGTTTTGCCGATGCTTGTTCCTAGAAAGTTGCCTGTGGACTATACTGCTGAGTCCCCATTGCTTGGAAACTTGGCTGAATAGCAGATTGCTGAACTGGCGCTTGCCCTGACCAATTGAGATTATAACTCATCGGCACCTGACTTGCCGATGGCTGATAGCTTGCGGACAATTGATGCTCTTGTATAGGTGGATGATAGCTAGCATAATTGCCCTGAATTGCAGGTAACCCAGACTAAGATATAAATGGTACTACGAGCTATTCTGTAGTGGAAGCTCTCTATTGAACTGGTGGAGGATTAGTCAATGGATTCGTATAGGATATCTGTTGCGAAGGCGCATAGAATCCCATTGACAATGGCTGTATAGCAGGAGGTGTAGTGGAATAATGTGACACTTGAGCCATCGGCCGAATTGAACTAGCCAATGTCATTGGACCCTTCCCTGCTACATCATGTACTTGAGGCAGTCCAGAGTTGGCAGTAGATGGACCTGGAGGCATACCATATCCCCACTAATTAGCAGCAGTTTGACTGTGTTGACCTGAAGGACCTGATATTGCCGATGCCGATAGATCTGTGCTCAACTGAGTACCAGGCCTCTCTTGAGATGTTAGATTTGATCCTATCGGCATGGCTTCAATGATAGATGGTCCTGATATAACTGGAGGAGTAGGCGCTTCCATACTCTCAACGGCTGGAGTTGCCAATGGAGTACTGGTAGATGCCGATCCCGGCTGATGATATGCCAGCCCGACATACCCTGGTGCTTGTCCGTCTCTTAATGTTTGCACAACACATTGTAGACAGTATTGGATAGCACGGTGGAGTGGTTGATCAAAGCTTGATTTAATGCAGAATTAACCATCTCCTGTAATTTACCAGGGTTGGAGTCAAAGGTTACCTGCCGAGGCAACGGCAGATCTTGCTTTTGGATGACTTCTCCGCCCCTATTCATGCTGAAAGACTTCAAGCAGAGCTGCTTGTAATCCTCCATAGCTTTTTCCATGGCTAGCTTCTGATCCTCCTTGAGATCTGACTCTGATATCTCGATGATGTTTTCTGGATTGATATTAGTAGGATTCTTCATGATAGATCTGTTGACTTGGTCCCATCGGGCGTGCCAAAAGATGTGTTGATGCAAAATTATATCTGCAAACACACCAGGCTAATACCCAAAATCGATGTCCGAAGCATGGCAGTCGATTTGACCTGTTAATCGACAAGGATGATAAATTTGAATAAAATCCGAACGAGACGACAGCGATACGCCCGGACGTCAAAGCTCAGAAGGTATTCGATAACTATTGAATAGATCAGACGAGACGACAGCGATACGCCCGGACGTCAAAGCCTGAATCGTGCTCGGTAGACGCGGAACCTGCAAGGTCGCCGGAGATCAAGTTGATGCAGCCCATCGATTCTTGAAAGAACTCGTTGAAAAAGAAAAGGTACTTGGCGAAGTCACCGAAAAGTAAAGTACTGGTAAAGGTAAATAAAAAGTAGATTTGTTTATTGATGCTTGGATATCCATTACAATGCCCTTCGGCATATATTTATACTCCGCTAATCAAAAGAGTCCTAATTTAATACGTAAAGCTCAACTATAGAAGAAATAAACTAATTCCTTATACGAACTCTATTTCTTGAAGAAGAAATAAAACTTGTATAGGAGTTGGACTTAAACTACGATACGAAAAATCCTAAGCTTCGTGTCGTCGATCCTCTGTCTGCTCCCGTCACGATGAAGTCATCTCCTTATCGGCACAACCCTGGCATCGGCAACAACCTTCTAGCCTTCCTGCCTATCTCATCGGCAATAGCTCTTTAGCTTCATCGGCAATGTACGAGATCAACATGTCCTTCATCGGCAACCACCCATCGGCAACTCAGAAGCAATGCTGAAGAACAACCACCCTCTTGCCGATTTAGTTTAGTCTCCTGATCCTTATTGACACGTGCCAAAAGACGGTGTCAACAGGCGCCCTACGTTTTAAGAACTAGTCCGAATGTGGTGAGAAAACCCTAATGCCGCCCGAGACCTGTCACCTCTCGGGACTGCGCTCATGAACTGTCCATGCGGACCTGCGGCAATCAAAGGTAAGATTAAGTCTGAGCACCGCGCTCATACTTACTCTTACAACTCTAACTAATGATCAGATGGCTAGAGCTCCTATGCAAGATAGGACAATGATACACACACAAGGAGTTGGTTACAGGAAACCAATCCAACTAAGGCAGCTATACTACTAAGACAGGCACACAACAAGACTATAAGAATATAGACTTGTACTAAGTAAATACTAAGTAAAGTAAAGCAAGAATAATATATTAATAAAAGGAAAATCTTATAAAAGAGAAAAGGTACAAGAGCTATACCAGACTCTCCAGAAGACGACTCCGGAGACCCCGAGCTTCGCTTGACTCGACTCTAACTCCCACTCTGGACTAACTACTACTATTCTAGCTTAGAGCTTTGGAGCAACTGTTGGTGATTGTGTGATGCTTTCCAAGGGTGGTGGCAGCCTCCTTAATAGGGGAAGGAGAGGGGGTGCCACATCAGCGATCCGCGTGCTCCTTGCTTCATCACCCTTGGATGAACCGACTTTAATACCACCTTAGATGGACGTCTAGGATCAAAGTTGTTGCATGGCAACATGCAGGAAGGCTGTGGGGGGCCAACCGACCTTTGGGCCCACAAGGTGGGGGTCGGCTAACTACCTCAATGGCAGGTGGGCCCGGCTGGGTCTTCTAGAATGTGTCCCCACCTATCATGTGAAGTGGCTTGGTGTTCTTCTTAATATTTATCACGTTGTTGGCTTCCTTATGGGCCTATGAATCCTTATGAAACAATTTTTGTCCCATGGATGAAAACACAAGTTTATCTGATGGCTGAAATGGACTCCAGGGACCTTGACATGAACATGCTCGAAGCTCTACTCATGGTGAGCTCATAGGAGGGTTGGCCGACCCCCTCATTGGGTCCCACAAAGGTGCATTTTGTTGTTTCCTGAAATCGCAAGCTAAGAGTACAAGTGGAACGGATTATTGACAAAATATGCTCATGTTATGCTATTCTTCCTTGGAACCGAGGCATGTTGATGGTGTTTTGAGTGTGGATTTTCATGGTATATCCACCGTCAACAAGATCCCCCAAGCTGAACCTTTGCTCGTCCTGAGCAAACAATCAAACTTAGCCTCAGTGGATTAGGTATTGTTACTATGCCCACAGTTCAATAGTACCATGTGCACAACAAAGTTCTTCTCTTTGAATGGAAAAATTAGCTATAAAACTCACCCATATTACCTTAGTCCTCTATGGGGCATATGGCTTTTCCTTTGTCTTGGGCGGTTGAAAGACAGAACAGTTTTGACTTAAGCACTAATTTTCTCATTCCTAGCAAGTTTCATACCAGAGGTTTTTGCAATGTTTTTCAAAAGAAAGCTTAATGTTCCTCATATGGTACTCTCATGTCGCTCAAATGGTGTATGATTCCTCACAACGGCACAAGGTAAGATTGCCTTTCCATATTTCATCCTACTTCTAAAAAGGCTTATGTGGAGCTCAAGGTAGGGATAACAAGGAGATAGAATACTTGTATATGTTGCAGAGTCAAAGCTCGGATCCTTGAAGAGAAGTGTCATACCCCCAGATCAAGATGTGCAAGTTTATGGTATATATGGTGGACTAGGTTGCTCTTTTTATTTGATAAGATCTTTCTCCTCTTTTCTATTGAGACAGGGCTAGCATTTTTTCATGGACTTTCATGTGTCCATCTACATGAATACTTATTTTGCCTAGCCCTTTTGTTGTGTCTCATCTATCAAACAATATTTTAGAGAGATTTTCTAACACTTAGAGCATGGAGCAACCTATTTGGTGGAAATGGAATGCATGTTTGTGCGTACTTCTAGTGTAGAAGCAGCATGTATATATGTAGCGTGCGTGTGATCTTGATCTTGGAGGCATGAAAAGTGTCTTAACAGGGATCAACAAGTTTTGACAACACTCAACACAAAGTAAATAGCCTATGTGGAAGGTTTGTAAACATGTAGAACATATGTGGTTGTGGTAGAAATTTCATCACCATTGAGGAACAATTAAGGTTTTGATCATTCTTAAAAATAAATTCCTCGGTAATCAATCATGCTTAGAACAATATTATAGCAGCTCTTGTCTCACTATCTCATATCCCCCAATAACTTAGACTTAGTTCTAGCACTTGCAACCCACAAAGGTTTTCGGTTCATGATGGTTTAAGAGAGCTAAGTAGTCCATACTTAAAGAAGCACTAAGTTGTAAACTAGGCACTAGAGAAACATTGACAAGGCAACTGCTCATCATTTCCATGGAGAAAGGGCATACATGAAGCATAAGTACTACTAAAAATAAAAAAATAAATATTTTTGGTATTTTTAAACTTTTCCATTTTTTTTATATATGCAATAAGATAACTAACTAAAAATGCAAATGCTAAGATAGAATACTTACCTTAGTGGGGGAGAGGATTTCCCCCAAGCTTGGCTCTTGCTCACTGCGGTGGCTGATAGTGTTGGAACCATCCGGCCCAACGTTGTGCTTCCTCTTCTCGCATTGCTTGCAGGTACTGGGCATTTTGTTGCACCGATTGCAATGTTGCATCTTATTCAATTTGCATTGCGTCCATGTTGTTGATGAGTTTGTCCACGTTTGTCCTTTTGGGGGTGTCTCCCCCTTCGCCTTGGGCGAGGAGTGTCCTATGGACGTCATCCACGTTTGTCCTTTGGGGGCCGCCTCTCCCTTCGCCTTGGGCGAGGAGTGTCCTGTGGATGTGGAGGCCTCCCCATAGACCTTGAAATGTCCATGGAGCTTGCCTCCTTGCCTTCTTCAACCTCTTCATCTGCAGGACATGAGGGGCCTGCCTAGTTCATCTGAGCAGCTCATGGCATTCCTCTTGTCATCCTGTCCATCTCTGCAACATTTTGGCCTCTTGCCTCTCGATCCAATTTGATGGTTAGTGTACGAAGCCTATACAGTTGACGTTTCTCACAAGGGAGAGGAATTTCGACTGTATGGCCCAGATATATCATTCTAAGTCCACCTCTTGGACCTCTGTTGAGCACATTAGAATATCTATAACATCCCTAGCAGAGGTAATGTACTCAAAGGCATGTGACTCTGTTGCACCCCAAGTGTCAGCTATGTGAGTAATGAATGATGTACAATAGATAGTTTCCATTTTCAATGTAGCTAAGCCAAAAATTCACTACCAGTTTAACAGGAGAGACCTTAATCTTGTGTACCATGGCATAAAGTAGTCTAAGTTCATCATCACTTAAAGCATTTCCTCTAGTGCCAGGAAAAAGAGTAACATTCATCTAGTAATGAAGAAAGCACAGAGTTGGATTATGGATTTCGGAGGCTGTGAGGTGAGAGCAACCATTGGAGCTAGAAATTGCTTTCCAAAATTCAGCTTTGTTAAAACCATCAATGGCAATGTCTAAATTGAGTTCGCAATCAGGATCACATCCCAAAGAGGTGTTTAAAAGGCTCCAAGATAAATTATACTCTTCCCCAAACACGCGAAAGGTTACCCCATCATTTGTAAAGTTTAAGGTGCACATAAGTTCTTCAGTAAGCACTTTTATACCATCTTCATGCATTTGCCAAAAACCTCCCCAACCAATTGTACTAAAGAAATCATTGAATCTTTACTCATACATGTGCGGTCCAAGAGGACCGGGTCAATGATGCCCATGTGGTTGAAGTTGCTTCCTTGAAGGATGTTGAAATTTTGCAGCTCTTCTTGGCTCAGGATGAGGCCGCTCTCGGGCTCTAGCACTCTTGATGGAGGATCATAGAGTACCATCGGGTGGTAGCTCTCTTCCTCCTCTCTTCTCCCATGGGTTCCTTCATGAGTGTGGTGAGAGCCTTGGGAAGAACTCTCACCTACCTTGGACTTCTTGAACCAGGAGAGGAATGCTTTCTTCATCTAGCTGCACAAGTGAGATAACCAAACTCTCCTACTACTACTACTATGCAAGAAATATTTTGGGTTTTTGTTTTGGAAGGCTACTACTATACTAAACTTGAGAAAGAACTTGCAACAAAGGAGAGAAGAAGAGAGATTGTGAGCTCGAGATGATTTTGGTGGTTTTGGGTGTGGAGTTGAGCTCACAATGCAGGGGTATTTATAGGGGGAGAAGGGCAAGTGGTGGACCCCAAAAGTGGGCATCAGCCGACCCCCCAATTGGCACTTTCAAATTTGAATTTGAATCCTAGCAGGGAATCTAGCAACATGCTGGAAAACTTTTTTAGAGATTGTCCAAAGTAGGGGTTGGCCGACCCCCTTCCTAGGCCTCTCAGCACTTTAAACAGTGTGTCATCAAGTTTCTGGTAAAGTAAAGGCTAGGTGTGGACCAAAAGTAAAATGCTTTTCAAATATTCCCTTGCCTAGTGCTTTGTGAAAGAGAAAAGATGAATGGCAAAAGTGGAGACATGTCTAAAGATATTTCCATGGACCATGGGAGCACTAGAGCATGCCTAGGTGACCACTTTGCATGCCTAGGGGACAGTGTGGGGGTCGGCTGACCCCCACTTGAGAGCCCCAAGGGCATCCAAGTGCTGGTCCTAAAGCAGAGCACTGAGCCAAAGAGAAAAGACGTGTTGTGGGCCCACTGGTGGACTCGGCCGACCCCACCTTGGGTGATCCATCAGCTCAAAAGTTTATTGCAGGTTATTCTCAAGATTTATTTATTATTACTAAATGTTTTTGTCAAAAGGAAATATGCAAAATTAAAACTAAGATGTAATAAAATAGAATGCCAGAAGTAAAATACAGAAAATAAATATGAGATAAATACTGATTTACCTTACCAGCAAGGGCTCCATGTTTTAGGTCAGTAGAGCAGGAACTCTCCGTCTTATTCATTCTTCGAGTGCTTCAGTTGATCCCGGAGATGGGGACCGTGACTGCACCTCTTTCTCCCGCCACATTTTCTTACCTTTGCCTCGTGGTTCAGCGGGTTCTTCCTTCTTTACTTCAGCCTTTTTGGCCGACTCACTTTTCTTGTAATTCCTTCAGCGTGGGTAGAATCAAGCGTGGCCGGTGTTGTTGGAGAGAGGGCTCCAAACCCTACATCGGGAAACAAAAAACATGAAAAAGGAGCAATTATGATTTTTCTAACACAATAAAAACACCATGCCTAAGT
>CM041637.1:30004756-30147910 GCA_023333625.1 Bothriochloa decipiens | reverse complement strand
GATTTTTCTAACACAATAAAAACACCATGCCTAAGTCTAAACACAGCCTCGCATCAAGAAAGAACTCTAGGAGTCAGACCCTAGGTCATCCTGCGGGACCTGACGGACGCAAAAAAGTGGAGGACTCCTAGTCTGCTATATTCCCCGTGACCATAACTGGCTTGGCAACATCCTCACCTGTCGTGGGTGTCACAGGGTGAAGGATAAAGCTGCAACACCTCGCAGACATGACCATGTCTCGTAGAATGGCGCTAACCTCATCCAACGGGGGCTAACTTCATCTGGTGCACTCAGAATCAAGCGCAGCTGGTGTTGTTGAAGAGAGGGCTCCAAACCCCACACCGGGAAGCAAAAAACACGGAAACGAAGCAAATATGATTTTTCTAACACAATAAAAATGACATGCCTAAGTCAAAACACAGATTTGTCGCATCAAGAAAGAACTATAGGATGCAGACCCTAGGTTGTCCTCCGGGACCTGACAGACGCAAAATATTTGAGGATTCCTAGTCCGCTATATTCCCCATGACCGTAACTAGCTTGGCAACATCCTCACCTGTCGCGGGCTTCACAGGGTGAAGGACAAAGCTGCAACACCTCGCACACGTGACCGTGTCCCAAAGAAAGGCGCTAGCCTAATCCAACCGGGGCTAACTTCGTTCGGTGGACTCAGAATCAAGCGCGGCCGGTGTTGTTGGAGAGAAGGCTCCAAACCCTACGTCAGGAAGCAAAAAACACGGAAAAGGAGCAAGTATGATTTTTCTACCACAATAAAAACACCATGCCTAAGTCTAAACATAGCTTTGTCACATCAAGAAAGAACCCTACGTCGTCCTTCGGGACATGATGGACGCAGAAACGTGGAGGATTCGTAGTTCGCTATATTCCCTGTGACCGTAACTAGCTTGCAAACATCCACACCTGTCGCGGGTGTCACAGGGTGAAGGATAAAGCTGCAACACCTCGCACACGTGACCGTGTCACATAGAAAGGGGCTAACCTCGTCCAACGGGGCAAACTTCGGCCGGTGGACTCAGAATCAAGCGCGGCCGATGTCGTTGGAGAGAGGGCTCCAAACCCTATGCCGAGAAGCAAAAAAACATGAAAAAAGAGCAAGTATGATGTTTCTAACTCAATAAAAACAAAATGCCTAAGTCAAAACACAGCTTTGTCGCATCAAGATAGAACTATAGGATGCAGACCCTAGGTCATCCTCCGGGACCTGACGGACGCAAAAAAATTTGAGGATTTCTAGTCCGCTATGTTCCCAGTGACCGTAACTGGCTTGGCAACATTCTCACCTATCACGGGCGTCACCGGGTGAAGGATAAAGCTGCAACACCTCGCACACGTGACCGTGTCCCATAGAAAGGCGCTAACCTCGTCCAACGGGGCTAACTTCGTCCGGTGGACTCAGAATAAAGCGCGGCCGCTGTTGTTGGAGAGAGGGCTCCAAACCCTACGCCGGGAAGCAAAAAAACATGAAAAAGGAGCAAGTATGATTTTACTAACATAATATAACACCATGCCTGAGTCTAAACATAGCTTTATCACATCAAGAAAGAACTCTAGGAGTCAGACCCTAGGTCATCCTCCGGGACCTAACGGTCCAAAAAAAGTGGAGGATTCCTAGTCTGCTATATTCCCCATGACCGTTACTAGCTTGGAAACATCCACACCAGTCGCGGGCATCAAAGGGTGAAGGATAAAGCTGCAACACCTCGAACACGTGACCGTGTCCCATAGAACGGTGCTAACCTCGTCCAACGGGGCTAACTTCGTCCGGTGGTCTCAAAATCAAGCGCGGCTAGTGTTGTCGGAGAGAGGGCTCCAAACCCAACGCCGGGAAGCAAAAAAGTGGAAAAGGAGCAAGTATGATTCTAACACAATAAAAATAGCATGCTTAAGTCTAAACACAACTTCGCATCAAGAAGAGACTCTAGGAGTCAGACCCTAGGTCGTCCTCCAGGATCTGACGGAAGCAAAAAAGTGGAGGATTCCTAGTCTGCTATATTTCCCATGACCGTAACTATCTTGGCAACATCCTCACCTATCACGGGCAGCACAGGGTGAAGGATAGAGCTGCAACACCTCGCACACATTACCGTGTCTCGTAGAACGGCGCTAACCTCGTCCAACGGGGCTAGCTTCATCCGGTGGACAAAGAATCAAGCGTGGCTGGTGTTGTTGGAGAGAGGGCTACAAACCCTACGCCGGAAAGCAAAAAAAATGAAAAAGGAGCAAGTATGATTTTACTAACATAATATAACAACATGCCTGAGTCTAAACACAGCATTGTAGCATCAGGAAAGCACTCTAGGAGTTAGACCCTAGGTCATCCTCTGGGACCAGGCGGATGCAAAAAATTTGAGGATTCCTAGTCCGCCATGTTCCCTGTGACCGTAACTGCCTTGGAAACATCCACACCTGTCGCGGGCGTCACAGGGTGAAGGATAAAGCTGCAACACCTCACACACGTGACCGTGTCCCATAGAATGGCACTAACCTGGTCCAACGGTGCTAACTTCGTCCGATGGACTCAGAATCAAGCGCGGCTAGTGTTGTTGGAGAGAGGGCTCCAAACCCTACGCCGGGAAGGAAAAAAATGAAAAAGGAGCCAGTATGATTTTTCTAACACAATAAAAACACAATGCCTAAGTCTAAACACAGCTTTGTCGCCTCAAGAAAGAACTCTAGGAGTCATACCCTAGGTCGTCCTCTGGGACCTGACGGACGCAAAAAAGTGGAGGATTTCTAGTCCGCTATATTTCCCACGACCATAACTGGCTTGGAAACATCCTCACCTGTCGCGGGCGTCACAGGGTGAAGGATAAAGCTGCAACACCTCGCACACGTGACTGTGTCTCGTAGAACGACGCTAACCTCGTCCAACGTGCTAGCTTCATCCAGTGGACTCAGAATCAAGCACGGCTGGAGTTGTTGAAGAGAGTGATGAGGACATCAACACTGATCATACATCCAAGTCAGCCATGCCAATACTTGCTGGTCCTATTACTCGTGCGCGTGCTCGCAAACTTAATCATCAAGTGAGTTCCTTCTTGAGTTCTTGTCCATCTTGTTTAGATCTTGGAGACACGTGCACTTTTGTTTTAATTAGGAATCAAGGAGAAGACCAAGAGGGAAAATGACTTGCATAGGCTGGATTCGGACTGCAGCACACCTCCAATTCGTTAGGTCACCACGGTTACATACGAAGTCGGTTTGGGATGAATCAGAACTTGTTGGAAAGCTTGTCAAGTCTATTTTCATATGGATTTGGTCTCCTACTCATATCTGTCTAGAGGCAGCATCAATAGGCTAACAACTATCGAGAGGTCTTTCTGTCAAGGGTGCTGCGCCACCTTAAATTAGCCCAATGGGCTTGTATCGTTTGGAGTCCAATAGGGATGTGTCCTAGGTTTGGAGAACGATCCAAACTCTCTTGTGGTCATCCTCCCCATATTTTATTCCCCATAGCCGCCACCAAGAACCCTTGGGTTTTGTTTAGGTCAAGTTTAGCCGTCGCTACTTGCTTGAAGGCGCGCGTGCTGATCCAGCCGCCCATCTCCTTGTTTTCGGAACCCCACTCATAACAAGATTCAGTTTGAAACTTTCAATTACATCTTGCAATTTCAGTGCTTGTTTCCTCGTTCTTGCTAGTTCTTCGGTTGCTTGCAGGACGAGAGCCCTAGTGGCTGGTTGTCGCATCTCCACAAGATCGTGACGGCCTTTGGAAGTGGTGTATCGGTCGCTAAGGCGCGGTCTTGGAAGGCTGTAGTCGGGCCGTGAACGTCATCTTCATCCACCAATCGAGTTATCTCACGCCTCTCATCGAAAGGTCGACCACAAACCCTAGCGGGATCATATCAATTGGTATCAGAGCAAGGTTTATCGGTGAGAGACTTCCAATCCTTCGCTGTTGTTTTTGTCCTATAGTCCAAAAAAGCCAAAAAAATATAGTAGATTTGTTTCCTGCAATCCAAGAACCTTTGAGCCGTGGCTAGCACTATTTGGTTAGGGCTTGTTGAGTGTTCGGTCACATCGGATTGGTCGAGTTGCTAGTTCTAGTTTTATTCCCTTAGAGTTTCGGGTTCTTGTCACAGTTTTATCACAGCACGCACTGCCATATCCGAATCTGAGTTGAAGTTCTAATCCTATAAGGAATTGGTTATCCCTCTCTGTTGTCCGAGTCTGAGTAGAATTAGAAGTTCATTCGGATGAGGAGTCAGTTAACATTGTGCTACAAATATCATACAAGTCACGCAGCAAAGTATTTTATATCGATACGCGTGGCTTACTCTAGAGAGAGAGTATCTTCTTTTTACCAGAATACCCCTGCCCTTTCGGAAAAAGTGTGTGTGGTGAATTGCTCTTTCATAGTCTTCTTGCTCATATAATCAGTCTTGAGTGTCCCCTGAAAAAAAAAGAGAGATTTAAAAAAAGAAGGAAAAAACAGAGAAAGAATCAAAGGAAAAGGGGCTGGCCTTTTTATTTTTTTAGTTCAGCGGATGTGTTGTGCTTTCCTTTGTGTCCAGGCTCGCGTCTCTAGCACAGTCTAGGCTAGGACCAGCACCATACCACTGGTTGAACGATCATTCAACTTGTTTTTTTAACTAACGTGGTACTAGTTCGTTCCTTGTGTCAGCCCACCTATAGCTCAACATATTCTACAGCTTGACAGGTCTTGTGCTGCGGCACCGATACACTTCATCCATTGCTGCAGACTTGTTGGT
The DNA here is from genome assembly GCA_023333625.1 of Bothriochloa decipiens. Lineage (NCBI taxonomy): Eukaryota > Viridiplantae > Streptophyta > Magnoliopsida > Poales > Poaceae > Bothriochloa > Bothriochloa decipiens. Next base: position 30,143,177 of record CM041637.1, on the reverse strand, counting down.
AGACGACCCCTCCTGTCGAGCAAGGTAAGAATTGGTAAGAACGTGTGTAACAAGTGGAGAGCAAGCGACTTCCTATAGCTACATCCTAGTAGTTTTAGGACTTTTATTTCTTCACTTGGTTTCTTGTTTTCTTTGTCTTTGAACCATGTCAGGGTCTGACGAAGAAAACCGAATGGCACATTCACCTTGCACAAGGGGCATCATACAACATTTTGAAAGACAGGTGAAGCTGCACACAGAGGAACTGGATAACGACTTGCAGGTGACAAATGAGAAGCTTGGGCAGTTAGAGGGTACGCAGGTTACCACAAACAACAAGCTTACAAGTTTGGAGATGTCCGTTGCTAGTATGGACAAAAGCATTGCTGCTCTTTTAAGGCGTTTTGATGACCTCCACAATGATGACAAAGACAAGCATAAGGAAGAGAAGGAGGAGGAAGAACGAGAGGATGGTAGTTATTATGAAGAATACACAGCTGATACTGAACATGATGACCGAGACACTCATGATCGACGTCGCCTACGTCACAACCATAGAGGTATGGGTGGCCGCCGACGACACGAGGTACACAATAATGATGATGCTTTCAGTAAGATTAAATTTAAAGTACCTCCTTTTGATGGAAAATATGACCCTAATGCATATATTACTTGGGAGATTGCCGTTGAACAAAAGTTTGCATGCCATGACTTTCCTGAGAGTACACGTGTTAGGGCTGCTACTAGCGAGTTTACGGATTTTGCTTCTGTTTGGTGGATAGAATATGGCAAGAAAAATCCTAATAACATACCTAAAACTTAGGGTGCGCTAAAATGAGCCATGAGAGCTAGATTTGTTCCATCTTATTATGCCCGTGATAAGCTAAAAAAGTTGCAGCAATTAAGCCAAGGTGCTAAAAGTGTAGAAGAATACTATCAAGAATTGCAAATGGGAATGCTGCGTTGTAACTTACAGGAGGAAGAGGAATCTGCTATGGCTAGATTTTTAGGCAGGCTAAGTCATGAAATCTAGGACATCCTTGAATATAAAGATTATACTAACATGACCCGTTTGTTTCATCTTGCTTGTAAAGCTGAAAGGGAAGTGCAGGGACGACGTGCTAGCACAAGGAATAATATTTCTGCAGGGAAAACTAACTCATGGCAGCAACGCACGTCTACAACTCCGTCCACACGTACTCCTACACCATCATCCAGTGAGAAGACTCATGCTGCCCCCACCAATTCAATTGCGAAGACAACGCAAAAGCCTGCTGCGAGTACATCATCCGTGGCATCAACAGGTAGAACAAGCAACATCCAATGTCACAGGTGCAAGGGATATGGGCATGTGATGCGTGACTGTCCAAACAAGCGTGTTATGATTGTTAAAGAAGATGGTGAGTGTTCGTCTGCTAGTGATTATGATGAAGATACACTTGCGTTGCTTGCGGCTGACCGTGCAGGTAGTGAGGAACACATAGAAGAACATATTACTGCAGGTGACGCGGACCACTATGAGAGCTTGATTGTACAGCGAGTGCTTAGTGCACAAATGGAGAAGGCCGAGCAAAATCAGCGACACACTTTATTTCAAACCAAATGTGTCATCAAGGAGCATTCGTGTAGCATGATCATTGATGGAGGTAGCTGCAACAACTTGGCAAGCAGCGATATGGTGCAGAAGCTTGCCCTCACCACCAAACCCCACCCGCATCCCTACTACATTCAGTGGCTGAACAACAGTGGTAAGGCAAAGGTAACTAGACTTGTGCGAATTAATTTTTCCGTCGGATCATACAAAGATATTGTTGAATGTGATGTTGTGCCTATGCAAGCTTGCAATATTCTGTTAGGTAGACCTTGGCAATTTGATAGAGATTCTATGCATCATGGCAGATCAAATCAATATTCTTTTCTATACCATGATCGAAAAATTGTGTTGCACCCTATGTCTCCTGAAGCTATTATGCAAACCAATGTTGCCAGGGCTGCAAGGGCACAGATCAAGAGCAATAAAAATGACAAATCTATTGTTGATAAGAAGGATGAGATAAAACTGAAAGGACGATGTATGCTTGCTATGAAATCTGATATTAATGAGTTCAATGCATCCATCTCTGTTGCTTATGCTTTGCTATGCAAGGATGTTTTGCTTTCCATTGAGGATATGCAACGTTCTTTGCCTCTTGCTATTGCTAATGTTTTGCAGGAGTACTCAGATGTGTTTCCAAGTGAGATACCAGTGGGGCTACCACCAATACGCGGGATTGAGCACCAAATTGATCTTATTCCTGGTGCGTCTTTGCCAAACCGTGTGCCATACAGGACAAATCCGGAAGAAACGAAGGAAATTCAGCGACAAGTGCAAGAGCTACTAGACAAAGGTTATGTGCGTGAGTCTCTTAGTCCTTGTGCTGTCCCAGTCATTTTAGTGCCTAAGAAAGATGGAACATGGCGTATGTGTGTTGATTGTAGGGCTATTAATAATATCACCATTCAATATCGACACCCTATTCCACGATTAGATGATATGCTTGATGAATTGAATGGTGTTGTTGTGTTTTGAAAGCAGTTTTCCATTCATCTCCCAATTTCATACGGATCTAGTGGTACCCACTACGCAAATCAACTTTCAAAAACACAACATCACCATTCAATATCGACACCCTATTCCACGATTAGATGATATGCTTGATGAATTGAATGGTGTTGTTGTGTTTTTGAAAGTTGATTTGCGTAGTGGGTACCACTAGATCCGTATGAAATTGGGAGATGAATGGAAAACTGCTTTCAAAACTAAGTTCGGTTTATATGAGTGGTTAGTCATGCCTTTTGAGTTAACTAATGCACCTAGTACTTTCATGAGATTAATGAACAAGGTTTTGCGTGCTTTCATTGGGCAATTTGTTGTAGTCTATTTTGATGATAAACTAATTTACAGCAAATCCTTGGATGAACATCTTGATCACTTACGTGCTGTTTTTAATGCTCTACGTGATGCACGTTTATTTGGTAACCTTGAGAAGTGCACTTTCTGCACCGATCGAGTATCGTTTCTTGGCTATGTTGTTACTCCACAGGGAATTGAGGTTGATAAAGCCAAAGTGGGAGCTATACAGGGATGGCCTGTACCCACGATGGTCACACAAGTGCGAAGTTTCCTAGGACTTGCTGGTTTCTATCGCCGTTTTGTGCAGGACTTCAGCACCATTGCTGCACCTTTGAATGAGCTAACAAAGAAGGGGGTGCCCTTTTCATGGGGCAAAGCACAAGAGCATTCTTTCCACATGCTAAAAGATAAGTTAACACATGCACCTCTGCTCCAACTCCTAGATTTTAATAAGACTTTCGAACTTGAATGTGATGCTAGTGGAATTGGATTGGGTGGTGTTTTGTTACAAGAAGGCAAACCTGTTGCATACTTTAGTGAGAAATTGAGCGGACCTCTGCTGAATTATTCTACATATGACAAGGAATTATATGCTCTTGTTCGGATGCTAGAAACATGGCAGCATTATTTGTGGCCTAAAGAATTTGTTATACATTCTGATCATGAATCTTTGAAACATATTCGTAGTCAAGGAAAATTGAATCATAGACATGCAAAGTGGGTTGAATTCATTGAGTCTTTTCCTTACGTTATTAAACACAAGAAAGGGAAGGATAATATCATTACAGATGCATTGTCTAGGAGATATACTTTGCTAAATCAACTTGATTACAAGATCTTTGGGTTAGATACAATTAAAGACCAATATGCTCATGATGCTGATTTTGGAGATGTGTTGCTGCATTGTAAAGATGGGAAATCATGGAACAAATTCATCATCAATGATGGGTTTGTGTTTAGAGCTAACAAGCTATGTATTCCAGCTAGCTCTGTTCGCTTGTTTTTGCTGCAGGAAGTGCATGGAGGTGGTTTGATGGGGCATTTTGGAGTGAAGAAGACGGAGGACATTCTTGCTGCTCATTTCTTTTGGCCAAAGATGCGACGAGACGTGGAGAGATTTGTTGCTCGCTGCACAACATGTCAAAAGCCTAAGTCACTGTTGAATCCACACGGTTTGTATATGCCTCTTCCTGTTCCTAGTGCTCCTTGGGAAGATATTTCTATGGATTTTGTGTTGGGATTGCCACGGACTAGGAAAGGGCGAGATAGTGTTTTTGTGGTTGTGGATAGATTCTCTAAAATGGCACATTTCATACCATGTCATAAAACTGATGATGCTACACACATTGCTAATTTGTTCTTTCGAGAAGTTGTTCGCTTGCATGGTGTGCCAAATACAATTGTTTCTGATCGTGATGCTAAATTTCTTAGCCATTTTTGGAGAATTTATGGGGTAAATTGGGGACTAAGCTTTTATTTTCCACCACTTGTCATCCTCAAACTGATGGTCAAACTGAAGTTGTGAATAGAACTTTATCTACTATGTTAAGGGCTGTTTTAAAAAAGAATATTAAGTTGTGGGAAGATTGTTTGCCTCATATTGAGTTTGCTTATAATCGTTCGCTGCATTCTACCACAAAGATGTGTCCCTTTGAGATTGTTTATGGTTTTTTACCACGTGCTCCTATTGATTTAATGCCTTTGCCCACTTCTAAAAGGTTAAATTTTGATGCTAAGCAACGTGCTCAATTGATGCTAAAACTGCATGAAACCACTAAAGAAAACATAGAGCGTATGAATGCTAAGTACAAGTTTGTGGGAGATAAAGGTCGAAGGGAATTGATTCTTGAATCGGGAGATTTGGTTTGGTTGCATTTGCGAAAGGATAGGTTTCCTGAATTGAGAAAATCAAAATTGATGCCTAGAGCTGATGGTCCTTTTAAAGTGCTAGAACGTGTTAATGAGAATGCATATAAGCTTGATCTTCCTACAGATTTTGGGGTTAGTCCCACATTTAACATTGCAGATTTGAAGCCTTATTTGGGTGAGGAAGATGAGTTTGAGTCGAGGATGACTCAAATTCAAGAAAGGGAGGATGATGAGGACATCAACACTGATCATACATCCAAGTCAGCCACGCCAATACTTGTTGGTCCTATTACTCGTGCGCGTGCTCGCAAACTTAATCATCAAGTGAGTTCCTTCTTGAGTTCTTGTCCATCTTGTTTAGATCTTGGAGACACGTGCACTTTTGTTTTAATTAGGAATCAAGGAGAAGACCAAGAGGGAAAAGGACTTGCGTAGGCTGGATTCAGACTGCAGCACACCTCCAATTCATTACGGTCGCCACGGTTACATACGGAGTCGGTTTGGGAGGAATCAGGACTTGTTGGAAAGCTTGTCAAGTCTATTTTCATATGGATCTGGTCTCCTACTCATATCTGTCCAGAGGCGGCATCAATAGGCCAACAACTACCGAGAGGTCTTTCTGTCAAGGGTGCTACGCCACCTTAAATTAGCCCAATGGGCTTGTATCGTTTGGAGTCCAATAGGGACGTGTCCTAGGTTTGGAGAACGATCCAAACTCTCTTGTGGTCGTCCTCCCCATGTTTTATTCCCCATAGCCACCACCAGGAACCCTTAGGTTTTGTTTAGGTCAAGTTTAGCCGTCGCTACTTGCTTGAAGGCGCGCGTGCTGATCCAGCCGCCCGTCTCCTTGTTTTCGGAACCCCACTCATAATAAGATTCAGTTTGAAACTTTCAATTACATCTTGCAATTTCAGTGCTTGTTTCCTCGTTCTTGCTAGTTCTTCGGTTGCTTGCAGGACGGGAGCCCTAGTGGCTGGTTGTCGCATCTCCACAAGATCGTGACGGCCTTTGGAAGTGGTGTATCGGTCGCTAAGGCGCGGTCTTGGAAGGCTGTAGTCGGGCCATGAACATCATCTCCATCCGCCAATCGAGTTATCTCACGCCTCTCATCGAAAGGTCGACCACAAACCCTAGCGGGATCATATCAGAGAGGGCTCCAAACCCTACACCGGGAAGCAAAAAACACGGAAAAGGAGCAAGTATGATTTTTCTAACACAATCGGCAGGAACATACTCGTCTTGAACCTTGACTAGTATATCCCTCGCCAGTCCCTCAGGTTATCGAATTGTTTGATCTGCCATCTGCAAATGAATAAACATGGGGTGCAAAGGACCCCCTAACAGATTATCATAAGTTACCTTAGCCACGATGTTGACACCTGATCCAAAGTCGCAGAAGACGTTGTGGAAGATCTGTGGTCCAATTTCACAGGTGATGGTCGATCGACCTGTATCTTTGTTGTTGGCGATGAAGGGTGGATCGAGAAGGTAGCCCCAGTTGGAGCATAGAGGAGCTTACCGAACCTCTTGGTTACCAATTTAACACCTTCAATTGGGTCCTCAGGTTTCCCTGGGATCCTCGAAGGATGGGGCAGCAGCTGCTAACTGAGCTAATTATGTTTCTAGCATTTTATTAAAGCTCAATTGATTTTTCATCGTAGAAATAAAGCTATCCATTTTTTCACTTAAGTTTTCAAGAATCTTATCATTAGCCATCATTTTCTTGTCAACACTATCATTGATTTTAGTTTGGCCTAAGACAAGATCTCTTAGATAAGCCTGGTTACCATAAGAATTATTGAAAATATTGCTGTAATCGTTACCTTGGTTTCCTCGGTAGAAGGGGCGCGAGTTCCATCCTTGTTGCTGTTGTTTGGGCTGGTACCCGTTGTTGTTGTTGTTGATGAAGCTCACTTCCTCCTTTGTTTTGGGACAATTGTTTCCTGAATGATCTTCTCCTCCGCATACCTCGCACCAGGGATCGACTTCAACAGCTCGTGCGGTAGCGTGAGATTGAATGTCCTCTTGTTCCTTCTTGGAACCTTCTTCTATCTTCTTCATCAAGAGGTCCATTTTTGCTTAAGCATGTCCACCTCATTGAGGGCATGGACACCTCTCTTCTTTGGGTGTTCCTCATTCCATCCTTGGTTGGTGACCATCTTCTCTATGAGGTCCTTGGCATCCTTGACATTATGCTACAAGAATGCTCCTCCAGCGGCAGCATCAAGGTGACTCCTGGCCAAACCGGTCAGGCCATGGTAGAAACCTTGAATAATGAGCCATTCCTCCATCCCATGATGAGGACAGGCATGAATGTACTCCAGGAGATGTTCCCATGCTCCGGGAATTGTCTCATCAACTTGCTATTGGAAGCTCAAAATCTTTCCACAAAGGGTGCTAGTTTTGCCCATCGGGAAGAACTTCTTGAGAAATGCATTGGCGCACTTCTCCTAGGTGGTGACTTTACTCTTGTTGGCCTAGTACCACTGCTTCGCCTTCCCCAATAACGAGAATGGGAACATGCGAAGACAGATGGCGTCTGCTGAGACATTCTTGATAGTGAAGGTGCCACACACCTCCAGGAAGTGTTGGAGATGGGCATTGGCATCCTCATGCGGCTTTCCACAGAATGGATTTGCTTGCACCATATTGATAAGCACAGGCTTGAGCTCAAAAGTTGCATGCCCCAAGTTCAACTGCGGACCCGTGGTGACATATTCAGCCGGCAATGCAGAGTACAGAGATGGTCTTTTGGGCGGCCATAGCTTCCTTAAGATTTGGTGCTAAACCTCCTTTCTCGAGCAAATTCAATACTGTGGTTGCCTTTGAATTGGAAATCACTCACACTGCCTAGCTTCATGATAAAGAAAAACAAAGGCACGGGAATAAACCCCTCTACGGCTACTTGATAACTAAACAGATAGTAGACTCTGGATTCACTTTTATTAAAATTGCTAGGCTGACACTTTCTCCGACAACGGCGCCAGAAATGCTTGTTAGCAAATCTTAGCGCAACCACCGAAGGTTGGTGACGGCGCCAGAAATGCCTGAGGGGTAATTCTAAGTCTATTGGATAATTCCACAAGCGCATAAAATATACCACTGTAGCACTTCATCCGAGAGTATTCCAAGGTATCATAATTTATATTTTCCTAGGCAAAGCAGTAGCTAGGAATATTTAATAAAAGGGGAAAGAGATCCTTGTGTCTACTACAACCTAGTATCACCGGTGTAAAAGAGAGGTAAGTAAATACAAGGGAAGGATCGGTAAATGATCACACAGATCCTAATCTAAAGATAACTGGTAGAGAGCTAGGTAGGTGGGAGGACAACGAGTGAGTAAAGGACTCCTATGTATCTTACTTTACTTTAGTGAACCTAATCCTAACAGATAGATGACTCAACTAGACTGGTGCCTTACTACTTGCGTGGTGGGGATAGGCGAGAAAGCAGGAGACAGAACTCCTACTAAAGCGGCTATACTCTTATGGGCGCCCTGCATTTTAAGAACTAGTCCGAACGTGGTGAGAAAACCCTAATGCCACCCGAGACCTGTCACCTCTCGGGACTGCGCTCATGAACTGTCCGTGTGAACTAGCAGCAATCAAAGGTAAGACTAAGTCTGAGCACCTTGCTCACACTTACTCTTACAACTCTAACTAACGATCAGATAGCTAGAGCTCCTATGCAAGATAGGACAATGATACACACACAAGGAGTTGGTTACGGGAAATCAATCCAACTAAGGTAACTATACTACTAAAACAGGCACATAACAAGACTATAAGAATATAGACTTCTACTAAGTAAATACTAAGTAAAGTAAAGCAAGAATAATATATTAATAAAATAAAAGTCTTATAAAAGAGAAAAGGTACAAGAGCTATACCAGACTCTCCAGAAGATGACTCCGGAGACCCCGAGCTTCGCTCGACTCGACTCTAACTCCCACTCTAGACTAACTACTACTCTAGCTTGGAGCTTTGGAGCAAGTGTTGGTGATTGTGTGATGCTTTCCAAGGGTGATGGCAGCCTTCTTATATAGGGGAAGGAGAGGGGGTGCCACATCAGCGATCCGCGTGCTCCTTGCTTCATCACCCTTGGACGAACCGACTTCAATACCGCCTTAGATGGATGTCCAGGATCAAAGTTGATGCATGGCGGCATGCAGGAAGGCGGTGGGGGGCAACCGTCCTTTAGGCCCACAAGGTGGGGGTCGGCCGACCCCCCAATGGCAGGTAGGCCTGGCTAGGTCTTCTAGAATGTGTCCCCACCTGTCATGTGAAGTGGCTCAGTGTTCTTCTAAATATTTGTCATGTTGCTTGCTTCCTTATGGGCCCATGAATCCATGTGAAACAATCTTTGTCCCTTAGATGAAAACACAAGTTGATCTGATGGCTGAAATGGACTCCAGGGACCTTGACATGGATCATGCTTGAGGCTCAGCTCATGGTGAGCTCATAGGGGGGTTGGTCGACCCTCTCATTGGGTCCCACCTAGGTGCATTTTGTTGTTTCCTCAAATCACAAGCTGAGTACAAGTAGAACTGATTATTGATAAAATATGCTCATGTTATGCTATTCTTCCTTGGAACCGAGGCATGTTGACGGTGTTTTGAGTGTGGATTTTCATGGTATATCCACCGTCAACACTCATCGCCATGCCACTAGATGACAAAGACAATCAAGGAGGAACTCACAAAAGAAGAGCGTGCAACTCTCTGCATGCTCACCTCCTGGATCAGATGGTTCAAAGAAAGCAAAATGCAAAGGAGAGGTCTTTGCTCAATGGACCTAAAATCAAGAGCCCTCTTCAACAGTAACAAGTGGCAGAAAAGTTCAAGCTTGGGAGAGGAAGGTTGATGATTCCTCTAAAGGTGATCCAACAATGCTCTCAAGCCCTCATCGCTCCACGTTGAAAAGAAACAATGAGAGTAGAGCAAAAGGTCAGGACATAATTAAAGAAAGGAGTAAGAAGGTCTGAAATCATTGAACGCTCGCCAGGAAGGTAAACTTGGTAGTTATCCATATTTCCCTTTTCAACATTGCATAAGTTTATCTTTTAGCATATTTACTTTCCCACTTTAGCATAATCAACTCATGTTGCATATTTACTTTGTTACAGCTGCATCAGAAAAGAAAATAAATATGTTACTGCATTGCATCCTAAAAATGCTAAGCCCCATGTGAATAAATATGTGGTGTGTAACAACCCGCAGAGATATTCACCTTGGTGGCATAAAACTAAATATGCATTCATCTTGTTGCATTTTCTCTTACGTCATTTAAAATATAAAACTACAAAAAAAGATTGAAACTGGGATCCTGATAAAGGATGAGGTTCTAGATGCTCAATGCCTAGAATTTTATCACTAACACTTAATCAGTTCCACAAACTTTGTTGTCTATTTGAGCTTCACAGAATGTGAAGGATCAAGAAAAGCTAACAAGCAAGTGGATGTTTTGCCCACTGTCGAAGTGTTGTCTTAACAGTCACCGTCATTGACACTCTGCAAGAGGAAATACAACTCCACTGTAAGTCTGCTACACTTAAAGAGTGAATGACTACGCCAACATCTAGCTTGGGGGAGGGCATCCCATGTGTATCCAGCTAAGTATTTCTTTTCCTCTACAGTTACTAGTATTGAGTTTGTTTTGTTTAAAAACAATAAAAAGATGCATAACCTAAAAACAAAATAAAGATTCTTTTGTCTATCTATCTATATATATAGTTTTGTGTGATCTTTAATTTGAAAATAAAAAGTAAGAGTGTGCAAAGATTTGCCTGTTAATAAAATAAACCCTGAAGATAATCACTTTGCATGGAAATGATGAATAGTGGCCCTGCCATAATTCCTTTCAAGTGCCTAGTTTTCAGCCTCGAATTCTCTCGAGTTTTAGATAAGCTTATGTTGACCTAAGATTTGCTCTGAACTTGAAACTTGTGGGTAGTGAATGCTTGATCTAAGTCTAGGTAGTTCACGGATATTATATGAGCAGGTCTGAGCTGTTGTTTATCTTATTCCTAGTGACACTTGAGTTCTGAAGATTTATCTTTTGAAAAACTTAAAAATGTTGCATGATGAGTTCTTGTATGATGAGATCTTAAATTCCTACCAAAGCCATATATGCATGTTTGCTAGAATAGAAAAACTTTCACATTTATTTACTGCCTGTGTGCATTGAGTTTTGTCCAGTTGTGTCAAACCTTAGGAACTTTTCATACGGTTAAAATCAAGATTGCACACACACAACATGCACCCCTTACAGCTTCTACCTTGGAAGTACGCACCACCATATTCACCCATTTAGATCCACTCAAAAAAATGTTCTACTCCTACACTGGGAGTGAACAACAAAAATATTCCCCAGAGGTTTTCCATGTCTGCTACCCCAGTTCCAAAATAGATGCTCCAAGTTTTTATCATTTTCTTTTTCCTCTCAAAAGTTCCATTGTATTAGAGTTTGGGCCATATAAAAAAAGAAGAGAGAAGTGTGATGAAAAAAAGAGAAAGAAAAAAAGAAAAAAAGAGAGAAAAAATGTGTGATGGAAAAAAATATATGGACAAAGCCTCAGTTTTCCAAATCTTTCTAAATTCTAAGTTGAGAGAAGTTACCCTTTGTAAAGGAGCACTATAGAATTAGATTTTCACCCCTTCTACCTTGCATAAATATTCTCTACCATATTGTTTGTTCACTGATTTTCAATCACACATGCACATCTTGATTTGATTGTACAACGAGTTCCTCTGGATCCATGGTTGGATTAGACAACATATGTATTGCAAGTATGTATGAGCTATTTCTTTCCCACCTATGAACTCCACATAATTTTATTAGTTATGGTATGAGAGAGATGAGGCACAATGTTACTCTGTCTTATTCCAAAAATACCACATATTCTGAGAGAAGAAGGCAAAACACCATTGTTGCCTTGGTGAGGATCCACAAATACCGCACATGAGAGACCTGAGATTTGATTTGATTTGATTGGTTAGTATAGTTGTTATACCTTAGCATGGGATCTCCGCTCGCATCGAGTGCTCTAGTTCTCATGAGATTAGAGTTGTAATTCATAGTGACATGGCATCTAGACTAGAGGTTGCCTGAGATTGCACCCAATCTTACGGATTGTTGTGGTAGACCCAGGATGTGACAGACCTGATGGCCGACGTATTCCACCCCGTTCAGATTGGTATTTGTAGGACCGTAGTCGGAACTTCCTAGCCCCCTTCTCATCCCTTTCTGTGGTTAGTGTTCTGATGTCCCGAAGTGCTATTGTGTGATTGCTATATCTATCAATCCCCTGTTAGTTTAGAACCCAAGTACTAGAGAAGAATATAGGAATCTTGATATTTCCCGTTGTCCTCTCACTTTATCATAAAATTCTCCTATGTGTGCTACCATTCATATATCCTATATCATTTACCCCTACTTTAGTCTAGTTGGTTTGCTATGTTAGTAGATACATGATAGTGAATTATTAGATTCTTTAACCCATGCTTCCCTGTGGTAAAATATAAATAACGATACCTAGATACTCCTGGTAAAATGCTATAATGGTATTTTCTGTGCGCTTGCGGAATCCTTCAAATTTCAATTGCACTTAATTTATACCAACACCACACATGGGCCTTCTTTCCCCTTTTCACTTGGGATTAGAGTGTGCCTTTGGTCGCTTGGACCATTTTTGCAGCAAATGTGGGGACTAGGCCCATTTTGACTCATGATTCAATACGACAGTTGATTGGATAAAAATGAAAAGGCTCAATTGCTCCCTATAACAATTTTAAATGGCCAGATCTCTTAGTATATCACGTGGATGCACGTCTATACAATGGTGCTTTTTTTGGTCACTCACCACCTATCTTAGCATGACAAAGTCATGCCTATCCTACAAACCACCTAACCACCGCCATTGGTTTTGTCTCACATTTAGCCTGGGACTGGGTAAAGATGGCACAGCCGTTTCATCTCTCTTAACCAAGTTAAGATTACCAGTGGCATATATCCCGTTGACAGATGGTAAAAGGGGTCCTAATCGACTAGCATAGCTCCGGTTAAGACTATAGCTCAGCTATTTTTCCTACTTCACAATTTTCGACAACTACCATACTTTCTAGGCTATTGTAGAGCTCTGACTAGAACATAGCACAGCTATGGTCCTAATAACACTCCTCGCAGAGCAGGAGTTTTTTGTGTCATAGCTCAGCTATGATTTTCATGCCTCACGCAAGGGTATATTTAAGATACATCATTCTCAGCCATCTATTTAGCCCCATGCTAAGCTAGTGATTGGGTACCTGTAGCACAGCTACTGACGCCCTCATAGTTAAGCTATGGATTTAGACCTGGCCATCACCACTAACTTCAACACATGGCCCTTGGGACTTGGTTAGTACACTAAGCTACACTTCAAGTAAATAGCACAGCTGTTTTTTCCTGTCTTCACCTATGCGATTTTGCCATGTTCCCTAGCTTACAACAAAGTTGTAAGTCCAGACATAGCTAAGCTATGGTCGATATTTCCATTCAGCACAACTAGGGACCGGTCGGCAGTAACAATATATACTAGTATAACCGTCACTCTTCACCACTTCATATTACGAACTCGTACCCGGCGTAGCTGGTCGATAGCATCCCATATGCTTGGGACTGGTCGGCAACACAGTTGCCAGCCAGATCAATCACCACGTATGTTTAACTCTATTTTTGACCCTGAAAAAATGTGTTCCACACCATATATCAGGCTCGGGGACTATGGGGCCCATATCACTAAGCAGTGACTTAGGCTATTTTTTTTTAAGAAATACACCGCACAGAATTTTACCTACAAACAAACACAGCTCTCGCGAGAAAAACCAAGTTTTTCATGCTACAATGGGCCCACGTCACAGGATGGCAGCGATTTTTTCCTCTGGAGCAATATGCATCCTTCGGCAACATCTGAACCTGACAAACACAGTGGTCGGCTTATTGTCCACACTGGTCGGACGCTCAAAGTATTAATGCAACGTTTTACCTGACTGGTTGGTTGACTAGCAACGTACTGCAACAACTCATCAAGCAACAAAGGTCAACAAGCTCCACTGGTTGGCAAGGGTCAGCACAATGTTTTCCTTAAGATACATGGTGCTCGGGACTAGCTGTGGGGGTATTAACCCTATATATCCTCACGGCCGACTTTGGGCCTGCTCGGGACCAACGGCCCTGCCCAGAAGACGAAGGCCAACCAGGGCCTAAACTTGGTCGGATATCTTGGAGGCTAAGTAAGGAAGGGCCCGGCGATTGAGGAAGCCTGGCCGATAGGAAAGATATCAAGCCGATCAGAGATATGATCTCATGTAAATCAACCATTCCACATGTGATCAATTATTCCGGGATATTCATATCTGTAACCCTGCCCCCCACCCTATAAGGCGGGTAGGGACCCCCCTCAAAACTCATCTTGTACACCAAGCATAATCAATTAGACCACAGGACGTAGGACTTTACGCACTTCTACGGCCTGAACATGGATAATCCTTTCCTCTTGTGTCTTTGATTACATCTCGCTTGTAGTCTTAGCGCGCCCTCACCTATAATCTACTACCATAGGTATACCCTAGGTAGACTACCGCCGATGTTTTATCGACACTCATTGTTTCAAGTCAATTGAGCATGACTTCTCCATTGAATTTCCTACATGGGTTAGTCCATATACACAACCAACGTCTACACAAGCAGTATTAGTTCAATAATCAAACTAGACATCATGTTTAGTTTGATTAAGGTAGTCTATTTAACCTAATAAGCACCATGCTTAATTTAAAATCCAATGGAAGAATGATCATTGCGCAATAACCAACACTCCCAAACTAAAACATACTAATGTAGAAGGAAGCATGTAAACAATGAACATGAGATGATTCAAACGGATGTACGAGCCTTGAATGAAGAATCCGAGTGTTGGTCCAAAAATCGATTGTATCACCACTAAATAGAAATAGCGCCATAGCGCCGCTATTGTTGTGCTATCACTTGTTCCCTAGGTGGCCTAAAAAAATCTCAGCCTGGTTAATTTGAGGCCACGAATAGCGTGCTAAGCTATCTGGCACTATGGCATATAGCTGCCGCTATAGCTTGGGAATAGCTGCGCTTTAGTTACGCTATAGCGGCGCATAGCTGCCAAGATAGGCTGCCACTATTTTTTATAGCTCGCCATTTAAAACGTGGGTACTCAACAATACAATACTCAGAGATGCAGGACGTAGGGTATTACGCTTCATAGCGGCCTGAACCTGGATAAACCTTATGTTCATCTTGCGTCTCACATCTAGCTTGTAAGTCCTAGTGCACCCTCACCAATCATCTACTACCTCTGGGAGCCCCATGGTAGACTGCCAAGGAGATATCGTCCACAGCAACTGACTTATTGGAACTCATACATACTGATGTGTGCGGACCACTGAGCATGACAGCCAAAGGCGGATTCCAATGCTTCATGATTTTTACTGATGACTTTAGTAGATATAGATATGTCTACTTAATGAAGCATAAGTCTGAAACATTTGAAAAGTTCAAAGAATTTCAGAATGAAATAGAGAATCAACGTGGCAAGAGAATTAAGGCCTTGCAATCTGATCATGGAGGAGAGTATTTGAGTCATGAGTTTAGCAATCATCTTAAGAGTTATGGAATGGTTCCACAGCTTACGCCACCCGAAACGCCTCAGAAAAACGGTGTGTCTGAGTGACGTAATCAGACCTTGTTGGACAGGGTTTGGTCTATGATAAGCCGGTCGGACCTACCTTTATCGTTTTGGGGATACGCTCTAGAAACATCCGCTTTCACACTAAATAGGGTACCATCTAAGTCTGTAGATAAGACACCATATGAGATCTGGACCGGTCGGCATCCCAGTTTGTCTTTTCTAAAAGTTTGGGATTGTGAAGCTTATGTCAAACGATTCATATATGATAAGCTAGCAGCAAAGTCGGACAAGTGATTCTTCGTGGGATATCCAAAGGAAACTTTAGAGTATTATTTCTATAGCCAACCAGAGGGCAAAGTGTTTGTTGCTTGAAACGGTGTTTTCCTAGAGAAAGAGTTTCTCAAAGGAGATAAGAGTGGCTGGAAGGTGTATATTGAAGAAGTTCAAGAGGAGCCAGTAGGGAATGACTCTACGAATGATGCTAATGTAGAGAACGAGTTGAGACACCATTGGTCGATACACCCGTGGTTGGTACACCACCGCATCCACGAAGATCAGCAGGACTTCACAAATTGTGTGGGGGTTTGTTGTTGTTAGACGATGATGAACCAATAGATTATGTAGAAGTAATGATGGACCCAGATTTTGAGAAATGGCTGAGTGCCATGAGATCTAAGATAGATTCCATGGGAGACAATGAGGTTTGGAACTTGGTTGACCAGCCTGATGGGGTTAGACCCATAGATTGCAAATGGATCTATAGAAAGAAGGATATGGACAGAAATGTTCATGTCTATAAAGCTTGGCTTGTCGCAAAGGGTTTTTGGCAAGTTTAAGGAATGACTACGATGAGACTTTCTCGTTGGTAGCGATGCTTAAATCTATCCGGATCATTCTAACAATTGTTGCATATTTCGATTATGAGATATGGAAGATGGATGTTAAAACAGCCTTTCTAAATGGATATTTGGAAGAGGACGTGTATATGATATAGCCCAAAGGTTTTGTTGATCCTAACAATGCTGGAAAGATATGCAAGCTTACGAAATCCATTTATGGGTTAAAGCAAGCATCTTAGAGTTGGAATATTCATTTTGATGAGGTCGTCTAAGGGTTTGGCTTCCGTCAGAATGAAGAAGAACCTTGTGTTTACAAGAAGAAAAGTAGGAGTGATGTTTTATTTCTGATCTTGTATGTGGATGACATACTGTTGATCAGGAACGATATTTCAATGTTGCAATCCATAAAGACTTCTCTGAATAATAGTTTTTTTCTATGAAGGATTTAGGAGAAGTAGCATCCATTTTGGGCATTAAGATCTATAAAGACAGGTCGAGGAGGCTAATAGGATTAAGCCAGGATACGTATATTAACAAGGTGTTGAAGCAGTTCAACATGGAACAGTCCAAGAAAGGATTCTTGCCTGTGTCACATGGTATGCGCTTCAGTGACAAGCAATGTCCTTCCACTGATGCCGAGCGCAAATGCATGAGTAAGGTTCCATACACTTCAGCAGTTTGTTCCATCATGTATGTCATGATATGTACTCGCCCAGATGTCTCATATGCTCTAAGTGTTATGAGCAGGTACCAAGCTAATCCTGTTAAGAGTCACTGGACGCTGGTCAAAAACATCCTAAAGTACTTGGGAAGGACTAAGGATGTGTTCCTAATCTATGGAGGTGAGAAGGAGCTCGTTGTAAATGGTTACACCGATGCTAGCTTCCAAACCAATATGGATGATTCACTATTTTAATCAGGTTTTGTTCTCACAATAAATGGTGCTGCAGTAAGCTGGAAGGGTTCCAAGCAAGAAATGATGACCAATTCTATAGCAGAGGCCGAGTACATTACGGCTGCTGGAGCTGCAAAGTAAGGTGTTTGGATGAGGACGTTCCTCATTGAGCTTGGTGTGTTTCCGAATGCGTCGGGCCAATTGAATTTACATTGTGATAACAATTGCATATGCTAAGCAGCCTAGGGATCACCAGAAGAACAAACATGTACTCCAGAAGTTTCATCTCATTTGAGAGTTTGTGAAACGAGAAGAGATCAAATTGGTGGAAAATACATACGAATTTAATATAGCAGATCCTTTGACAAAGGCTCTTCCACAGCCTAAACATGGGGCGCACATGAGGTCTTTGGGGATTAGACATCTAGTGTAAGGGGGAGACTATTGGGAATATGCCCTAGAGGTAATCATAGAGATGATGATATTCCGTTTGTATCCATGACATGTATTAAGTGTTCATTGAATATCCATTATAGACAACTTGTATTGATTGGCAATTATGTGAATTGTTTGTGAAAATCATTTACTTGAATGGTTATTCTAAAGTTGTCCCTGTTCAGTGTTCTTGTGAGAACACACTTGAACATTAGACCAGCACATGTATTAGTCGATGGCTATGTTTCACAAGTCATGGACATGGAGATGTTCAACTAGCAATGTGGGCACATGTGAGACATGTAGGCTGGAGTGACCCAACTTGTAAAAGTCTCTATTCATGTCATGTACGTTATGTCCTTAGACCTGAGATTGTGGTATGTACTCAAGATTTAAAACAACCTAATTAGGGACTGTCAAACGCTGCTCCATAACTCGATAGTTATAAAGATGGTCTTCGGGTGGTCGGGAAGCATGCTATGAGATGTAGACAGTCAAGATGGAATTTGCCCTCTCTGCATGAGAGTGATATCAATAAATCACTCAAGTGATTGGATCAATAAATGCATGGTCGTACTTGGGTTAAGTGTTAACCTATGAGTTGAACCATATATCATGTGGCAAAGGGAATAACTTGTACGTGGTCGTCGTGGTTCATCTGATATGATCTTTGTGTGCGCATAGGAGTTGTCATGCCTTGCTAGAGGCCACTGACAACTATTTGATGAGTAAGAGTACTCAGCGCATGTCTATGTGTGCGTGAACCCATAGGGTTGCACACTTAAGGGCTGGAAGCCTAGTTCAGGTTGGACCTGAATTAGACAAGGCTTAGGGATTCCTGATGGGCCTCCAACCTGGGGTCGCTGTCGATGAAGTCTCCTCGGCAATCTACCATGGGGCTAGCCGAGGTAGTAGATGATTGGTGAGGGCACGCTACAACCTACGAACCAGATGTGAAACGCAAGACAAACAACCAGGGTTTATCCAGGTTCGGGCCGCGAGGTGCGTAATACCCTACGTCCTGCATCTCTGCTGTTGTATTGATGAGTACCGGAGTACAGGGATTGAATGAGATTGCAGAGATTTGGGTTACAAGAGAGATCATGGAGCTCTGCTCTATTGGGTTGTGTCCTACTAGAGGTCCTTTGCCCCTCCTTATATATTCCGAAGAGACAGAGTTACAAGTAAAGTAGCATATTTGGTACTAAAACTGTGTGGTGCACGTCGTGTGCCGCACGTCATCTTCTAAGCTGGGCCACCATCTTGAACAGGCCCAAAGAAGGTCCATGAGGGTATATGGGTCTATACCCCCATAGCTAGTCCCCGAGCACCATGTATCTTGAGGGAGTCACCATCTTGTCCTACGCCGAGCAGTGTAGATGCAGGTCACGTAGCGCCAACCAGCGAAGGTGCTGACCACGTAGTGCCAACCAGTGAAGCTTCATCCTAAGCAGTTCGTAAGTCTGCTCCCGACCACGGCTTCTATCAAGGAAGGTGGTCTGTCGAAAGATGCGTGGTGCTTCAAGAAAAAGAAAAAAGCTTTTCACGTCTCTGGGACATGGGCCCACGTTAACACGTGATATGAAGTATCACTGAAATGCGAACAATCCAAGAAAGGAGAGGCCCAGTCACCGCGAGGTGACATGGGCCCATGTAGTCCCCAAGCTTGATGGAAGATGGAACATGTTGTATCAAGCTTTTAAGAAAAGCACTCCTGAAGATAACTCGTCCGCAGTCACCACGAGGTGGCGAGAGCTTTGCGCAGTCCCCAGCTATGGAGCTGGATGGAGCACAGAGTCGAGGGTCAAGAGACATCAGACAACCATTGGTCCGTAGACACCTCTCGGTGGCCAGTCGAATGCGCAATCCCCAGGCAAGTCCTGGATGGAGCGCAGGCTCAATCGGGTCGAGACACACCAAGAACCGTTGGTCCATAGACACCTCTGGGTGGCAAGTCGAATGCGCAGTCCATAGGTGAGTCCTAGATAGAGCACATGCTTGATTGGGTTGAGGGACCCCGAGAACCGCTGGTCCGTAGACACCTCTGAGTGGCAAGTCGAATGTGCAGTCCCCAGGTAAGTCATGAACAGAGCACAGGCTCGATCGGGTCGAGGAACACCGAGAACCGCTAGTCCGTAGAACTTGTTCTCAAGCTTGAGTATCTCGGCTATATAGGCATCCACGTTCTCATTGATAGTGTCCTAGTCTTTGTTAACTTGTCGGATGACCAGAGCAAAATCACCGTATACCAGGAACCGTTTCATGCCCAGCTTGATTGCGATATGGAGTCCATGGCGATGAAGACGAGGCTGTAAGGTGCGTGAGACCAAGTCAAGGTGGTGGAGATGAGGCTGTGCAGTGCGTGGCACCGAGCCAAGGCGATGATGACGAGTCCCTGAGAAGCACGAGGTCAGAGATAAGGTTGTGCGGTGCGTGGCACTGAGCCGAGCGACGGAGGCGAGGCTGTGTGGTGCGTGACACCAAGCCGAGGTGACGATGACGAGTCTATGCGGTGCGTGGCTCCAAGCCGAGCGACGAGCAGTTGGACCAACAGGGCCGTAAGCTCCGAGCAGCCCAACTGGTCAACAGCGGTGAAGTTCGTGTGCCAGGTGGCGTGACCATCTAGACGATGATTCTTGATCTAGTTCCCGATCGTAAAGCGTGAGCTTGACAGTCGAACCTTATCCCTGAAAAGTAAACATGAAAAGCGGTACTACATGATGAACAAATAATTAATCTCCGGAGAGAAAATCAGCGGGCTGATGTATTTTAAGTAGGCATGTTAAGCGGGTGATAATATATATGCCATTTTTAATATTTGATATGTAGTCAGAGAAAAATGTTGACAATTAAGTTTTGCCCCTGCCCTCGAAGCGAGCTAACTACATGGGTGACGTATGGATGCACTAGTGAACAACGAGGATGCTAGGATCACTAGGTACCTCGTACCGTTAGAGAGCAACTGCCGAATCTCCTAGTACCATATAGTGCGGAGCTGTAACACATCGTAAGAGGATCGAGACAGCGCCTTGTCAAGCCATTCTCGACAGACAAGAAACAAAGTTTAATTATGACTTATACAGGACGCATGTATCACAGATAGTGTGAGAAAATAAAGCTATAATAGAAAAAAGATAACGAAGAACTTTATTAATTTCTCAAATAAACTTAGCTTGTGTTTAAAGATACGTCCTCATCGTAGTCGAGCAGATGAACGTGGTCGATCCAGCATGGCTTGGCTTGGCCTGCTTGATGTCGGGACCGGTCGGAGCTCGGTGACCCGGCATTATCGCGAGGCCTGCTGATCAGATCCGTGCCATCAGTATCGGATAACGACGGGCACGGTTTCGGACTCCTGGCAAAATAATCATGTATATGTAGATACCGGTGAATTGACAATATTAGATTGGAAATCGATTACGGAGCATTGACTTAGCTTTTTTGCACGTAGACAAGTCGTTGTCGCCTTCGGCCCGATCAGACCATGTCGAGTCGGCCGGACATGTTTTGGGACATCGTACATGAATATAATGCACATTCCATGTCACGTCACTGCTTGCACGAAGCTGTAGCGTGTGGCTTGATATGTCGTATCTTGCATGCTAGCTGGTGCAGAACGAACGTAGATTGATATACGCCCTTGTTACGTGACGTGCTGGCCAGGAAGTCTTGTCCGATCTGGGCTTTGGGGTATCCTGAATCTCGACGTGTGGTCGTGAGGTTACAACGAAGTGACAGCGACGCCAGCGGCCATCGCAGTGCTTGCTGCTCGGGTGATGGTTGGACTGCAGTCAGATTTGAATCTAGACGGTCTGAGTGGTCTGTACGGCTTGTCTATCTGCGCTGGCAGTGATGAACGATGATGAAATCGTCTTCGATAGATCAATCTGTAATTGAATCCACCAAGGAAACTGTCGACGAGTCGCTGGAGCATACGACCCCGGGAGAGGTCCCGAGATCAAACTTGTCAGCAAAGTGGTCGATGACGTTGGTGCAGAAGCAGGCTGCATCGCCTCCATGATTTCGGTGGTCGTCGCTATGCCGGTGGTCCAAGTGAATACGCCGACAGTGAAGGTCAAACCCGCCTCGAACTTTATGGAAGTAGGAAAGAAAACCATCTGGCTCGTCTAAAGATCAAATCGCACACCCCTACCTGGCGCACCACTGTCGATGAAGTCTCCTCGGCAGTCTACCACGGGGTTCCCCGAGGTAGTAGATGATCGGTGAGTGCGCGCTACGACCTATGAACTAGATGTGAAACGCAAGTCAAACAACCAGGGTTTATCCAGGTTTAGGCCGCGAGGTGCGTAATACCCTACGCCCTGCGTCTCTGCTGTTGTATCGATGAGTACCGGAGTACAAGGGATTCAATGAGATCGCCCCAGATCGCAAAGATCTGGGTTACAAGAGAGATCATGGAGATCTGTTGTGTTGGGTTATATCCTACTAGAGGTCCTCTGCCCCTCCATATATATTCCGAAATGACAGAGTTACAAGAAAATATCCTATTTGGTACTAAAATCATGCGGTGCACATCTTGTGCCGCACGCCTTCATCTTCTAAGCTGGGCCACCATCTTGAACGGGCCCAAAGGTGGTCCGTGAGGGTATATGGGTCTATACCCCCACACCCGCTTGAACTATCCACGCCGTCGCCCACCCCACGCTCGCACCTTTGCTCCTCGCAGACCTAGCAGTCTAGTTGCGCAACGCTTCTCCCGTACGTGTGGCATTCCTAGGAGTTGCTGCATCTGTAGTACTTGGACAAATCACGATGATCATCGTGGTCGAGACTGGTCGGACTAGTCGGGAAAGTGCTCGGACGATCTGCAAGCGAAGGACGTACTTGACGGACGACCATGCAACTGCACGGCACTTCTGCGACGCATTCGACTACATCGAGTCTTCCGTTGCACCTATGCACGTAGTGGTAATCCCATGACTATTGACACTTCTTATACCACTTAAGCTAAGTTGTCATCCCCAGCATGATGCAAGAGTGTATAGGTATTATAAATGCTCTTAAAAAATAGATAAGGGATCTGCAAGCGGACTGATAAAATACCATTGTGCACTTCACCAAAAAAATATTACAGATATTGTTAATTTATATTTAGCTCAAGGAAAAGAACTAAGGACTTAAACAAAAGAGATGAACTTGCAAAACATGACTACTTATGAGAAATCCAATCACATAGACACTTGTTTTGACAGGGGGTAAGGTAATAATAAATAGATATAAAGAATTGATAAGCTCAAAGGGTAACACACACAGAGATTAGAGATAGACTACTCATCATAAGGTAGGTAGACATTGATCAGGCAAAAGATTAAACTCTAGGTAGGTTCTAGTAAACTAAGTCTTTCTTCTACTCTAGCACATACACTATCATATATAGCACAAAAGACCTTCCATCTATGTATAAGGAATATCGCTGAAGAAAGCCAGAACATAGCATGACTTCCCACGCTATATGAGCTCTACCTGTCCTAATAACGGGGGGTGGACTATATAAGACTCAAAAGAATTGTCACTTCCACGAACTACCACACGACCCGGCTAATAGGATGCACTTGCAGGTAAACAGCATCTAGGCACCACGCCTACATGTAATCTACCAACTAACTCCCTCGAGAAAAGAGCTAAGCACTTTACAAACATACATAAACTTATTATCAATCATAACTATATCAAATATAGAACTAGAGAAAACTAGGAACATAATAAATAGAAACATAATGATATTTAGAATAAAGTCGTAGAGAAAGATACAAGATAGTAACAAACTTGTAGACGATGATCCGAATCTTGGGCACAGGCACCCAACTCTTGAATCTATCTAGTCTAAACCTATGCAGAAATTAAAGTATTGGAGTAGCTATTCTAATTCTCTGGTGGAGAGAGATCACTAAACTCTAGCTCTGCTGATGGCCTCCTCTTGATATGAATTCGTATTATGAATTAGGGTTCAACCCAGGGGGTAGGACCTTGCTTATATAGCCTCCTCGAATGCACCAAAGCCCTCAGATCAAACCAACCTTCATGCATGGCTTAGATTCATCCTCAAAGGCGTTTAGGGGCAAGATCCACGAGCTCGGCCCTGATTCGCTCAGGGCCAGGACGGGCGCCCTGCCCATCTGACAGGTGGGCCCCATCTTTGGTGGCTTGCCTTCCCGAGCTTCTTTCAGATGCATGGGTTTCTCTCTATGTAAACATGACATGTGGACCTTCTTTGATCATTTTCTGATAACCTCCTGCAGAAACAGACATTCACCAAACTTGTGGAAATTATTAGTTAAAACCCCTAAGTCTATGGTGATGTTCATTTTAAGTCCTCTATCTCTTCTTTGTTGACCATTAAAATTGATAGTTAATTGTTGTCAACAAACTCCCCAAGCTTACCTTTTGCTCGTCCGTGAGCAAACAGCTAAACCTAGATGGATCAGCAGTTGCTGCAATGCTTTCATGCTTTACAAGCACACATGCATTCAAGCAGAGGTTCTCTTCTAGACTAGAGTCGACTGTTTCAACTTTCAAACTTACTCATATTACTTCCAACCATGGGGCTTTTACCTGCACTTGGGTCTTGAGCAATTAGTCAAGCACTATGTCTCAAGCTCTTTACTCCACCTCTGTTCTAGAATTTTCTGAAATTTTCAAAATAAAACTCAGAGTTCCATAGATACGACTCTCACAAGTCTCTCAATATGCGGTATTTACGGATCCTCTCAAAGGCATTAGGAAGGATTATGCCTTCTCTCAAAATATGTAGTATTTATGGTTCAAGGCAATACTTTATTATGCCTGCTCTTCCTCACCCTATAACTAATAAAGCTTATGTGGAGTTCATAGGTGATCACTCAAAAACACTTGTACTGCATATATTGCCTAATCAAACCATGGATCCAAAGGAATCTCGTCATACAATCAAATGGTTCGATTAGGCAATATATGCAGTACAAGTGCATATATTTCCTTTCTACCCCTTGCCTAATCGAACCATGCATGTGTGGTTGATATGGTGGATATAGTAGAGAAACAAGGGGTAGAAAGGAAAAGGGATGAATGTATGATTCTACAATGCTCCATTGATGATAACTCCTGTCTTTAAAACTTTGAAATAACACTTGGGCTTTTATGAGAGAGGATTTTTTTAGAGCATTTATTTTTTCCTTGCTCTTTTATTCTTCTTTCTCTCTCCTTTTTTTCTCTCTCTTTTTTTTTTGATACTTGCCCACAAACTCAAAAATAAGTTGAGAGGATAAATGATAAAATTTGGAGCAATTGCAATGATAAGTAGCTAGCAGAAATGAATGAGTCCTATAGGGGATTATTTTTAGTGCTCACTCTTAGGATAAGAGTAGAACATTTGGTGGATCTAAAATGGGATGAAAATGATGGTGCGTACTTCCAGGGTAGAAGTAGCAAGGATGCATGATATGTGGAAGTGAATCTTGATTTTAACCATATGAAAAGCTTCTAAGGGTCTACACAGCTCGACCAAACTTAACACAAATACAAGCACGGAAATTGAATGGAGGTTTCCTATTCTAATAATCATGTATGGTTGTGGTAGGAAATTCACAATCTGACATATTAGAAACTCATCGTGTGGTGATTTTAATTTTCAAAAACAAATCTCCAGGATTTAGCGTTGCTAGGCACAAGATAAACAGCAGCTCAACTCTATCATATCATGTCCGTCAATTACCTAGACTTTAGATTAAGCATATGCTCCCACAGGATTCTAGTTTAGAGTAAGTCATCATGTCTAAAAATTTTATCCGATCCTTGGGAGAACTCTAAGTTAAAAAGTACGTACTTGAAAAGAATTACAATAGAGCAACTATTCATCATTTCCATCATGCATACTTCAAAGTCTACTTATTTAAAGCAACAGGATTAAAACACACTTATATACACACTCTTTTTATTTTCTTTCCATTTTAAGAAACACACTTGAAATAGAAAGAAAATATTTATTTGGTTTTCTAAAAACTTATGCAAATAGAAACCAAACTATTAAGAAAAATAGTAAATAAATTTTTATTTGTTTTTAGGTTTATGGAAGAAAATAAACTTGCAGAAAAAGAAAAACTTACCTTGGATAACTGGGGGTCCTCCCCAAGCTAGATCTTGCTATCATCGAAATCACTCTAGGTACAAGTACCTGAACAAAGTACTCATGTTCTGATTCTGGGTCTCTTAGCCGTCGCGGATCTCGTGCAAAGTCTGGGTGGTGTTCTCATTAAACTGGCATTGTTGTTCCCACCACTGGGTCTGTTGGTCTTGATTTTCTTGTACGGTCTGGAGAGTGTTGTCGGTGCGCTGGTGAAATGCCACATGTTCTTGGTGTATCTCTAGAGTGTAGTAAAATCTGATATCAAAGGCACATCCTGGTTGGTGATCTTCATGGTGATGATGACCATGGTGGGCTCCAGAGGATGATGCCCCCATTGGGTCAATAGAGTGTCTTGCATACTGGTCATACGGGCGGTTTTGCCACTGAACCTCATTTTCTTATGGCCAAACTTCTTCTTCCATGTACTGGGGAGTAGGTGGAGGCTGCTCCCAAGGGTTCCTCAGAATGCGGTGGTTGCGAGCATCAAAATCATCATAACTTGTGTGAATTGTCGCTTCAGGACCGGGGTCAGCACCGTGCCATAGGGCTCAGCCTGATATCCCATCCTGGCAGATTCTACTCTCTGAGGCATCCGATGGTTCACTGGTGTTGCCTGCACATCAACTAAAAGATTCTGCACAGAGGAAAGGCTAAGTCTCAGGTTAGGTAACTGGAGCTTGCCTCGATTTCAAAAAGCAAGTAAAGACCATTGTGTTCACATTTCAAAATTCTAGCATGTCTAAAGGATTCATAACCATAACATGGACGGGCTTCCGCAATGAACTCAACAGAAGAATTATTCAAAGCTCCTGAGTTGGTGGCCAGACGAGTAACTAAAGAAGTGCAACCAATTGGGCCCTTCAACTCAGGAGTGGAGAACCAATGGCTACCAAAAGGCAAACAGGAGAGACCTTAATCTTTTTTAGCATAGCATAAAGCAACTGTAAGTCTCCTATCCTAACCTTGCGGATATCATCTCTAGGGAACATAGCATAACCCATCCATTTATGCAAGAAATGGAGAGTGGGCAGTTGTATGTCATTGGTACGAGCTTGAAAGTGAACATCCTCCCCAGTCATCTCTTTCCAAAACTGATGTTTCTCAAAACCAAGCAAAGCGTCATCTAAATCTACAGCAGCCCTTGGGTGGAAACCAAGATGGTTACTTAGCTCCCTCCAAGTAAGTGCAAACGTTTCTTTAAAAAGTCTAAAGGTCGCCCCATCCTCAGTGGTTTGCAAAGTGCAAAGAAGCTCTATGGTCAAAAGCCTTGACCCTAGCTCAGTGATATCCCAAAATGATTCCCAACCCACCAAAGGAAATATTTTATCAAACTCATTAGCCATACCTGTTTCATGGAGAAGTGCAAGGCTGAGCACTGGTGTGTGCGTGTAGATCTTACTCTTCAATTCCTTGTAAATCTTCTTCTCCCGGGAATCCTTCAATCCAAGGTGGTTATCCTTGAGGAGGATCTTCCTTGCTGGGGTTGATGATGATGATGGTGGCTGATTGGTCGGCGGGTTGATGCTCATTTCAGAGTTGGCTCACGAAGTAGACCGGGTCGTGCGTCCTGATCCGATGTTCTTGATCGCGTTCTTTTTGCTGCTTGAAACATTTTGAATATCCTACAAAAACTTTAACAAAGACAAAACTTGTGGAGAATATAAGTGGTTAGTGGTTAGCCGTCTAGAATTAGTAGTCCAGGGCTTAGTCGTCCGAGCAAGATTTTAGTTGAGATTTCAGCAGAACCTTCCCCTAATTCTTTTTAGTTGTTCTTAGGACAGCATGTCCACTAAATGCTCTATTTTTCTTCTAGATTATTGCAGCACTACTTCCCTTCACTCTGCTCCCAAAAGATCACTACTACTTTCTTCTCTTCCTCACTTCTTCTCCTGCTCCAACTCTCTTCTAAGCTTGAAGCAGAAAGCTGGAAGTCAAGAGCTCGAGGTATGTTAAGATTTCTGGAATGCTTGTGGTGAATGAAAGTGAGGAGAGGAGAGGCTTTTATAGAGGGGGAGAGAGCTTGGCGTGCACCCTAGTGGTGGGGGCGGCCGCCCACCTCTGGCTCCTCCATGACTAAATGTTTGCCACTCCCTCTCATGCTTCATGATTAAGCAAGATATGTGTGCAGGTGGTGGATTTGGATGGTGGAGAAGAGAAAGTAGTGGAGGTGAGTGGAAGTGGATGAAATAATGTGATGTGATGTATGTGAGGTGGAGTCTATGACATGTGGGTCCCATATGAATAGGCCCTATTTATTTATATATATAATTGCAAAAATATATTTTAAAATAAGATGTGTAAGTAAAAATATTTTTGTGCCACCACAGTAAATTCTTGATATGGATTTTTACACACCATAAAATTATTTATGTGGGACATGAATTTTATAAAGTAAAAATTATTTATGTAATAAAAGTGCAATATACAAATGTAAAGATCATTACCAACTTACCTTTCGGTGAGGGTTCGAATTTTTAAAGTCCTCCGAACTAGACTTCCAATATATTTTATTCTTTCTGATTGTCTGGCTCCTATGATGATGGCTCTAATATTTCTTCCTTGTTCTGACTTACCATCTTCACAGTGGAGTTAAGTTCTGCTTTTGACTTGAATGTGAAATGTTCTTCTTGTCCATTTATGGTGAACTTAATTTCTCCTTTCCCGACATCTATGTGTGCATTGGCGGTGCTCAAAAAGGGTCTCCCTAGGATGAGTGACACTTTTGAGTCCAGACTCATGTCTAGTACCACAAAGTCAACTGGCATGAAGAATTCTCTTATTTTGACTGGGATGTTCTCAGCAATGCCCAATGGGTATCGAACTGATTGATCTGCCAGTTGTAAGCACATTGATGTTGGTTCGAGTGTTGCAAAACTGAGCTTGTGATAGATTGTTGCTGGCATCACGCTGACACTTGCTCCAAGGTCACAAAGTGCATTGTTGAAATGTTGGTCTCCAATTGAGCAATCAATAGTGGGGCATCCTGGATCTTTCTTCTTCTCTGGTGATTTGCTGAGGACAGCCTCACTGCACTCTTCTGTCAGCTTGATCAAATTAGTATTTGGCAGTGGTCTCTTCTTGTTAAGAATATCTCTGATGTACTTGGCATATGTAGGGACCTGTATGGCATCCAATAGAGGTATGTTGACATATAATTTTTGAATAACATCCATGAACTTGCCAAACTGCTCATCTGATTGCAATCTTCTATTAGGGAAACGGTAAATAATTTGTGTAATGAAAATCTTGTCTCATTTCCTTTTCTTGAGATAATTCTTCAACTTCATTCTGATTCTCTTCTTCTATTGTTTCTGGTACCACTGGTGCCCTTCTTGCTCCTTTTGGATAAGAGGGTCTCTGGTAGATTTCCCTCTTGTAGTGATAGCATTTACCTGCTCAGGGTTAATCACAATTGGTGGCACTAGCTATCCTAGCTTCTATCTTACTTCCCTGTTAAACTAATTCTGCTTCTCAATTATCCCTGAGAAAAACTCTAATTTTCTATGAATATCCATGAAGGTGTCATCATTAGCAGCAAGCCTCTTGTTGATATCCTCATTAATTCTTGTTTGTTGCATGACTAACTCTCTCAAAGTAGGTTGCTTGGTAAAATTGCCTGGATTCATACCTTGGTTAGTATTTTTTTGTTTCCAACTTGGTTGATGTGGAATCTTTCTGACGACAATATTTGAATTCTAATAAGTTGTTTCAATGGCCCTCTGATCTTCTTTGTACTTAGCCCTCTGGTCAAGCCAACTGAGCAAATCATCCATCTTAGTGGTCAGCTCTTTTACTTCTTCAATTGTTTCTTCACTTTGGTGACAATGTTGAATGTTGTCTTGGGACTAGTTCTGATTATTTGCTATCTTCTACATAAGTATTTTAGCTTTCCCAAGAGTAAGTGATAAGAATGATCCTATAGTAGTTGCATCTAGGTGCTCACGAGTCTTTGGAGTTAAGCCATAATATAACCCTTGCATGAGTAACCATTCTTCCATTCCATGATGAGGATAATCTGATATGTATCCTTGAAAACACTCCCATGCTTCTGAAATGGTTTTTGTCTTCTGTTGTTGGGAATTGGTAATCTTTCCTCTTAAGGCATTGGTCTTGCCTACAGGGAAGAACTTTGCTAGAAAGTTCTTGGAACATTTTTCCCATGTGTTGATATCTTCTTTATTAGCATAGAACCACTGCTTCGCTCTTCCCACAAGTGAGAATGGAAAGAGGCGAAGTAGTATGATATCTTGAGTGACTCCATCAATGATGATGGTGCTTCCAATCTCCAAAAAATTTTATAGATGAGCACTTGCATCTTCATGTACCTTTCCGCTGAATTGGGTAGCTTGCACCATATTGATGAGGCTTGGCTTGAGCTCAAACTCAAGATTCTTAGTTTGAAGTGTTGGACCAATGAGAATGTTCTCAATGCGTGAAGCAAAGAATTCTTGCAAGGTCTTTTCTGCCATAGCTTTAGAAATTGGTGATGAGCTTCTTCTTTGGTTGATCCGATTCTGATGATGAAGAGTTGAGTGAATCAGAATCAATCCTACTATACCCTGTATAAAAATGTAAACATAGAAAAACAACAGGGATGATCCTGTCAAAGCAGAGGTGCCTTGTTATGATTTCTCATTTTTAAAAGTATCTTTTTAAGCATTTTTTCTCAAAAGTTTATTCCTTCCCCCGGCAATGGCGCCAGAAATGCTTGTTGACACTTCTTACGCCACTTAAGCTAAGTTGTCATCGCCAGCATGATGCAAGAGTGTATAGGTATTATAAATGCTCTTAGAAAATAAATAAGGGATCCACAAGTGCACAGATAAAATACCATTGTAGCACTTCACCAAGAAAATATTCCAGGTATCGTTAATTTATATTTAGCTCAAGGGAAAGAACTAAGGAGTTAAACAAAAGAGATGAACTTGCAAAACATGACTACTTATGAAAAATCCAATCACACAGTCACTTGCTTTGACAGGGGGTAAGGCAATAATAAATAGATATAAAGAATTGATAAGCTCAAAGGGTAACACACGCATAGATTAGAGATAGACTACTCATCATAAGGTAGGTAGACATTGATCAGGCAAAAGATTAAACTCTAGGTAGGTTCTAGTAAACTAAGTCTTTCATCTACTCTTGCACATACACTATCATATATAGCACAAAATACCTTCCATCTATGTATAAG
Source organism: Bothriochloa decipiens (assembly GCA_023333625.1). Lineage (NCBI taxonomy): Eukaryota > Viridiplantae > Streptophyta > Magnoliopsida > Poales > Poaceae > Bothriochloa > Bothriochloa decipiens. Next base: position 30,112,259 of record CM041637.1, on the reverse strand, counting down.
GAATATCGCTGAAGAAAGCTAGAACATAGCATGACTTCCCACGCAATATGAGCTCTGCCTGTCCTACTAATGGGGGGTGGACTATATAAGACTCAACAGAATTGTCACTTCTGCGAACTACCACACGCCCCAGCCAATATGATGCATTTGCAGGTAAACAGCATCTAGGAACCACACGTACATGTAATCTACCACCTAACTCCCTCGAAAAAAGAGCTAAGAACTTTGCAAACATATACATAAACTTATTATCAATCATAACTATATCAAATATAGAACTAGAGCGAACTAGGAACATAATAAATAGAAATATAATGATATTTATAATAAAGTCGTAGAGAAAGATACAAGATAGTACCAAACTTGTAGATGATGATCCGAATCCTAGGCACAGGCACCCAACTCTTGAATCTATCTAGTCTAAACCTATGCAGAAATTAAAGTATTGGAGTAGCTATTCTAATTCTTTGGTGGAGAGAGATCTCTATACCCTAGCTCTGTTGATGGCCTCCTCTTGATATGAATTCTTATTATGAATTAGGGTTTCAACCTAGGGGGTAGGGCCTTGCTTATATAGCCTCCTCGAATGCACCAAAGCCCTCGGATCAAACCGACCTTCACGCACGGCTTGGATTCATCCTCAAAGGCGGTTAGGGGCAGGATCCACGAGCTCGGCCCTGATTGGCTCAAGGCCAGGGCGGGCGCCCCACATGTTAGGCGTGGGCGCCCTGCCCATCTAATAGGTGGGCCCTATCTTTGGTTGCTTGCCTTCCCTAGTCTTCTAGAGTCCTCTTTCAGATGTGTGGATTTCTCTATGTAAACATGACATGTGGACCTTCTTTGATTATTTTTTGATAGCCCCCCTACAGAAACATACATTCACCAAAACTTATGGAAATTTTTAGTTAAAACCCCTAAGTCTATGGTGATATTCATTTTAAGTCCTCTGTCTCTTCTTTGTTGACCATTAAAATTGATAGCTACTTACTGTCAACAGTGACCATCTAGCAATAGATCCTGGATTATGAGGTAGAAATTTTTTTGTTTTTTGGCTAGCGTAGCACCCTCATAACCCTTCGGAGGCTAGTCAACGATGTCGTTCTCACCGACGGATTCGCCGGCGCCACCATCGTTGTCGGCGTCCATGCCACTGTCGAGGGAGCTCCAGCTCTCATAGGCCCTACGATCACTGTAGATGATGCCGAGGCCTTCATCGCCGTACTTGCCGCCGCCGCCTCCATTGTCGTTGCTACCTCTTCCATTGTCCCCGCCGCCATTGTCTCCTCCGCCGCTGCCATTATTCCCGCCGCCGTGGAAGTTGACCTGACTCAAAAATAATAATAAACAAATAATTAAAAGAAATTTGTAGTGACTCATGTTGTGCTTTTCTCGCCTTATTTTTTAGAAATGAAATAAATAAAAAAATTCATAGTGATGCATGCTGTCTCTTATTCGTGAGAGTTTGCAATATAGATGTAATTTTTCCTTGCAACGGATAATCATGTACCTTCCTTCGGGTGGAAGGAAAGAAAACCCCCGTCTATTGTCCGGGCTTTGAAAATATTCGAACTAAGGACAGTCCTTGTCAGGCTGTAGCATTAACCGTGAAGTGAGAAGTGACAACCTTGAAACCCTAATAGACTAAAGAGTAACGTTATTCTTCCTACATTTTCAACTTGAAGTCTTATTTAAAATTTTTGACCGTTTGTTTGTAGATGTAGGGAGTATTCCATGGAGAGAGAATTTTATTTTGATGGATGCTCCTTTTTGAATTATTATTTTAAATCATTTTAGCAAAAAGAAGACAGCGTGGGCTTAAAAATACTCCCTGCACTGTAACAATGTGCAATGAGAGTTTGCAATATAGATATAGTACAAAAGACACCTTTTTATACTAAAATATTTTTTGTTAGATTTGTATGGACATCCCCTTGGGCCTATTTGGGCCAAGGTAAAGGCCATGGTTCCTCTAGCGACACTGTATAACGCGAAATTTAGTCATAATTAAGTAAAAAACCGGAAGTTGGAGGAGAATTAAAATCAACTTAAAAACCCAGACCAAAGGACACATGCTAACAACGTTGCCAAGCATTGGAACTAAGCATGGTAGTCATGTCCATTTGATACACATGCTTCAACGCGGTGTGCTTCGAGTGGACATGCATACCATGTATAGTTCCAAATACTTGGCATTTTTTTGTCAGATTTCTTCATGATGATGTCTCTTATTTATATGAGAGTTTACAATATACATAAAGGACAACGCTATTCCAAAAAGCTTTGTCATTTTTTTGTCAAATTTCTTCGTGAGATGTCTCTTAATTATATGAGAGTTTACAAATATACATGATGGCTCTATTATTTGTATGAGAGTTTGCAATATACATGAAGGACAGTTCTATTCGGAAAAACCAAAATGAGTACCAAGTCACACACATCCTGAAGATGCCATGTCAAATCGGTTGTCAGAAGCAGATGGATTAAGACAACCGCCTAAAGCTCACGTAAGCGTCAGGATTGGTTGAAGAACCGCCCTTGAAACTCATTCTTTAGAGGCAGATAGATTAAGACAAACGCCTCTAGAATATGCAATCTTTAGGATCGGTTGACATAAACCGCCCTTGAAAATCATTCTTTAGAGGCGGCGCACATAACTGAATTGGCTTAGAAGATTGTCTAGTCTTAGAGGCGGGTTTCTTAACCACTTAGGAAGATAGATATTCAGGGGTGGTCGCGTAGCTACAGTGCGGCCTTGCTCGGTCAGAGGCGGTGTGCTATGTGAACCGCCTCTGCTAAAAATGGGTGGTGTCACTGATGTCGATTTCTGTACTAGTGACCCCAATTCCATAAATATAATTCTTCATACAAATTAAACCTTACATTACATAACCTAAATCATAAACTTGTATTCATGACAAATTCAACCCTAAATCAGAAACCCTAACCAAAAACATGTATTGAAAACTATGACCCCTAATTCAAACTATTTACATCTTAGTACACATGAAACCCTAAATCACGATCCTAAATCACAAACCCTAAATCAAAATCATCAGCACAACTCAGATGAACTCTAATTAGTAAAGCTACTTGGTGAAATTGAATCATGTATCCAAAAAAATCCAACTATGAACCCTAGTTCTAAAAGACTGAGGGAAAATTGCACTATACTAAACACAATTAATCAAGGCAAAAAACACAAATATTGAGGGAGTCATACCTTCTAGATGAGAACAATGCAACCCAAAATCCAAATCCAAACTATTTCAAAGAGATTTAGAGAAGGTGAGCAAGAGAAGAGAGAGCCATGAGGGAGAGAGAGCTCATGAGCTCGGGTGGAGTTGGAGAAGAAAGAAGAGAGTGAGGGAAATGGGTTTGGGCCGACATTATATAAGCTCCTGTCGCGCCAAACTTCCTGGCGCGACAACCTTGCATGCGCCCTTAGCCACTCCGCTCTCATGCTGTTTGATGCACAATAGGGCTATGCCTCCTAACTGAATACCTCACACTATGGTTGTGCTCATGTCTCGCCGCTGTACGTATTGCCATGCTTGTGGCAGATGCCGATGTTTTACTTAGAGGTGAAATAATCAACTTTGTAATGCAAGTAGGATCATGTCGAACACGATCTTACAAACTGTTGCATTCATGTACTATACATGTTAAAGGCTAAAAGTTCCGTTACGTGCTTTACATGTGTGTACGTTGCAAGCAATCAGCATATCGTTTTACATATACTACGTTGCAGTTGTACATAAAATGTTACCCTTACATAAAATTCTTGATTCTTACACCCACCTCTTCATCGCCCTGCCCAAGTGGAACCTCAGCGGAATGCAGCCTTCGAAACCACCAGCCGCCGTCCCAGCGCTCTGCTTGCTCTTGCGCCGGCTGCGCCGGTGAGTGAGCCGTGCGCTCTGCATGGCCGGCGAGGGGCATAGTGGCGGGACGACGTCCAACCTGGCGGAGCCCTTGGGCTTCCCTGGCTCGTCCTCCCACTCGAAGGGGACCCTCCCCGTCGCCGGCGGGCAGTACACCCTGCAGGACTGCCCCAGCTCGTCGCTGCAGGTGACCTGCAGGCGCGCGGACTGCCAGATGGTGGGGTCTATCTCCATGGACTTCGACCTCTGATGCTCCATCAGGAAGGGAATTCGATCAGGATCGGAGATATATCCAATCCAACCGTGGTCTGTGTGTCTGGTGCTGTGTCGATCTGTTATTATCAGAAAGGTAAGGCAATGCCTGCTCATCAGTATTTATGAGGCCGGGTTGTACATATGTAGAGCCAGGAAAAGGTGTGGTGGCAAGGCCAAGGCTGCCTTTTGGAGGTCAAACGCTTAGGTTTAGGGGATGTCGACGTGTGTGACTGATGCATGTCAACGCGTGCCAAGTGCTTTGGTTTGAAGGTCACGACGAGGAAATTCAGTAGCCGTACGTGGCCGGCCATTTCGTGGCAGTTACTGTTGTGTCAAGCAAGCATGGCCCATGGGAGTGGATTGGCGGCCAAGGGGCTAGCTAGCTCTGGGTAGTTAAACCATTTTCTTGCTTCTTTTCGAAGAAAAACATTATTATTACTTGATTTGAGGGAGATTATAGATTACTTGGACCAAACTATATTGTCTGCTGGGCGAGCTGCTCAAATGGTTTGAAAATGTAGCAGGTAACCCGTAATCGGGTTGCTCGTGAAGGGATCGGAGCAACACGAGACAAGAAGAGGTGCAAACTTGTTCTGTAATTAATGGGTTAATTGCACGGGATATATGCACTGCATCAGTCGTATAGTTGCGTGCGAGAACTACGGTCAGAGAGGTTTCAACAATGCAAAGTTTGCTTGGGATTTCCCTGAGCTGTAGTCTTGCAAATGCTAGGGCTAGTTTGGGACCTATAAACTTAGACAAGAGTTCATTCCCTCGGATTTAAATTATAATTACGTGTCAAACTATCTATTTAGACTGAGTTTGTAAATAAAAGCATCTACATCTAAGTCACCAAATTATTTTCATCAAAATTTGTGTTTAATATATTTTAATATTCTATTTATTGGAACTTATAGATGATTAATATAAAATCTTGGTTAACGTTATATACAAATTTTGTTGTAAAAATAACGTTATACAAATTCAAATTAGGAATAGATTGATTTAGAATTGAGGGTGTAGAAACTTCCATTTAGTGTAGAACTATTATGTTTTGTTGTGAGGCTTGCACAGTTCGAAGTACGCTTTAGTTTACACTACTAGACATTGGATTCGGATTCCTAGAGACTGTTAAATTCGTTTTTTAGAAGCGGGCAGAACGGCTGCCTCTAGCATCCATTGTGAATCAGCCATTTCTAGAAGTAGGCATACGATCGTCTATGTAAACCGACTAATAGGTGCCCGCCTCTGTTAGTACCATTTACATAGGTGGAGGTGTTAAGACATCCATCTTTGCAAATGGTTTCCTTTTGAACCATATAATACTTCTTATTTGTGAATATATATTTTGTAATCTTGTATTGAACATTTCACCTCTAAATAATTTCAAATGAAAAAAAGTTTTAACTACAAAGTTTTATGTCTTGTCGAGCTCTACAATTTTGATAAAGTTTGTCTGATCATTTGAAAAAATAGAATATAAATATTTGAATCTAAAACAAATATTTGAGGCCCTAACAACTTCAAATAAAAAACTTATCAACAACAAATTTATTGATTGAGTTGGTCACTACAACTTTGGTATTAGCCATATAAACATTCAAGATGGTTTTAGAAAATTCAAAATTTTGAACATCAAAATCTAAGAAGATAAAACATATATTTGGGACTCTAAACAACTACAACTAAAAACATTGCAATTACAAAGTTGTATACTAATTAGAACAACTTTGCTATATACTATAGCAATGTTGGGTGAAGTTTTCAATTCGGCAGTACAATGTGTGTCAGGGGGTATTTATAGGGGCCCTGACTTCGAAATTACATAAGGACTAGCAGGTATCCCCGTGCAAAGCACGGGCTAGGAAGGTAGAGTTATAGATCATACCGTATCATTGTATTTGATGGAAAATGTTGGCATTTCTTAGCGTCACTTAAGCTAAATTGTCATCCCCAGCATAACGCCAGAAATATGGTATTAAATAAATGCAAATTATCCCCTAGAAATAAATATGAAATCCGCAAGCGCACAAATAATACCGATGTAGCATTTTAACCAGGAGTAAACCAGGTATCGTTATTTATATTTTTACCCATGGGAAGGAATAGCTAAGGATATGAGCAATGAGCATCATTGCATGTGGTAATGGAGAATATAACCATGTCTTTGTCTATCTCTTGTACAAAGTAAGTGTCACATGATAAATATATACAATAAATGAATGATAAATGATAAATGATAATGATACACACATAGCCACATAAAATGATAGCACATCTCAATAGATTACTTTAAGTCTATATCACTAGCATGGAACTAGGACGAACTACAAGAATAAATCCTAAGTTATTCTAACTATAAGGTCTAGCATATGATGATTAGTGCAATTATATTTGGCAATCATGGCAGGAAAAGGTTATATCTACGCATAGAGATATTATGAAGGAAGATGAAGAATATAGCAATCACTTCCCTGTAATAATTGTGTTGTACCTGTCCTATACTCGGGAAGAGACTACAAAGGACTCAATAGGACAGTCAGTCCCACGATCTACCACACGATTCGAAATATAGGGTGCAATCACAGAAAAATACGTTATAGCCATCATGCCTACACAATATTTACCACTCACCCACGAATTCAATGAGCAAGCGTTATACGATCCTATACTTGAATATAATTCTAATCCAACTATGCCAAGCATATAATCAAAGTAGACTAAGAACATTATAATTGAGAATAATATAAGCAAATAGAGCAAAGTCATATCCAATATAATAGAATAGAGCAAAGTCATATCATAGTAAATGATGAAAAATATGAATAATACAAGAACCAATATAAAGTAGGAGAGAATTACTAAGAACTCTCTTGACAGATCTAAAAACCAAGCGAAGCTTGACTCCTTCTAGTTATAATTCTATGTAGCTATGCTATAACTATGGAGATATAATTAAGATGGTGGCTCTAGGGCTTGATCAGAGGCTTCTCTCTTGATGAATGAATAGAATAATGAATTAGAGAATGAATTAGGGTTTCTCCCAGGGCCAGGGCCTTACTTATATAGCCTCCTCAAATGCACCATGGCACTCAGATCAAACCGACCTTGATACATGGTGAAGATTGATCCTTAAAGGCGGTGGGGGCAGGGCCAGGGCCTTACTTATATAGCCTCCTCAAATGCACCATGGCACTCGGATCAAACTGACCTTGATACACGGTGAAGATTGATCCTTAAAGGTGGTGGGGGCAAGATCCGCGAGATTTTTGCAGATTTAAAAATAAAACTCAAAGATTCCTATGTGTGACCCTCTCAAGTCAATTTTTTGTGGTATTTTTGGATTCTCACCAAGGCATTAATGGTGTATGTCTTCTCTCTTCTCTCAAGATATATGGTATTTTTGGTATTTGGCATAGTAACATTATGCCTTTTGTTGACACAAAAATGTGACTTCCTATGTCAACACCACCAGCAAGCCAGGTAGACCGGAGTGAGAGCATTTCTCCGATCCCTGCGGCTTCACCAACAGCTATCTGATCGATCGAGTCCGAGGTGTGCCAGTCAATTTGACCCTGCAATTGACAAGGAGGAAAAGAATAGTCACATTATGGAACCTGCCGATTTGGTTCCAGACAGTTCTGCATATGTGGCTAAATCGCCGATCTGATCAGGGCATTGACTAGAGAGTCAACATCCAGTGAATCATTTGAGAAACTTGAATTTCTTTTTACAAAACTTTCAAAACCTCTAGAAAGATGGTTGATCTTGGGATGAATGATAAGCAATGTCTATGAATCTGTTCTGTCTTGCGATCATCCAAGACTCAGGATGGCTAAAAAGCCCCATTTGTTTCAAGATAATAGCAGGGTAGATAACATTCTGATTTATTCAAATTGTAGTAGAAAACTTTGTTATGAACTAGGTACTTTTGAAATATGATCGGCACTGTAGCAGCTCCTGATCAACAACCAACATCTCAACTTTTCTCGAGGACGAGCAAAGGGTAAGCTTGGGGGAGTTTGTTGGCGGTCCTTAACGATAATTTTATACCGCCAATAGCAATCCAAAAAGGGGAGAACTACATACTTCTACACACATATACATTTATTATTGACCAACTTTCACTTGTATTGGAGAATTATCGCTTTGCAGGAAACATAGCCAATAACAAGAGGAGACGTAATGGAATGGCACAATTTGGGAAGGCACAAAACTCCACATTAAGGAAAAAGGATAAAAAGGCCCAACAGTGGATCGAACTAGGGCCGGTCCACCATGCACTAGAGGCCCAGACTCAGGACCCAGTCGAGTGGAGAGAAAAGACCTAGTACCATGAATCAACCACACGGGCCAATTGAGTTCGATTCCGTTTTGGATTGCACAAAAGGGTCCAGGTAAAATGGTCATAACTCACTCATCTGAACTCTATTTTGGGCGATCCACCCGGCCATGCAAAGCTCTCGACGAAACCTATGCACCCACAAAGTTTGAGCCTATTTGGCCCAAGGATTGATGCACGCGTGCCTGAGGAGCTCACACCCCTATCCTACCGAATCTCGGGCCCAACTTTGTTTGGAAGTTGCTATGGCGATTCCCTAAGGCGGTTTTGGGGTTTCCAAATTTATCTACGCCAAACCATCCTAGTTGAGCTATAAAAGGAGGGGAGGCAGCACTCTCACACACGTCACACAGGAAGAGCCTCTCTCTCTCTCCCGCTCTCTTGTATCTTTCTAGTAGTTTTGGGATGTAATAGTAGTAGAAGTAGCTTAGTTGGAGCAAGGCAGCATCAAGAAGAGCCTCTCTCTCTCTCTCCCTCTCTCTTGTATCTTTCTAGTAGTTTTAGGATGTAGTAGTACTAGTATAAGTAGCTTAGTTGGAGCAAGGCAAGCTTCATTGGAGAGCTTGAACCTTGGGGAGCAATCTCGGTATGAATACATCCAAGAGTTCCTTATTGTTCTTGTTCATATTTTATCAATATAGATTTGTTTTGAAATTGGAGCAAAGTTCCTGTGATATACTTTTGATAGATGAACTAGACTATAGTTCCTTTGTCATGCCCTCATCATATAGAACTTTATGCTTAATCTACCATACATACATGTTTAGACCTAGAGCTAAGTTGAGGTGATTGGTTCTTATTTAGTTTAGTCTCAGTCAAGTTGGTTTGCGCGTTCGTCATCCGTCCTTGTGGCAGTTGCTCTAGTAGAAGGACCCTAGGACGGGTAAGCCTTGATGTCACGCTAGAGTAGTAGTCAATAGCTTAGACTTTGTGTCTAGGTTAGAGCTACCTTCGTTTCTCCTTTCTCGTATGGTTGAGGTGGTAGGCGATGGGGAGTGACCTTGTCCCGTCCGTCCTTTGTAATCCCCCACATCCGGGTTTCGCGTAGAGATGTATACTGGTATCGCTTGGCAGACCAGGTGCGTTCCGGTACCCAAAGTAGATCAGCAGCGACCAGGCTCTCTTAGTTTAGAATCTCTAACCCAATATGAAGACATGTATTTGTATGATCCTGCTGTCTTGACATAGCTATCTAGGAATGTGTGCTCCAGTTTACGTTATTCTTTATTCTTTCTTTTACCTTTATCCTTGAGATTAACTCGAGTGTGTGTGTCAAATTATCTAAACACCTAGTCTGTTTACCCCCTATTATGAACATTGGTCTATTATGCAATCACGTTATCTCGTCTGTGTCCCTTTTACACTATTTTATGCCATGCCTTCCTTTGGAAAATCATAAATAACGATACCTGAATACTTCCAGGTGAAATGCTACAACGGTATTTCTGTGCGCTTGCGGACTTGTTCTATAAACGTTGCAAAATATCTACCGGCATTTCTGGCGCCGTTGTCGGGCATAAGCTTCCTGCCTATTTTTGTTGATTGCGCTAGGAAATGTCAACAGATTCCACTGAAAAATTCCTACTGTTTATTACTATAATACTTGAAAATTCCTAACTAAAACCTGAATGTGTTGATACCGCATGTAACATCCTGTCTCTTTAAGATAGGGCTTGTAACACCCATGGTGTTAAGGTTGCATTACATTGCATATCATGAGCATAATCATCTCATTTGCATGGTCATTTACTTAACATGAAATGATAGTGTGCAACTTGCTTGTTTATTTAAAATAGTTGTCTTTATGATAGATTATTTTGGTCATGATTGCAATGGAATGTTTTTAGTCTCTATTTATGCCTAGAAATGTTTAGCATGCTATTTGGATCAATACCTATGTTGATCATGTAGTTTGATTTGGCTTTAATCAATATTTGATTTGAAATTGTCAAAATGGTGCTTTATTTATTTGAACTAGAACTACATGCTAGGTTGCTTATATGTAGATGAGTGTTAAATAGAGTTGGTAGATAATTTTATGTCGAGCAAAACTTGTTTTTATGTCATCTCTTGAAAATGCTTGGAAATGGTTCAAAAAGTGTAAAAAAGTTTATAAAATAGGGTTTTCCTTTTATTTAAAAATGTGTTTGAATTCCAAATTTTGTAATTCAATTTCCAAGCCGAATTAGGTTTTGACATTTAAAAGTGAAATGTTCAACTCGTTGAGAGCAACATTTCATCTTGTGAAAGTTTCTCCAAATTCGGCCTAGTTTTTGAACTACAGGGCAAAATTGTTTTCAGTTTATTTGAAAGGGGTGGGACCCACCTGCTAGCTTCTCCCTTCCCACCTCTTCTTCTCCCTCGCGACGGTGTCGTGGCCAACGCCGGCCACGCGGCGACCGTACGTCGTGGCACGACGCTCCCACTCCATCGGGCGGGCCCAGCACCACGCGCCGCGGCCATTGGCCACTCCTGGAGCGCGCTCCCACTCACCCGGCCTGGCCCCACCTCCGCCTGCCCGCATGCCACGTGGACATTGGGCTCCGACGCCGCTGCCAGAAAGCCACGCCCTACCGCGTGAACATAGACGCGTTCGCGGCCTCGTCCTCGCGTTAAGCCGCGCCCACTCCTGCCCCACTCCTCTCCCTATCCTTATTACCCCTCTCCAGAGCTCAAGCGGGCTCGGGAGGACCTCCATTGCTGCCGCCGGAGTTTGCCGCTCCACCGCCTTTCCAACCGCCACATTCCAAATCCAGTCACGCCAATCGCTTCGCCTCGCTCCACTCCACCTTCTCGTCCCAACCGCAGGTCGAATCGACCTAAGGTGGTGGCCAATAGACCCCTTCTTCCTCCTTGCCGGTCATGGCCTCCATGGCCGCCACGCGGCTCGCCGTGGCCAGCACCCCTCAAGCCATTTTTCCAATTCTTTTGTGCGCATCATGTTCATCTCGAGGTGTAGATGCTTCGCGTAGGATGAATCGACGTGAGTTGCGTTGTGCTCGCCGGAGCGGCGCTCGTTGCCGCGGGTAGCGCCGCCGCTTGCTGGCCGCTCGCCTAATCGACCGTTTGACCATTGTTTTCTTTCTTTTCGTGCATAACCGCACTGCCGTGCCCCTATGAAGCTCGTGCGCACCTCCTTGTGCCTCGCCGTGGCCCGGTTTGGCCGGCTCACCGCCGATCGTCGTCGTCGTTCGCCGGCGCACGTGGCCGCCCTTGATTCCGGTCACCGTAGCTTGCACTCCTAGCACCGCTGCGGTCGCGTCATCGCGCTGAGTCTTTTGGTGCAGGACTCGTCGCCAGAGACCTCGCCGCCGGTGAGTTTCCGACGGTCCGCCGCCGTCCTCTGTTTCCGGCCGGCTGACATGTAGGCCCGGGCTGACCCCGTGGGTCCCAGTCGTCAGTGGATCTGGGTGCACAGCACCGGGTGCACCTAGCTGTGTTTGGTTCCTGGGTTCAAATCCAGGTGCACGTAGCATTTTCAGTTTAAAATGATATTTTTCAGAAATGCTTGCATATCTTGTTATTTTTATATCTCAGTCATTATTTGTCCAAATGAGTTGGTTTAAGTTCCAGTATTTTTCTTATGATTGGATCTGTATGAGAAAAATATGAGATGTATTATTTGTGATATTTTTCTGTATAGCTTTATTTATTCCTTTTAAATGATGTTATATTTAGAAATGCATAAGTAATTCTGTGTTGCTCAGAAAAATATGATTCCAGTTTTATTAGTCTTCTTATGACATACGTAATCTATGAAAAATGTTTACTTGCCATGTCATATGTAATTATTTCTATGTTTATTTATTATGCTATTTACCTTGCATGTTTAGAAATGCATAATAAATAATATATAAGGAATTTGTTTATGATAATTTTTGTAGGCTGTTCTTATGCTAATTAGTAGCTAGTTATATTCTAAGATATGTTATTTCACACTTTCTCTGTGTAAAGTATTTTAGGCCTATTTATTGTGCTGCCTTGTTATTTTTGTATAGACTAAAGTACTTGCTGTTTTAACCTAAAAATTTTATGACAGGCTATGTTATGCATGCTTAAGCTTCTATAATTTTTTGTAGAATTTTCTGTGCAGTCTAAATACCTAATGCAGTTTTGTCCTTATTTGTTTATATACTTGTTAATGCCTTGCTCTATCATTTCATGCTATCAAAAGTGCCTCTTTTTGTTCTAGTAACATGTGTAATCTGTTAGTGTTTTTGGTTCTGTTTAGTTCTATGTGCAGAATGTATGTTCTTCTATAATTCCTTTTAAAAGTGTGTAAGTCATTGTCTATTGTGATGCATGTATAGGGTATTTATAGAAGAGAATGCAGTAGATGACATGTGCTTATGATAAATGTTTTTGGATGATGTTAATGATTTTAATATGTGCACTCATTCATCATCATCACCTGTCATTTGTATTTCACGTGCATTCCTTATATTCATACGCACCAATGCATCATACAGGATTGCTGGAAAACGTGACGCCAGTAGTTCCCGGAGAGCAAGCAGAGGACGACCAGCAGGAAGCCCTGGTGCAGGAGGCACTCGGGGGAGAGGAGCCAGAAGCTGATCTGCCGGAGTGCCTGACCACCAGCCTAGCTCGTTCCTCAAAGGCAAGCCCCGGAGTATTTCTCCCTGTGGTTTGCAAATATCTAACTTGCGTACTTTACTTGTTTATTGCATTAAGTTTACAGGCATTGCTTGATACCGTTGATGTATTACTTATATTCCTTGTCTATCTTGATATACTTTTTATCCTATTAGGTTCAGGATCGTTATCTGCTTAGCCCTACTTAAAGTAGATCGGTAGAAGTCGGGTGATTTCCTATCATCCGCGAGCTCTAGGTGGTGACTCAGATGGTTGGTCATGTTGTTATCATGAATAACCATGTGGAGATAATAAATCGAGACCGGACGGGATTGGTGTTGTGGATAGAACTGAAGGTTCTGTGTTGTTTTATCCCATCTGTGTCGAACTAGGACCCCATCCGTCGTACGTCCTTAAGTCATATTGAATGCATGCCCCACATTTAGCTGGAAGGATAAGTTGTTTCGACCGTGAAGCCATAAGTTTGTTTGGGCTGGGAATCGACCTGTTGTACGCATCGTATTGGAGATGATGGGGGGCCACTGGGGTGCGGTGGTAAGGCCTGAATATAGTATGGTGCGCCCTGCTAGCAGTCAGGCGGTCCCCGGGTACGATGGTACCTGTTGAACTCGTGACTTTACCCGAATGGATGGTTGGTGACCTGTAGCTCACTTTAGCGGGTAAGTGTAGTTTGTGTGGGGAATACCCGCCAGCTGGTTAGTAATCGATTCAAATCGCCATTGTTCCTGGACAGTGAACACTTGACTTGAGCAGCGGCATCGTAGTAAAAACTTAAACAAAGAGCTGAGATGGTTATGATGTTGATGCTGAAAGATGCTCAACCTAAAATGGTTACTATTCTTGCTGAATAAATTATACCATGCTTGTTTAGTTCAGGTGCTAATGTAGTATGATAAGGTTAATGACTTAAAATGCAAAGCTAGAAGGTTTAATTGTTTATCTTCATAATCTCAAGCTTTTTCTGCAAACAAATGAGTCAGCTAGCCCACTTATACAGCCTTGTATAATCCTTGGAGTCAATTTATTTTTAGTTTATGACGGGTAAGTCTAGCTGAGTACCTTCTCGTACTCGGGGTTTTATTTCCCATGTTGCTGCAAATGGTGAGATGTACTATGGCTATTGTTAGAACTGTTTCTACCCCGCTATGGGTGATGAGTAGAGCTTGGGCACAATCGCTCCATATTATCTTATCACTATGCTTTTGTTGGACTTGACCATGGACCTGACACTGTATTTCGAACTAAGTGTGTGTGGATTTGAACTAAATTTGCTTCCGCTATTTCGAATTTGAACTTGATTTGTAGTGAATCTATTTGAACTCCGATGTGTTAAACTATGTGCGAACTTTATGTAATTTGTGAACGGTGATTGCTAAACTTATTACGATCTTGGCTGTAATGGAAATGTTTGAAATTCTTCAAGATTTCTAGATGATTACCGGGTTTATTAGGTCTCAAGTATGGAAGTTTGCTAGTCAAATGGCGAATTTAGTACTTGTGCTCTATAAATTGGTCGGTTCTGTGACAGCTGCCATCGGAGCAAGGTTCAGTGTATTACTATTCATAAGTATTTAAAACAAAAGAGTTTTTGGTTTATAAAAAGTAATTACAAAATTATAGCTGTATATAGGTGTTTAAATCTATGGTTTAAAAATTAAAGTGTGCCAGTGGTCATATCCTTTATGCCAATAGGAAATCAGGTGACTTATTTAAGTTCTAACTTGGGATTGCATCATATTTTCTGTTTTGCCGTTGCCCATGCAATTGCAGATTCGTATGGGTGCCATTCGCTTGAGTGGTAATGTATGGATCATTTTGCCTCTACGCCCTGGTGAGTGTGAGCTGTGAGAGCATGATCGGATGCAATGCCGGTCTAGGAGAGTGATTATTGGTGCTAGATTATTTACATGTTGCATACATGTTTATATGAAGGTACCCCATGTTGGGTTTTCGTCTTCTGGCGATGATTTGGGTAGCGTGCACCTACATGTATGTATATTTGGAGATATACATAGATGGCGGGGGGTATGAGTAATCGGTGTTTTCACCTTGTTCAGAAGGTGCATGAATTTTTACGTCGAATTGCATTCATATGGGACTTGGGCTGAAATGAATTTTCTACGGGTACACTAACTACGCAAACGGTAGAACGAATTAGTTATGTACAAATGAGAGAACGATGTATGCCACCGTATAGCACGTTGGATTATTAGGTCGTGAGGACGTATGGAACATGCATGCATCATGGTTAAATTGTTCATTCATACATTGCATTGTTCCTTCCCTTATAATTAAATTCTCATTTCTTTAAAAATATCAACTTATGGGATATACAACTTTTGGGCAGATGGCTCGGACCAAGCAGACCGCTCATAAGTCCACGGGTGGACGTGCTCCGTGTAGCTCGTATGACACTCGGGCTGCACCTCGTGGTACCCACCACTTTGGTGACTGCTATGGCATGCCTACGTTGTTGTGGAGGCTTCTTGGTGCAGCAGGTTACCAGGCAGGCAGTGAGCCTAGCTACCGTTGGACCAGGACCCACTTGACGGAGGACAGCACTTGGTTCACCGTGGAGGTCAGGGTTCCAGCTCGTGCAGAGGGCGACCTGGTGTGGACTGCCAGGACTGCTACTGCTGGGGGTCGGACCCCTACAGATGGAGCCATGGCCGCTGCTTACGAGGTTCTGATGGACATCATGGAGGAGAGGCCTCCTGGGTTTCTTGAGTTCTTTGAGGGTATTTTTCCTAGAGATTGTCCCTATCTCTCTGATTGGGTTCAACCTCCAAGAATGTCCCTTAAGAGGAGTGCTGATGAGATCCGCCACAGTGACACTCGTGCTGCTAGTGTGGTATCATATGCTTCTATGGAGCGCAGCTTTGAGACTATGAAAGAGACTATTGATGCCTTTGAGCTTGCGAGGGAGCAGGCACAGGAGGATCACCAGGCTAAGATGACGAGGCTGAATGCAGAGTTGTCCAGGATGACAGTGCAGAGACCGTGCCAGGCGGCAGCGCAGGGATGCTGAGAGCATGACTGTGCGTGCGTTGCGCCAGAGGGACGCCGCCACCCAGAGAGACCTTGCGTCAGTGCAGCAGGTTAGGCAGATGACTGGTAGACTTAAGGAGCTGAGGACCTCTCTTGAGAGCAATGACACCATGGTTGCTCGTATGGTGCGGGAGAGGGATGAAGCCTTGTCCGGGATGCGCAACTTGAGGACTCGCCAGGAGTAGGTGATGAGTGACATGGAGGATGTCCGCGCCTACAACGTTAGTCTGCATGAGGAGCTGCACAGGATACAGGATGAGCTTCGTCAGCTCAGGACGGCAGCAGCAGAGGAGGCTGCTAATCATGCTTCCAGCGAGAGTAGCAACAACAAGGAGTAGACTAGTTGATGTTCACTGTGCGTTCCTTTCATGTGGACATGTAATCTCTTTGATGTAATGTTGAAACCTCGTTATGTTTTATGTGGTGATATCCGCACACCTTTAAAAGTCCAGCGTATGTATGCTGGCAAATTTGGATGTTTGTAAGACGCTTTGCGATGATTCGAAGTAATATTATTCGTGATGTTGTAATGTGAAATTTGGATTATTGTGCCTCGGTTTATTGTATGAATTTAGTCTCCTCGATAAATTCAATTTGGTATAATTTTACATTCACCTATCATTATGACAACATTCATCTAATAATTACTCGTTGCTAAAATATGCAGATGCCGCCCGTCACTCGCAGTGGTGCCAGGGGTGGTGGTGGCGCTGTGGGTGAGGATGGAGAGGATGCACATGGCGAAGGTTTACCTCCCCATGATTCGAACCTTCGTTTCCGTCAGGCCAGACGCGGTAAAGATCTTGTTGTGGATTCTTACTGATAATCAACGATTGGACGCCACAAGACTGGAGGATCAAGTACTTTACTTCACCCTATTGTTTTTAAACTACAGCTCTCAACTATCGTGCATCATGTCCAAGATTCCAAGAAATTCAAATGCTATAGGCCTATAGCTCAAAGTCTAACGAGCTTTGATAGACGATGGATCTGTTCCTTATTCTTTTGTGTATCAATGTGCTCCTTAAAGGCCGCACTAACATATGTACAATGGGAGTGCTTCTCCCTTCTAACAGCTAAGTGTCACTAGCAAAAATGTCCGCACAGGGTTTAGTATCAATTACTGGACTATTTGCAGTTAAAAATTCGACGATCATGTTATGTGTTCCGACATCGTGTAACTGGAGGAGGCGGAGCGCTGGCTTGCAGGCGGGGGTATGGCCACCTAGCCACGCTGTGAGCGTCTAGGAAACCCAATTGATCTACTTCGACCTGATCATCGCACAATTTAGCTCTAATATAATCCTCTAAGATCAGTGTACCGTCGTTGCATGTTTTTCCTTTGCTCGGCCCTAGTGTGCTTCTCACATTTTCTAGGCTGAGCGACGCTCAAACTTGTAAAAACTTTTTTCTTCTTAATTTAATGATACACATGTAATACATGTTCGCAAAAAAATATCATGTAACCATGCCTTGACACATGTTATTATAATGCATTAACATTTGAGGCTCAGAGATTAATTATGATATCACGTTTCTCCAGTAAAAAAAAGAGCGTACCCAGTGCCATAGGCTCCCGTACTGTGGGGTCTGGGGAAGGAAAAATAGCCAGCAGCCATCCCTGCACAAATGTGCAGAGGCTGAGGCTTGAACCCGGGACCTCTTGGTCACAGACGGTAAAGCTCTACCGATTGCACCAGGGCCGCCCTTCATCACATTTCTCCAATGATCTTATAATTTTATTTGGTTACATTCCTTTTACTCGTTCATTCTTAAAAAACATAGGATCACGGAAACAATTTTTACTTTAAAATTAGTGAAAAAAGTTAGTATAACAGCGAACTTTTGGGAAGCTCTGATAGTCGGAGAGGGTGTGGACGTTGATCGTACGTTGGTTTATGTGGACAAAATGCGGAGACCGTGGGTGTCTCTCGTCGGTGAGCATGGTGTAGTCGGCAGAGCTCCATCTTCGATCAAAGAGCTCCACCTTGAGCTTCTCTAATGATATTGCTAATTTTTTGACAAAACAACTTCTGACAACAAAATAATTTTTTTATAATACTTTTTCCTTTTTCTTCTTTTTTTTTCTAAACATGCTATATTTTTTTCTATTTTCTCTCTCCATATTTTCTTTTTTCGAACGTATAAAGAGAAAATTTACTGTAGCCAGCTCATGCTACCAGGCTATCCACGGTAGCAAAATGGATACTGACCGTCCGATTCATCATGAATGGTTCGTGACCAGGCTGAGGCAGTTGTCATGGAGAGATGGTCAGCTGGGCCCACAGTGCCAGGCTGATGTCGTCGTGAGATTGGTTCGGCCAGAGCTGCTATCGTCTGCTGGTTGGCGGCAGTCCCCCGGGCCCAGCTGTCGGTCACCCTAGACGAAGTTGCTTCTGCCGCGCGCGAATAGAGGGTGCGTGGGCTTGTGATGGGGCCACGGAGTGGGTCTGCTTTTCCGTCGTCGATCGCTCAGTGGCTGAAAGCTGCCTAGTTCGCTAGAGTTCTGGGTTGGCTTGCGTGGGGCCGTGGCCAAGCCTGTGTGGCTGCCGGTGGGGACATCGTCCTTCATCATGCGGGTGGGGTCCGTGTTGCAGCGGGTGGTGCCGCGTGAACGCGCGTGCATCTCGTCACTCTGGAAAATGGTCAGCCCTTTGGGTGGGTCCCACGGTATGGGTCTCCACGTTCCTCTTTTTCTGCCTGCTTGCCTCAGAACGGTCTGATCCACTCGAGCGTATCGGCCGGCTTGTGTGGCGCCCGGGTAGGACTGGAGTCAACCGTTTCTCGCTGCTAGTGAGACAATTTCGTTGGCCAGCCGATGGGGTCTGCCTGCCAGTGTGTGGTGCGGCTTCAGCGGGCGTGCGGCTGGCCAGGCGGTCAAAACGCTCACGATAAAATCCCCTTCTCGTCTTCCAGGTTCGGCCTCCCCTCCGTTTCTGTCGTTGGCGTCAGGTAACGAGTCCGCCGCCGTCTTCTCCTTTCCTCCTGCTCTCTCCCATGGTCTCCGGCGCCGTCTGATTCTTCTTGGGCTCCGGTGCGCTAGCCGCGCCGCGTGGTGCCGCGGCGCTCGTGTGCTTTGCAGGCTCTTGGGGTTAGATCGAGATCCACCGGTGGGCTGCTGACCAGGCGAACCGCGGCGGCCGTCGGAGAGGAGGAAGGGAAGGCCTTGGCGAGTGCGTGGACCGACTGCGACCGCTGCCGGGGTCTGGGGAGCACAGACCGTGTCCTCCTGCTGGTATAGCGCCTTTTCCACACTCCCGCGTGCACTTTATTCGTTACTTCGCTTTGTCACTTTCGAAGGCTCAGATTCTTACATGTTGGCGCCGTGTGGTCTTGTGGTCGGTGTGTCTTATTCTTTTCCCCTCCTCATTTCAATTCTTGTTTACTGCTTCCCGTGGTCGGGTTCACAGAGGCAAGGCGGATCGATGTTCGTTGTGGGTGCCTCGTACCTGTCGCTGCTGCTGCAGACCGTGGTCGCATGCTGTGTCTCGCCTTATGCGGCCATGGTATCTGAGTTTACCGGAGATGGAGCGTTAGTGTACGGTGTTGAAATAGATGTGCCTGGGAGTGGGACACTCCGGTGCTGTCGTAGTTTTTTTTTTCTGGGCGTCCACGGATGACTCGAGCGTAGTGGCGTATGAGCAAGCTGCCCTGCAGGCCGTATCTCTTCTGCAGAAAATATATGGATTCGTGGTTGTTGACTACAATGTGATATTTCTCTGATTTGGCATATAACAGTACAGAATAGTTCTGTCATTTGAGAAAATATAGATAGATTTCATAGACCGGATCTGAGGTCGAGTGAGCCATGATTAGTGAAAACTGAGACGGCTATTCAGAACTGTAAAATAATGCACAAATATGATATTTTTAGTCTAAGAAACCAAAAACACTCCATTTTTTAAACATCTGAGCATACTGGTGCTCTGGATAGTTTAGCAAAGGAACATCGTGAGCTTGTTGCGCAGGCTGAGTGTCTTATGAGAGAAGTCTCTGCTTAATCTTCTTGTCTAGCTTCCTCGCTGTTGTTTATTTCTCGATGCCTGTTGACCAGTGATTGTATTTTTCGGACTGAATGTTGTGTAAACAGATGCATGTTCAGGGCTGCTTTCGAGTTTCCCACTTTTTAAACACCCGGGAGCTCCGGTTTGTCCCATGATGAACTATTTGTAACGACTGCATGTCTAGACTCCTTAGTGCATGTCTAGACTCCTTAGTGAAGTGAACAGACTGCTGTGAACAGCCTGGAGGCTGCACCGCCGTGCCTCAGCTCCATGGTCGAATTCATGTACCCTAAATTTGGCGAGCTGTTTAGACATCTTAGCGCAGCATGGAAACTGCTATGGACATCCCGGAGACATCGCCATCTTTGCTTAGCTTGGTGCTTAAATTGATGTACCTTAAGTTCGTGGCTGATTAAACTCCGAAGTGCAGTGAACAAAACTGCTACTGAATTATTCTACATGCCTGTGGCTAATGTCTCATATTTTCTGGACAGTTCATGCTTGTTGATACTTCTTCCTTTTCTGGAAGATGCAGCTCAATTTGCAGTCTAGATATTATGTTTGCATGCCTGTGTGCTAATGTTTCTTTCTGGACAGTTCATGCTTGTTGATCCTTCTGTCGTCTCCAGAAAAAGCAACACAAATTGTACCAGATGCCATTTGTTTCCTTGCCTTCGGACATGCACATATATAGGATGCTAAGTTTTCTAGGTGACCGGGTCAACTTGACCCCTCCTTGGGCTGATATTTTTAATTCAGTTCTTTCATTCAGTTTGCTATGAATGTTCAGGTTCAAAATATGTAAAACCAAAGAGTACAAAGTTCATATATTTTTGTCAGTATCTGTGGACACTGCATTGTTTGTATCAATAATTTTAACTCTGATTCGTAAATTGTGTTCCTGAAGCTTGAGGTGGAGCGGGTGTGTGCCCATGCACAACACAAGCTGATGACTCGGCTCACATCAGCCAGGCAAACGCAGATGAGAAGCTGAGCTGAAAATTTTTTGTCACACAAGCTGACTGCCCCATGTTTAAGTTTCTCTATTAGGACTAATTAGGAGTGAGCTGATGAAGTTTACAAAGCTTTGATTTTCTGCTGTATGTTTTCCTGGGAACAAAAAAGAAGTACAATGTTTTAGAAATCAAATTCAGAGTTTTAAAAAGTAGAAAATGTAAGCATAGTGGACTTCTGAAGCCTGGATGTAGATTCTCGGCTTAATTACTCAGCTTTTATAACTGTGTTGCCGGCTTGCTAGACCTAGCACCCTTCGGTTTGAGCATTTGCTATCTATGTTGCATTCCTGCTGTGAAATTTTGCTATCTATGTTGTATCCCTGCCGTGGAATTTGGTTCCTCTGTGAACATCTGGTATTATAATAATTAGCTAATATCTCAACGACTACTATCCACGTTGCATTTTCTTCAATACTGCTTGGCCATTGCCGCGCAAATCATTAGTACAGAAGCATCCCAGTAGCCCACTAATTAAACAGGCAAGCACCGAGCCCACCATCAAACAGGCAAGCATCACACTGACTCTACCTTATCCTCTTCCGTGCCTGACACAAGAAAGAAGGACGGCATCTCGGGCGGCTGCTCTTCTCCCTCGCGGCTCGTGCCGCTGGTGAGGCCATGGCCCCGGCGGCGGCTGGCGAGGCTGCGAGCCGCCAAAGCGGCAGGCGAGGGCCCGGCAGTTCTCGCACGGCGCTCCGGCGTATCTTGCTGGACCGGGCAGCTGTCGTGGGCTCGACGATGAGGAAGGAGTTCGTCCAAATCTTGGTGAGCAGCAGACTTGGAAATGCAGCAACCAGGCCATGAGTAGACCAACAAGTCGACGTTGGGTGAGGTCCTGGCCGTTTGTGCTCTTTTCCTACACGGTTGGTGGCTTCGATTTGCTATGTATTTTGTCTCGATTTGGAGTATATACGACGGTCTTGATTTGGTATTGTACTTCTCGAGCTTTCTGATTTGTTGGACATGGGACTCTGCGAACCGTGGCTGAGATGGATTAAGACTGGCGGACAGAAAAAAGATCGAAAGAAAAGGGCGGATAGAAATTTTCACGTTTCAGTAGCAGGGAAAAACTTGGGTTTTCGTGTAACTCCAAGATGTGTTATCTTAGTTTGCTATGCTATATTTAAAATATTTAAGCAAAAAATGGGCTTCAACAGACATGGTATCTTGTTTGTCAAAATACTAAGTTAGCTGTCCTGGAATTTTCGCTCGCCATCTTCCAGAAATCACTCGCCACGTCTACTTCCCGCGCGTGCGCGCGTTCCTTCCCGCGCGCTGAGAAGACTTTCCCGCGTGCGCTAAAGTTTCCGGTCGTGGGGATCGGCTGGTTTCGTCTTCTCCTCTAACCCGCTCCTGCCGCCGCCGCCGCTGCACAGGCGGAGCTGCTAATCACGGCCCCCTCCGAGTCACCCTTCTCCTCTTCGCCGTGAGCCACTACCTCGACCCAACGCCGGAGCCGCTTCCTCATGGACAGGCAACTTCCTCCGAATCGCCACCCCGCCGCACTGCCGGATCAGCTTCGGCTGCATCGAGCACCCGGGAGATCCCAACTGCTCCGGCCTATTAACCCGACATCAGGAAGATAGGAGCAGCAGGCGGATGGCAGCAACATCCGGCGGATGGGCAACAGTTGGGATGGGAGCAGCTATAGCGGATGGGAGATCCCAGCTACGCCGGACAGATTACAACTCGTCTTCGTCGATCCCGGTAGCCGGCGGATGGGAGCAGCAGGGCAGCGCGCTGCTTCCTTGGTTGGAGAATGCGGCGCAGGGGGGGCAGCGACGACGAGTCCTTGCACTGAACAGTTCTGCTGCTGCTTCGTCGTCGAACCCATGCCTCGACGTGTGCTCTATATTATTCTGTAAAGGAGCTGCTTTTGACATTGATTAATGTTCTTGCATGAACATTGTTATCTATATTATTCTGTAAAGGAGCTGCTTTTGACATTTGCACCATCACATATATATGTTGATGCATTAACAATGTTTCTATACATATTATTAGGGGTAGTACAAATGCCATGAACTAGTTGAATATATGTGATGATGAGTCAGAATTACGGTAGCAGCGGCCCGTCGTCGGCAAGATGACCGCCTCTGATCCTGGTGCTGGATCGGAAGCTCGGAGGACGCCTACGTCGCCGCCCAGCCTGGGCAGCACACGCGCGTCGCCGCCGGGAAGCACAGGATCGAACAGAGCCTCCGAGTCCTATTTATAGGAAGCTCCAGATCTGCCAGGACGCCACCGCCGATGAGTCCATGTAGATAACTAACTATTCACGAGCGAGGGATAGGTCCAAGGCTCCGAGCATGGTGGGAATCAGGTGGTAGTTTGGTGACATGGCATCTTTTTAATATAGCAAATGAGAAATAGCATGCCTTTTGGAGAACGCTTATTTTTTAAGGAGTTTTGTAGTTTATAAAATTGCTAAACTACAGAATTTAGCTATTACTTTTAAAAAATCTCTCGAAGATGCTCTAAATTTGACTCGATTTATATAAAATATGTGTAATATTTATATTTTTAAATAAATTTATTAAAAAATTAAATAAAAAAATCTTTCTAATGATACTAATATAATTATCTGCAGTTATTTATAAAAACGAGAATAATACGGAGGGAAGAAGTACTTGTTGAAAAAAAAATCTTCGAACATACAGTAAAAACAACACTATAGGGAGGGGACGGAAGGCGGCTGAGCCGGGACCGGGACCGCCAACGCCAGCACCAGAGTTCCCACCCAACCAGCCAACCCAGCCCGAATCAATTCGAATCGCGGACCAAACCCTAGCTCCGACACCAGCACAACCCTCAGCCATGGCGCCGGCGGCGGCGGAGGCTGGTCCCGACGACGACGGGCTTAGGAAGCTGGAGTACCTTTCCCTGGTCTCTAAGGTTTGCTCTGAGCTCGAGACCCACATCGGCGTCGGCGACAAGGTGCTGGCCGAGTTCATCACCGAGCTCGGCCGCGACTCCACAACCGTCTCCGAGTTCGACGCCCGTCTCAAGGAGAAGGGCGCTGACTTCCCCGACTACTTCGTTCGTACTCTCCTCACCATCATCCACGCCATCCTCCCGCCGACCGCCTCCAACCCTAGCTCTGCTGCCGTCGCCGCGGGCCCCGCTGGCGCGGAGGCGGCCAAGTTCCCCGGGCTCGCCCGCCCCGACGACCCCGACCACGCTCGCAACCTCCGCCTCGAGCTCGAGCGGGATGCCGATGCGGCCCCTCCTGCTACAGCGAGGGATGACCGCGACCGCCGCTTGGATGGGAGAGGCCGAGACCGGGACGACCGGGACTACGGCCGCAGCGGCCGCGACCGCGACCGTGGCCGTGGCCGTGACCGTGGCGGCCACGACCATGACCATGACCGTGGTGGCCGCGACAGGGATCGAGGGCGCGACCGTGAGTATTGCCGTCACACGGATCGGGACCGTGTCCGAGAACGTGATGGGGAGCGGCATCAGGATAGAGACAGAGGAAGGGACAGAGATACTGGTAGGAACACAGATAAGGACTGGGGGAGGAGCAGGAGGTATGCAGATGACGAGGGAGAGAGGGGTGATGGAGGAAGGGTAAGGGGAAGGGAGGTTGATGCTTCAAATCCCAGTGGGGAGCCAGAGCTGTACCAGGTGTATCGAGGGAGGGTTACCCGGGTGATGGACACCGGATGCTTCGTCAGGCTTGAGGATGTCCGTGGTGGCCGCGAGGGACTTGTTCATGTATCACAGATGGCAAGCAGGCGGGTGGCCAATGCGAAGGAGGTGGTGAAGCGTGACCAGGAGGTGTATGTGAAGGTAGTTTCGGTAAAGGGGCAGAAGTTGAGTTTGTCAATGCAGGATGTGGATCAGGATACTGGGAAAGATCTCCTGCCGATGCAGCGTGGTGGGGATGATGCACCAAGGGTGAACCCATCAGGTGGCAATGGCAGTGGCTTGGGGTCTGGCAAGAGGTTGGGTTTGTCAGGTATTGTGATCACGGAGGAGGATGAGGCAGCCCCAACGTCAAGACGACCACTCAAACGAATGAGCTCACCAGAGAGGTGGGAAGCAAAACAGCTTATTGCCTCAGGCGTGCTAGATGTGAGAGATTATCCAATGTTTGACGAGGATGGGGATGGTATGATGTACCAGGAGGAAGGTGCAGAGGAAGAGCTTGAAATTGAGCTAAATGAGGATGAACCAGCATTCTTGCAGGGGCAGAGCAGGTTTTCAATTGACATGTCACCTGTAAAAATCTTTAAGAATCCTGAGGGCTCACTGAGCCGAGCAGCAGCCCTACAGACTGCTCTCATAAAGGAGCGTCGTGAGGTTCGAGAACAGGAGCAGAGAGCCATGTTAGATTCAATCCCGAAGGATCTGAATCGACCGTGGGAAGACCCAATGCCGGATACAGGTGAGCGGCACCTTGCACAGGAGCTGCGAGGTGTTGGCCTTTCAGCTTATGACATGCCTGAATGGAAGAAGGAGGCCTATGGAAAAGCTTTAACTTTTGGGCAAAGGTCAAAGCTTTCAATACAAGAGCAGAGGCAGTCTCTTCCTATTTACAAGTTGAAGAAAGAGCTTATACAAGCTGTACATGATAATCAAGTTTTGGTTGTTATTGGAGAGACTGGTTCCGGGAAGACGACACAGGTGACACAATATTTGGCTGAAGCAGGTTATACCACACGGGGTAAAATCGGGTGTACTCAGCCTCGTAGGGTTGCTGCAATGTCTGTTGCAAAGAGAGTGGCAGAAGAGTTTGGTTGTCGGCTGGGAGAGGAAGTTGGTTATGCTATTCGTTTTGAGGACTGTACTGGTCCGGACACGGTGATTAAATACATGACTGATGGTATGCTTCTGCGTGAAATTCTTGTTGATGAGAACCTTTCCCAGTATTCTGTTATCATGCTTGATGAAGCCCATGAAAGGACCATCCACACTGATGTGCTCTTTGGTTTGCTGAAACAACTTATTAAGCGCAGATCTGATATGAGGCTTATTGTTACTTCTGCTACCCTTGATGCTGAGAAGTTCTCGGGATATTTCTTTAATTGTAACATCTTCACAATTCCTGGAAGGACATTCCCAGTGGAGATACTGTACACTAAACAACCTGAAAGTGATTACTTGGATGCAGCATTGATTACTGTGCTGCAGATTCACTTGACAGAGCCAGAAGGAGATATCCTTCTTTTCCTGACAGGGCAGGAGGAAATTGATCATGCCTGTCAATGTCTTTATGAGAGGATGAAGGGGCTAGGCAAGGATGTTCCTGAGCTCATAATCTTGCCTGTGTATAGTGCCCTTCCTAGTGAGATGCAATCAAAGATCTTTGACCCAGCTCCACCTGGTAAAAGGAAAGTTGTCGTGGCGACCAATATTGCTGAAGCTTCCTTGACAATTGATGGTATATACTATGTTGTAGATCCTGGTTTTGCCAAAATCAATGTATACAATTCAAAACAAGGGCTTGATTCATTGGTCATCACTCCAATATCGCAAGCGTCTGCGAAACAAAGAGCAGGGCGCGCAGGGCGTACTGGACCTGGCAAGTGTTATCGTCTATACACTGAAAGTGCCTACCGGAATGAGATGTCCCCCACAACGATTCCAGAAATACAGAGGATCAACTTGGGATCTACAGTTCTTAATATGAAGGCGATGGGAATAAATGACCTGTTATCCTTTGATTTTATGGACCCCCCAGCACCTCAAGCATTGATTTCTGCCATGGAACAGTTGTACAGCCTTGGTGCTCTTGATGAAGAGGGCCTTCTAACCAAACTGGGGAGAAAAATGGCAGAATTTCCATTAGATCCACCACTTTCAAAGATGCTACTCGCCAGTGTTGACCTTGGATGCAGTGATGAGATACTGACTATCATAGCTATGATTCAAACAGGGAATATATTTTACAGACCACGAGAAAAACAGGCTCAAGCTGATCAAAAGAGGGCCAAATTTTTTCAGCCAGAGGGAGACCATCTTACTTTACTTGCTGTATATGAGGCCTGGAAGGCAAAGAACTTTTCAGGGCCCTGGTGTTTTGAGAACTTTGTTCAATCAAGATCATTGAGGAGAGCCCAGGATGTGAGGAAACAGCTTCTCACTATCATGGACAGGTAACTTTTATTTTTAGCTGTTTGAATTAGAAACATGCAGCATTTGCATTAGTTATTCACCTTTTTGCTCCTGTCATGTTTCCTTGTGCTCTCGCATATATATTCAATACCTTTATGATGCTCTTGGGCAGCCTGTTTTCCTGCATACACTGCTCCACTGGATGTCAACATATGATCATTTCCAAATTTTTCCTGTTTATTAAATGTTATGTAGCATTTTTCTTCTATATTGGTTCAGATGAAAATTTTCCTGCGTTCAGTATTTTTGTCATATATAAGGCAGAACCATTTTGTAGCTACGGCACACCCTGTGGACCAGCTCAGGTCTTATATGACACTGCCTATCACACATGAAAAATATGAATTTACAAAAAATAATTAATAAAATGTTATGATGGTCTAGTGTATGCTCCTTCATTCCTAACTAAGAGGGCTGTAGTATAATTCCTCCTTAGCTATGATTTTTTTTTCCAATTTTAAATCCCCTCTTTGTTGTGTCCTGTGAGATCTCACCTTATTTTCCAACCTTTTCCCCCTCTTTGTTGTCTCCCGTGAGATCTCCTCACCTGTTTATCAGTTTTCACTTTCCAATAATTTATCTCCTCTAAAAGTTAATAACTATAGATACTATACTTCATCGTTTATTTTATTTTTCTATTTTTATCCTCTCTTATTGTATCATCCGGTAAATTCTGAGGTTATTCAAGGATAACATTTTGTAGTATCATAAGAATTTACAATACGGATCGGGATTCTGACAAGTGTTGTGCTTGCTGAATATTTGTTGTAAGCATAAGCCAGACAAAGTAGTTTGTGAGACTTGTTTATGCATATTTTTGAACTATTGAATTAGTGTTATACTATATGTATTGTAGTTTATGAAAAATGGAACTTAATTGTTGAATTTAGGGCATATCACTAGAAACAACGCGTGGCGTTGCCGCGCGGCCTCATTGGATGGAACCAGTTGTGTAAGAGCTTGGATCAATTGTTGATTAATCTTTTAGTAGGCAGGTTATCTAGCATTTGAGCCAGTTTGGTCATGCGTTTATGTTGCTACAGACCCTTTTTTTTGAAACAATGGTGTATAATTTGGAGATTTTGCTACCGTAGGTTTAGCGATTATTTATAGGCCGCCTGTAACCAAGAGGTCCAGGGTTCAAGCCCCAGCCTCTGCACATTTGTGTGGGAAAGGCTGCTGGCTATTTTCCCTTCCTCAGACCCCGCAGTGCGGGAGCCTACGGCACTGGGTACGCCCTTTTAATAGAATAGGTGGTAGGTGTCATGAAGTATTCATATTTTTTTATGACAAAGAAGAGGCGAAAAATATTTAGATACATATTGGTTTTAGTTTATTTATGACTTTTTTTGGAAATTTTCTGCAAAGGAAAAGGGTCTACTTTGTGTGTTTGTGAAAATGGCTGGAAATTACCAAAAGGATTTTAATATGTAGGGTTTTGTTTTAGATTTTTTTTGGTGGCAGAATTATCGGATTCGGAGGTAGGATGGATAAGGTATGGACTTTCTAAATTTATTGGCAAAACGTACAGGAGAGGAATTTGTAAATTGTTTTGGATTTTTTTTAATGATAAAGAAGAGGCCGAAAATATTTACAAAATATTGGTTTGGTATTTTTATGATTTTTTTAGTTTTATATGAGTCTTGAGAGATCTATGAATTTTGAGAGAAAATATTAAACCATAAAAAAGGACAAGAGGTTCACGGGCCGTTTTGGCCCATTGAGGCAGGCTTGCCCATTAGGAAGACTGGACTGCGGGTTGATTTTCATAAAGTTTGAGGGTTTTTGTGCAAAATTTTCTGTGAGAGGAGGACGGACTGCGGTTTGATTTCTTAACAATATAAGGGTCTTTTTGCAAAATGACAAGATCTGGCACAATCTGGATCGTCCATGCGACCGATCCGACGGTCAGAAAAAGGAGGTGACGTGGCCTGCTCCATCGGCCAGAGCTTGGCTCTGGTCTAGTAATATAGAGATGTTATTTATCAACTATGGAGCAAAATTTTATAATTATTTATCGAATTGCTAAATGAAATTTACTGAATTGCATGTAAAATTTTGATATGGCATACCCTTGGGTAAAATGCTAGGTCTGCCATTGTAGCACCAGATTTTTTTTTTGTTCCCATCTTTTGCTTGAGAGGCTCCCCCTGTCTTTGTTTTTTTTTTTGTTTATTCTGTTCCCTTTTGTGCTTGAAGGATCTTCCTCCTTGATGTAATGGGATCGGTTTTCTTCTAACCTTCCAATCAAACCAAACATCCTTGTAGTAGTCTAAGTAACTCAAAATTATGACCTGGTTTAGGATTGAGATGGTTGTGCACTATCATCTGTCCTTTATGTCTGTACCCTCTGTTGTTTCTCTTCTACAGTCAGCTTGTTACTATTGTTCTCATGGCTATTTCAGTGAGATCTATGCTTGATTGATTAGACAGCCTTTTCTTTGAGGTCTATCTACCTGGTTTAGCACTGAGACTGTTTGGACTATTATGTGTCCTTCATTTTTGGACCATGGCTACACATCATGTCATTTTTTCTTCTAAATTCAGCTTGTTATTATTGTTTCCATGGCTATTTTTAGTGTTAGATCTATGCTTCATTGACTAGACAACCCTTTCTTTGAGGTGTATCTATTTCCTAACCTGTGTCACTCTTGTCTGTGCAGATATAAACTTGATGTTGTCTCTGCTGGGAAAAACTTCACAAAGATAAGGAAAGCGATTACTGCAGGCTTCTTTTTCCACGCTGCTAGGAAGGATCCCCAGGAAGGATATAGAACCTTGGTCGAAAACCAGCCAGTGTACATCCACCCTAGCAGCGCATTGTTCCAGCGCCAGCCAGACTGGGTCATCTATCATGAGCTTGTGATGACGACAAAGGAGTACATGAGGGAGGTGACTGTGATCGATCCGAAATGGCTTGTTGAGCTGGCGCCAAGGTTTTACAAGGGTGCTGACCCCACCAAGATGAGCAAGAGGAAAAGGCAGGAGAGGATTGAGCCTCTGTATGATAGATACCACGAGCCCAACTCTTGGCGTCTTAGCAAGCGCCGAGCTTGATTACAACTCATTGAACCTATGTACTGTTTGTTCTTCAGTGCTGGTTGATCTATTTCCATGTTTGAACTTCCAACTAACAATTTTGTGAAAACTGTAAATATTTGTTAATTGGCACAAAGCAATTCTAAGAGTTTTTTTTCTTTTGGAAAAAACATTCTAGAAAAATGTGGTTTAGGATGTTTCCAAACACAGGCAGAATAGAAAAACTCTCCTCCAATAGTTTCTTTTCTCTTGTTCCTGAAGGAACTGTCTCCAATAGTTCCTTCTCTCTTGTTCCCAAAGGAATCAGGTCCAGGATACTTAAAAAAGGAATCAAGTCTAGCATCCTCAGTGCCTCTACTGCTATGAGTGCCTCTACTTCTGTGTCAGAAGTCATTTTTCTGCTCCATGACACTTGGCACTCCAGATATAGCTTCCTGTTCCATTTCTGAATTACCAAATGTCACCATTTCTGTTCTCAGTATAACATTCTGAAACAAATTCCTGAATCTCCAAGTCCTACTCAACACTCAATTTTTTTTTTTTGAACCTGCTGTTCTAGACGGGTCTCGAGAACTCTCTGGGCGGAATGCCGGCGACTTGGCTCCTGTAG
This sequence comes from Bothriochloa decipiens, assembly GCA_023333625.1. Classification (NCBI taxonomy): domain Eukaryota; kingdom Viridiplantae; phylum Streptophyta; class Magnoliopsida; order Poales; family Poaceae; genus Bothriochloa; species Bothriochloa decipiens. Next base: position 30,081,327 of record CM041637.1, on the reverse strand, counting down.
CCGTTCTTCCTCCTGTTGCTGTCCCGCCTTCCGATCTCCACCCATCTCAATCCATATCCATCCTCAAATCGCTTCTAAAATATGCTGCTCGTCTGATATATCAATTCATCCGGCTAGTTTTGCCTGGGATTGTTTTCTGTCCAAGATTGGATTGAAATATCAGGCAGCTTGCTGGTTCATCCTCTTTTTTCTCCCTCCACCGATTCCTCCATTGATTCATCCCCTTTTTCTCCCTTAGATTCCTCCATTGAATCCTTATTTCGCGTGTTTCCATCAACAAATCCATCTCCCACCCACAGCTTCTCATCTCCCACTCGATTCCTAATCTATCCTCCAGATCACATCAGCAAGCTCCGATCCAGGGGTATTCCTGAAGAACTGCTCAACGCCTGCACGACCGTAATCAGCTCTGTGGCAGCCGCAACCTCGCTACTGTTGTTCGGTGGAGCCAAACTAGTTGCGCCGACGATCCAGAACATTCACCACGTCGCCAAGGATCCTAATACTGTGGCTACGACAAACCTTCGCGCTGCGCGCAGCGGTGCAAGAGGTTCAAGCGTGTGGATTCACCTAGATTGCTCCGTAAGTCATCTTGTTACATAGCAAGTTCGTTTCATCCTGGTGTTTGACCTGCAGCCGTTCCTGCTCAACAAATTGCTTAGGCTATGGTGCCAGCCCTTAAGGCACCACGGGCTCAATGAGTCTCCTTGTGTGGAACTGCCAATGGTCGGGCGGGAGCCTAGGTAGTCCTAAGATGCTTCACCTCTTCCGGTTAATCTTTTCGACTAATGCACAGTTAACTTTTGTGTCTGAAACTAGTAATTCCCGTTTTACTAAATCTGATTTGCTTAATGGTTTCAATGTTGACGATGCGCATATTGTTCCTGCTCAAGGGCAGTCAGGCGGTCTTTGGCTTCTTTCCAAGAATGGTGTTCAGTTAGATGTCCTAGAGTCGAGTCATCACTTTTTCTTTGCCTTGTGCACTAATAAGTTTCTGCAGAAGAAGTTTGGTCTAATTTGTTTCTATGGTGATCCTCATCATGTCCAAACCGCTACTATTTGGAGGCAGGTTCAAAATTTTGTTGTAAAATACCCGAGCTTGCCTTTTATTTGTATGGGTGATCTTAATGATATTATGCATCCTAGTGAGAAGCTTGGTTCTACAATTGCTAATGATCGTCAAATTTTTGAATTTTGTTGCCTTGTGAAAGATTGCGGTTTCTTTGATTTGGGTTACAATGGTCCAGCTTACACTTGGACTAACAAACGTTTCAATTCTAACCCCACTTATGAACGTCTTGATAGATTTCTTGCGAATGCAGATTGTTGTGCTGCTTTTCCGAACACTGTGGTTTATCATTTGCCTATGATGAAAAGTGATCATGCTCCAATTTTGGCAGTACTGAACTCCTCTCGTCGTGTCATTTCTAAACCTTTGAAGTTTGAGAATTGGTGGCTTTTAGATGATGATTATGAGAATATTGCCAAAAGCAGCTGGTACAAATCTTCTAATAAGCCTTTCCACGTTAAGATCTTTTCCCTTGCTGAAGACTTGAAAAAGTGGAGCAATTCTAAACCTAAAAATTTTGATGCTCTCAAAACTATTGAGGATCAGATCCTTAAGCTCCAAATGCAGCCACCAAACCAGCAAAATCCCAGTCTCAAGAAGCACCTTATCTATCAACACAAAAGATTGCTTCCAAAGAAGAAGCTTACCACAGAGAGATACAAAAAGAACTGGTCGTTTCTTTCACCAATCTATCCATCAAAAGGGACAGGAAAAACACCATAACTCACTTCATCAATCCTGATGGCTCTACCTCCACTACCCAAGACCAGCTTGCTCAGACGGCTAACAGTTATTTCAATGACATTTTCACTTCTCAGAACTGCAGGAATAATAGTAATGATCAGAATGATCAGATTTGGAACTTTGAAGTAGAAGGCGAACAGATTCCAGAAGATGACCTTTTCACGAACTCCACTCCAGACATAGAAGGGAATCGAGAGATTCATGCTATTGTTAAAAACATGAGAAGCAATGCAGCTCCAGGTCCAGATGGTCTGAATGCAGCTTTATATAAATCAGCTTGGGCATGGATAGGTAAAGATGTCCTCGATCTGGTAAGCTCCTTTTATCAGACTGGTAACCTTCCTTTTGAGATTAACAGAATGCATATTGTTCTCATTCCCAAAATGAGTGCTCCTAACACTCCTAAGGATTATAGACCAATCAGCCTATGTAATGTTGCATATAAAATTATTGCCAAGTCTCTAGCTGACAGGATAAAGAATCATTTGCCCCACATTATTCACTGTTCTCAAGCTCCTTTTGTACAGAGCAAACATATTGCTTCTAATATCATTATTGCTCAAGAAATTATTCATAGTTTTAATATCAAGAGTTGGAAACAAAAGGCGTTTTTTCTTAAACATGATCTAGCTAAAGCTTTTGATAGAATCGAATGGAACTTTATTGTAAGTGCTCTGAAAAAACAAGGCTTCAAAGAACATTTTATCAATCTAATCTATAGTTGCATTTCTACTACCACCATGTCAGCTATCATCAATGGCGAGCCAACTCCTACCTTTCATCCTCAACGTGGGGTAAGACAAGGTTGTCCTCTATCTCCTTATCTTTTTATCATTGCTGTTAATGAGTTATCCACTCGTTTGCAATATCATTCCGATGCTCATGATATTAAAGGTATCACTCTTGGACCGAATTGCCCTCGTGTTCATTCTCTCATGTTTGCTAATGATCTTATTATCTGTGGTCAAGCCACTCATGATGAAGCTAGCAAGATAAATAATATTCTACAAGCTTTCTGTAATGCTTCAGGTCAAACTCCAAAATTTTCTAAATCTTCAATCATGTTTAGCAAAAATGTTGATAATCAAAGTAAGATGGATGTCAAAAATATTTTCCCTGTGTCTGATCTTTTGCCTAACACAATTTATCTTGGTCATCCTTTAATTTTCAATCATAATGAAAGAAATAAAGCGTATGATTTGATTCTTAATAAATTTAGAGCAAAATTAACTACTCTCAAAGCAAACAAGCTCAATCATGCTGGTCGTTTAACTTATATCAATGCTGTGTTGGCTTCCATTCCTTTTATTATATGTCCACCATTATGTTCTCCAAAGATTTTATTTCCAAAATTACTTCCATTATTTGTAAATTTTGGTGGACGGGTGTCAGTGAAGACAATGCCACTACTTCCTTTAAGTTCAGATCATGGAAAGACATTTGCTGGCCAAAAAAAGGAGGAGGCCTAGGAGTGAGAGATCTAGTCACAGTCAATCACAGCCTCATCCTGCACGCTGTTTGGAATGTTGCAACAGGTAAGAATGGTTTCCTCACTGCTATTCTCAAATCAAAATATTTCCCACACATGAGTTTTTGGCTTGCTGGAAATAGCCCTATCAAATCTGCCTTTTGGTGTTCCATTTTGCAAGTTAAAGATATTCTCGTTAACAACTGCACTATTCAAATTCAAAAGGAAATTCTAGTATATGGTCCACTCCATGGTGCAATATTTGGAAAGAAATCCATAATCACCTTACTCTACCTGTAACTGTGCGTAATCTACCTCAACATATCTCTGACTTGTGGAGGCCAGGCACTATCATTTGGAATACTGACTTTATCAATCAGGTTTTTGACTCCGATGCAGCCTCTACCATTCAAAATGTCATTGCAGTGCCCTCTGATAGCAGCGATGTAGTCAAATGGAGGACGTCCCCAAAAGGGAACTGTTCTGCCAAAGAAGCTTTTAGATTTCTTAATAAAAATTTGCAGGTCCAGCTTCCTAATACTGGAGCAAGGAGTATTTCAAGTGAGGCAAAGGAAATATTAGGGAGGGTGTGGAAACACAAGCTGATCCCACCTAACTTAAAAACCTTTACTTGGAGGTTAATCAGATGGGCCATAGCAACAGGTCAAAGAGCAGGGAACTTATCAACTAAGATTGACAAGAAGTGTGAAATCTGCAATTTGGATGAAAATGATTCACACTTGTTTTTCCACTGCTCATTTGCAAGGGCAGTCTGGTTCTCTGCTAGACCCCCTTTGAGATCTTCTTTGCTACCTTTTGAACAGGATGGAGTACAAGAGGCCCTAGCAACTCTGATCACAAATACTACTTCGGATACTGATCTTCTTTGTGGTACATTTGGAAGGCCAGAAATGACGTTCGATTCCACAAGAAAAAATGGACTGTTTTGCAGGTTCATCATGCTGTCCAGGCGGATATAGATGTCGTGTCTTCATACATTAAGACATGCCAAACCATGGACAAAGCAGAGACTCACCAAAATAGAGTAAACCAAGCTCTTCCACAGGTACTAGGTCCCAATTTTGCAGGTACTCAACATGAAGGCGATCCTACTGCAGCAGTACAGGGACAAGAAGAATTTAGACTGGGTTTGCCCAGTAACTACACTTCATGCAGGCTTCCTATCATGCTCGCTGGAGTCAAATGCTACACTGATGCCCCCTTGATTCCAGACACAAGACAGGAACAACCGAGGAAAGCTGGACTAGGAATTTTCATCCTTGATCCTGTGTGCCATCACAAATTCTTCATCAAAGCACAGATCATACAGTGCACCTCAGTGCTCATGGCTGAGACTGCGGCCCTTGCCTTGGCTGCTACAATCATCAGATTACTTCATATAAATCAAGTCACCTTTCTGACGGACAACCAAGTCATCGTGGACTTCTTCAATATGAGAAACTTGGATTCTCCTCCACATTGGGACATCAAACCTTTCACTCAAAGGTTTTTAAATGAGGTGTAGAATAGAGCAGTACCGGTTTTGAAGATTGGAAGGAATATCAATACTACAGCCCACTCTTTAGCCGGCCAAGCTTTCAGACAGGTCGATGATGGACCAGCTAAGATTACCTCTTCTTGTACTAATCCGAATCATGCTAGCAGTTGCCCTTTGACGTTGACTCTGCTCTGTAATGACAGACTTCTGTACTTCTATTGCAGCAACTTTCTGCTAATAATATTTGTTGTTCCTTTGTCAAAAAAAACTCATTTTTTTTAAAAAAATTACTGAACACTAACTGGGCTTGCTCTTACAGCATGACCTGAGAAAGCCAGTGGCGTGCGCAACGAACGCTGCAGGCATGAACACCAACACAGGACTCACTGCAAGTTTCTGCTCACGTGTCAACACGCCACCAGCCATTTTGGTTCCTCACCGCTGCTCTCGGAGGCGAATCCATCTGCAACAAGTCGCCCGCTTCACTCGATTGGCATCTCCATGCGCAGGCAGCAATCTCGCTTAAAACCCTAGACAGGATTTGGCCGTCGTCAGGAAGTCCCCGTGAAGTCCCTTCCGTCACTTCTGCAATGACTGAACTCCCGAACTGGATGCAAAATTTGTTGTAAAAATGTTTGCTCTCCACCATTTAATACAAACAGTGTGATAAAAAAATTAATACAAACAGACTAATGCGCTGGGCTTTGTACCTACCATAACTATACAAATTGATACAATTTGAAAACCCACCGTCATTATTTGGGTTTTGTTTTGTTGAAAGTTTTGCCTTTGCTACTTCCTTGTAGATGCATGTGTTGACTAGACCATCCGTTCTACTTGATTCAGAACCCCACCTTATTATTGTGATTTATATCAGAACCTTCATTTATTATTTCGCAACTGATTGCTTGTTTTACTTGTTCTTGCTTGTTCTTTGATTGCTTGCAGGAATTATCCTTGCGGTTTGGTTGTAGTCGGGACATGAATTTTGCTCCAGTTAATCGAAGTTATCCCTCTTCGCCGAATGATCAGGACACCCATCCCTTATTCTTATCACTTGGTAATCAGCTCAAGGTTTGATCTGTGCGAGATTTCAGTTTTCTATTATTTTTCTATAGCCTAAAAAAGCCAAAAAAGTATATTAATTTTCCATATTGCCATAGACCCTTTCAGCCATTTATCTATTACTACTTAGTTCAGACTTGTTGAGTTTGGTTTACATCTGTTGAGTCGAGTTGCAGGTCTTCGGTTTAGGCTTTCAGAGTTTCGAATTCTTGTCACGTTTTAGTCAATATCGATGACATGATCTCCATTGCCATCACCACTATCATATACATCTCGACTTCACCCTATGTATTTACACTATCATGACCACCCTGCTTCCCACTTGACTTAGGCGGACCACATAAGCTCCATCCACCTGCTTCGTCTCTTCCACTCTTAGAGCATCTCTAAGAGATTTTACAAAATAGATCTCAAAAAACCATAGTTTATATGATTTCTAAAATAGATAGCTTTCCAAATTAATAGAAGACCACAACAGCTTCTTTACTTCACTCTCCAATCCAAATTTTTAATGGGGCGGGTCAAGAGATCCATTTATATCTACGGCTGAAAGGCCGCCACTCACGCGGGAAGGTGGTTGCTTGCACTTGCATGCACAGATTGGACCAAGGAAAGGCGGATGGCGGGCAAAGCTGTTCGTTAATTATCGCGACCAAAGCTGTTGGACATGGTTTTTTCGAGAAAATCTCTAAATGGGATATCATGGGAGCATATACAGAGTCTCTTGGAGATTCTTACACATCCTATTTTTAGAACATTAGATATTCCCTTCCACTTCCACATGTGTGCATCCTATTGTTAACCACTCATTCTTTTATACCTCACATTTTATATTTTTAGAACATTGCATGCACCCTTCCAATTCTGCACCCTATTGTTAACCGCTCCATCTTGCATGCTCCTTTCTTCCACTCGTGCATAGTATTGCAAAATCGTTACTACCGCTGGACCATATCCATTCCTTTTTCTTAACACCATCAAAATCTGATTTGGGCACTCAAAGAAAAACCTGAGTTGCTAGTTGTATTTTACTTACACTTGAAACATAAAAAGAGAAATACATTGTAAGTTTCTTTTCTGAAATCTGATTTGTCAAGATTCAAATTTGTTCTAGTTGTGCAAAGTAAAAGAAAAGAAGAAGAAAAATATTAGAAAGAAAACAAAAGAAAGAGAGAGAAAGAAAAGAAATGAGGAAAGAAGAGAGTAAAAGCTTGTTGTTCTTGTGCCTTTTTCGCATGTCCTAACTGGACTAGGTCTTCTTATATCTTCTTCGTGGGGAGCCCCGTGGGTCCCCCATTGACAAGCCCTCGAGCATTTCAAGTCTTCGAATCTTGGAAGTTGGGTTCTTCTGAGATGAAGTCTTGGGATGCTTTTTTCCTCTTATGTTGTTGTCGTTTTGTCTTCAAACTGAGTGTAGCCCCCGAGCCTCTTGCTTTATGGCACAAAAAACTGGAGGGTCTAATATGACCTTCGTCTTCTAGTCATCGTCTTGTTCCTCACAGGTGACAAAATTTGAGAAAATTGCACTCGGTGAGTGTAGACCCTGAGCCTCTTGCTTTATGGAACAAAAAGCTGGAGGGTCTTGATGAGATTTTGAAAGTTGCCTTTGGTGGAGGGTACTCTGCAGCCCCGAGCCTTCTCCGGGTTCTTTTCCTTAGAAAAGAATCCGGGTGAAGGGTCTTGATGTTTTGTCATGTAGTCTTGATTCTTGTATTCTTGGTCCTTTGTCGTTGAATCCAAGCCCTCGGCCGTTGAAGGACCGGATAGGCAGACCAGAGGGGGGTGAATGGGAGCCTTAAAATTTTTTTTAAAACTTTTGGCTCCTCGACTCAACAAACACCCCAAGAAGCAAACACACAAACTGGTAGCGACCACGCCCCTATTGAGAGGGTGGAGGTCCACTAGGAACACAGTGGGTCACCACTAGAGCAGCGGAACAAGCGGTGAAGCAATCGGAGTTCAAACGCGCAAACTACGGAAAAAACACCTTACTGCACAGAGCAATACCGGACAAGTCTGAGTTCATACCGGACATGTCCGATATGGGTTCAGCTCGCAAATTTCGAACATGTCTGGCCTGATCTCGGACAAGGTCCGGTATTCCAGACAGCACAACGTGCTATAGGAGAAAATTCGAAAACCCCATCAAACGGTGTCAAAAAATTGTAAAATTTTACTATAAGCTTCTAAACATCAAAGGAAAGTTCTCCACTTAATCTCAACCCAAAACTCCAACAAGATCAAAAGAGGAAAATACCGGACTTGTCCGAGTCTGGTCGGACTTGTCCGGTATCTGCGGACATAATTCTGGAGCAAACGAATTCAAAACCAAAACCAAATCAAAACTACTCCGATTGACTTGAAACTTGACAAAAAGGTTCCTGGGGATGTTGAGAAGATTTCTTCAAGACATCAACACTCAATTTCAAGAGAATCAAGAGAAATCGCAAAGGGGATGAAAATCGACCAAGAACTTATCATGAACATAAAATTGCCCCGATCTACTTGCTCGTGAGGAATTAGCTCAAACCCTTCGTGGGATTGATCCTCTCACATCATAGCATGAATCAACGCAAGAAAAATGGAGTCAAATGGTTCAAAATCGAAAAAATTCGACCACGAAATTAGAGGGGAGAAAGGAGCTCGGGATGAACAAGTCAAGAACAACAAGAACACGAATTCATCATGAGAATGACTTAAAGATAAAAGCCCAAAGGGCATGAGCACACTAGGGGGTGCTCTTCCCACGAACAAATCACTACAAAGTTTGCAGTGGACCTCACACACTCAGAAAAACTAGAGACAAGGAACCCTAGGATGAACAACTGGAATGGGAGACGTGAAACTGAGTGGAGGCAGTCCCTCTTATTTATAGTCTTATTACATAATTCCACTTTTACCCCTAGACATTCTAAGAGGGAACCACCTAACTAGGGGCATTATGGTCCAACTCGAGTTTTCCTGATCCGACGGCCACCGCGCCTCCTCACCGGTAGCCTCGCTCCGAAGTGATCTCCCCGATGCCGCCACGTGCCGTCCGTCCGCATCGGGACCTCCGCCCGAGTTTTGAGGCCCAAACCCGGAAAACCCGCCGTCGATGGTTTTGAGGAAAAACCACGAAACCTCCCGCCAGTATCGTACCGCATACGCATCCCCTGCCGATGGTTTTGAGGCCAAACCACCAAACCGTCGCCGATGGTTTTGAGGGCAAACCACCAAACCGTCCGCGAGTAGCGTAGCCCGTACGCGTCCCCCGCCGTGTACACTTGCGCTTGTCGATGTCCCAAGTGTCAGCCACCGCGGCTGGCCACCCGGCCATCTGGTCCGTCAGTCCAAGCCTAGCGTCCGCCCTTCACCGCAACCGGTCCGTCAGCACGGCATGCCCTACTTGACCTTCTCCCGACCGCTGCCACCGTATCCGGACTCCACACCTGCACATCACGAGCCAAAAGAGACACCGCTTTGACACATAACCCTGTGCCAGGGGATCAGTAGACCCACCGAACCAACCACACACCAAAGTGTTGGCATGTTGACAATCGCTCATCACAACCACAAGGGTGCTCCACAATGGTTATGTAAAAACCATGTGTTCGCAATCTCCCCCTTGATGAGTGCATTGTCAACACCAACACAAAGCCAGAGAAAACCCACTCAAGTGACCAAAAGCCAAAGAAAAGCTCGAAACGGGTCACTTGCAATGAGCAAAGCAAAACCAACAACTTGGTCCCCAAAGATATGGGCAACGGCTCGACGCAACCAAGCAAAACAAGCTCAAAGCACCTAAAAGCGGTTAGACCCTCAAGACAGAGGCAAACGGCTCGACACGTCTAGCAAAACAAATGTGCAACTCCCCCTTAACAAGTGCAGCAACCTCACCAATGCATATGAATGCACACTCTGGATTTGTGGAATCATTCTCCCCCTTCTTGGCAAATGCACTTATCAAGCTCTCACAAAAGAAGCTCCCCCTTAAATCATGCTATGAGATGCACAATGCGAATGTACAAAGCTTTAGGAGTATAGCAAGTGGATTAAAAACATGCTCAAGTTGGTACGATATATGTATTACAATAGGCGCAAGACAAGGCCAATGCTCAAACTGATCAAATGAAACGAAATATGAATCATAAGAATTTTGACCAATTTTAAGCATATCTTATAAAAGGTGTTCACCAAAGAGGAAGCACATAGCACATATAAGCAGAAAATCAAACTAGTGCTAGCACATGTATACAAAAGTGAACTACCCCATATAACGATCATACATCATGTCTCAAGGAAGCACTTAACACTTGTAGCTTCAACAATGATCGGAGTTTTATAGCGGATTACAAGGTTATTGTTAGACATGTGTATGTGAGAGGATCAAAAACTGTTCGCCAAAAATTATGTTATTTTTATCATGTTTTGCAACCACGCCGAGTTCATCCCTATGTGCAAGTGGGAAGCTATCTCGTCACGAGTGGTTGAGGACTAGCACTACAATGCCCAAGTTCATCTCACTCGAAAGAATGAGAAGCAATCTCGTGACATTGCCGTGGGACAGTAAAGATCCAACTCTAAACCATTTTCATCATAACTTAGCTTAGACATCAAGTTTTAGCATAAAGATATCAAGGATCCGAGCTCATCAAGTATTAAGCATGTTCACATTTTCAAAAACAGGCTTAGCTCATAACATGTATTAAGATGATCAAAAAGAGCCTAAGCTACTATATAGCCATCATGTATCCATAGACCATATCAACAAGAGCATAATCTTAAACAACAAGTTATACAAGTGAAGCTAAGCACATGATATATGATACATGATGATATGCAATGCAATATGATACAAAAGCAAAAAAAAGCAAAAAGAAAAGAAGCCAAAGAAAAACTCGTGTACAAGAACAAAACCACCCTCATCTAAAAGGGTAGCACACTCCCAACTCCCCTCGCAAGCGTGCAAACTGGGTTTGATCGAGGGGTTTAGTGAGGATGTCAGCTTTCTGGTTCTCGGTGCTGATGTGTATCAAGTCTATGGTGCCCTTCTCATAGTTGTCTCTCAGGAAGTGGTACCTCACCTCTATGTGCTTGGTTTTGGAATGAAGCACTGGGTTTTTGGCTACACTTATGGCACTGGTGCTGTCACAGAAAAGAGGCACTCAAGTGAACTCTAAGCCAAAGTCTCTCAAGGTAGCAACTATCCAAAGCAGCTGAGAACAACAAGCAGCAGCAGCAACATACTCAGTCTCACATGTGGATTGGGCAATAGAAGACTGCTTGCGAGAGGACCAAGAGACTAGAGAAGAACCCAAGTACCAGAAGTAGATTTTCACTCAGTACGACAACCAGCATAATCAGCATTTGAATAACCTGAGAGAGAAAGAGTGGAATCGGTCAAGTACCAAAGCCTGAACTCAGGAGTGAAGCGGAGGTACCTCATGATCCGCTTGACGGCTTGACGATGAGAGGTGCGCGGCGAAGATTGAAAGCGCGCACAAAGATAGACCGCGAACTAAATGTCCGGTCTCGTCACCGTCAGGTATAGCAGTGACCCGATCATGCTGCGATACTCCTTCTGGTCCACGGCTTCTCCCTCCAAGTCTTCATCCAAGGCAATGGTAGTCGCCATGGGCGTCGAAAGAGGCTTGGCCTCGCCCATGTTGAACTTCTTCAGCAGGTCCTTGGTGTAATTGCCTTGGTGTACAAACGTCCTTTCCTAAGTTTGCTTGATTTGCAACCCAAGAAAGAATGTCAACTCGCCCATCATACTCATCTTGAACTCCCTGCTCATCAGATCAGAAAACCTTGCCACGAGGGCATGTGAAGAGCCACCAAAGATTATATCATCCACGTATATCTGCACGATGAGAATGTCTTTGCCTTGCTTGAGGAGAAACAAAGTCTTATCAACAGAGCCCATGGTAAAACCCTTCCCAAGAAAAAAGGACTTCAACCTAGCATACCATGCTCTCAAGGCTTGTTTGAGACTATACAAGGCTTTATGGAGTTTGTAGACATAGTCTGGGTGCTTGGGATTTTCAAAGCCAGGGGGTTGTCTCACATACACTTCCTCCTCTATGTACCCATTGAGAAAAGCACTCTTGACATCCATCTGATATAGCTTGAACCCTTTCGCTGCAAAGGCTAAAAGGATTCTAATGGCTTCTAAACGGGCAACAGGAGCAAAGGTTTCCTCAAAGTCTATCCCCTCTTTATGGCAAAACCCCTGAGCAATCAACCTAGCCTTGTTCCTAACTATCACCCCATCCTCACTCTGCTTGTTCTTAAACACCCACTTGGTACCTATGGGATGACATTGTGGAGGTGGAGGAACTAGTACCCAAACTTGGTTTCTCTCAAAGTTCTCTAACTCCTCATGCATGGCATTGACCCAATCAGCGTTAGATAAAGCATGTCCAATATCTTCGGGCTCAAAATCGGTAACAAAAGCAGAATATGCAAAATGAGAGATTTCATAGGACTTGTTGCGAGTGACACGCTGGTTGAGGTTACCGATCATGGTCTCAGGAGGATGGCGATGCTGAATGTGTACAGACACCGTCCTTGATGAAGTAGTCTCCCCCTCAACCGCAGCTGGAGCTCCCTCAGGTGCAAGAGAGGGATACTGGTCGTTCGGCCCCCATGAAGTCGAAGAAGAAGGATTGGGGCCACGAATAGACGTAGTCGTCGCAGGGTCGACAGGGGCAGCCAGTGGAGTCGGCTTGGGAGCACCCCAATCGGCATCATCCTGCTCCTCCTCCACAAAGATTCTTTCACCCATCTCCTAGTCACCTGCACGCTCAAAGACAGGAGAGGAACAAGGTGTGGTTTTGTCGAAGGTAACTTCACAAGTCTCCATGACGCGGTTAGTCTCAAGATTAAGTACTCTATATGCACGAGAGTGAGTAGCATAACCGAGAAAAATGCCATCAGAAGACCGAGATTCAAACTTATCGAGATTACCTTGCTTGAGAATGAAGCACCGACACCCAAACTCTAAAGTAGCTCACCTTAGGAAGATGCCCAAACCGCAGCTCATAAGAAGTTTTCTTTGTAAAAGCTCGAAGGAAGATGTGATTTGAAACATAGCACGTTGTGTTGATTGCTTCAGCCCAAAAGCGCCTAGGAGTCCTATGCTCATCGAGCATCGTCCTGGCCATTTCCACAAGGGTCCGATTCTTGCATTCAACAATCCCATTCTGCTGAGGCACATAAGGTGAAGAAAACTGATGTTCAATACCCAAAGACTTGCAAAAGGCTTCAAACTGAGAGTTCTTGAATTCTGAACCATTGTCACTGCGTATAGCTCTCATGGCATTCTTAGGAAGCTCATTTTGAAGCCTAAGAAACAAATCCCTCACATGAGAAAATGCTTCATCCTTGGACTCCATGAAAAAGACCCAAGAATAGCGAGAAAAGTCATCCACAATCACAAGAACGTACCACTTCCCACCATTCGACTGAACCCGAGCTGGACCTACAGTGTCCATATGAAGAAGCTCGCCGGGTTGTTTGGTCATCACTTGGTTCACAGGGAAATGAGAAGCGGCTACCATCTTCCCGTGATGACACGGGTGACAAACCAAGTCCTTCTCGAACTTTAGCTTAGGTAATCCTCGGATTAGATAAAGAGAGCTCAATCTTTCAAGCAAGTCGAAACTCAAATGACTAAGCCTCCTATGCCACTTCCAAAGCTCAGAAGAAGTGCCTGCCACCAAACACTGAGACACGCCGAAAGAGCGAGAAAAATCGGTACGAAACACAAGTCCAAAAGGCACAATCGAGCAAACAAGATCACCATGAGAATCCAAAATGCGAGAAAGGCCCGGCTTAAAGCGCACCTCGAAACCATCTCTAAGGAGTTGCGAAACTGAAAGGAGATTGAAATGCAAGCTCGAAACCAAAGCAACATCCTTGAGCACAAAGTTCTCATTGAGCCTTACCGACCCACGAGAAAGAACATTACCCTTACCATTGTCCCCAAATGTGATGTACTCCTTGGAAGTCAAGGGACTGAGGCTGGAGAACCAATTTGAATTCTGGTCATGTGATGCGAACACCCGGAGTCAACAAGCCATATGTTCTCCAAGCCTCCATGCTGCATCAATAGAAAGACATGGGATGAGCAAACGATCCAACACTGGGGTTAGTAAACTGAGGAGAAAACCAGTGCTGGGTCATTTGCCCTGGAAAAGTGTTAGGAAAAACACCATACATGCCATGTCCCATGGAAGAGTAGCGATCACCACGAGGAAAAAAAGTGGTCCGCTAGAAGTGTAGGACTGAGAGCCACTGCCATGGGACCGAGAGTCGTATTGAGAACAACTTGGACCCCGCCGGGCACGACCATCACGTGGTCTCACAAACTGAGGCCTAGCACCCTGAGGTCTTGCACCTCTAGGTCTAGCATTGCTCCTGTGAGCAGGTGAAGCATGCATACCATGAGATGGGCGATGCATGTTCTGGTGTGAAAGTTCAAACTGATGCCTCTCATCTCTCTTCCTCCTAAAGCAAAATTCAAACAAGTGACCATCCCTCTTGCAATACTCACAGTGGTACACCTCTCTCTTGGGTTGTGGGTGACTCACTATGTTGTGGACTTGGTTCACTCTTGGAGGTGGTTTGGCCTTAGGAAGGGGCTTATCAGAGATGTTTGGCAAAGTGTCAAGTGAGTTCCTAAGGTGGTTAGGTTTTGGAATCCACACTTATTTCTGAGGTGGAGCTTTAGGATTCTCATTAATCACTCCATCCTTCACAATGGGCTTGGTAGGCTCAGAGGGCTTAGGTGGGTTAATTTTGATGAGCTTGGGAGGATTGGTGGGTTTCTTGCTCACACTCAACCCACTGTGTTCACCAACTTTGCCAAAGAAATTGTTACCCTTTCCACCTGAAGCAAAGCCTAAACCCGTTGTGTCAGTACCCCTCTTGTACTGACTCATCATCATGCCCAACTGCGGCTCACTCCAAGAAAGCCAACTCAACATGTGCCGAAGGAATGTGTTTTCTCTTCGGTATTTTTCTTATCATGCCTACAGGTAGCAAGCTCTAGCTCCAAAGCCTCACAGCAAGCACACTTAGCTCGAGCGCCACCACTTGTACTAGACTGCTCAAGCAAAGCGATAACAGCAACCTTCTGAGAGAGCTCATTGCGCAACTCAACACAAGACTTGCAAGCCCCCAAAATGACTGGCTTGGATCTAACCTCATCAAACTCATCGAGCAAAGCAGAGTACTTGGACTGTAAAGAAACGAGATTAGACATGTGAACAGCACAATCATCGCATTCAGTCTCATCGGACACAACAACCCTATCCTTCTTAGCTGCTCAAGCTCATCTAGCGCTGCAAGATACTTAGCCTTGAAACCATTGTGTTCTTGAGCAGCACGAATAAGCAAAGCATCTGGCTTGAGCATGGTGTCAATCATAGAATCAAGCTCAACGAGGAGGGATTCGACTATGTGTTCTACCTCAGGGTTGGTGTCGACCTCTTCTTTGTTGCCGGTGGTGGTGTTGTTGTCGAGCGCCATGGTGCAGTAACCTCCTCGGTGCTCGTTGGCGTAGAAGCTCAAGCTGTTGAACTTGTTCTCCACCTTCTTTTCGGCCTCATCATCACTTGGTGGAGAATCACTGTCGGAGTCGACGTCGCTGAAGTTCACGACCAGAGCGCGCTGCTTCGCTTGTAATGCCTCAAAGTACTTCTTGTTCATGCGCTTGTTGTCTTAGTCCTTCTTGGGCTTGTACTTGCGGGAGGACGATTCATGCTTGTCCTTGTGCTTGGTGTAGTCGTTCTTGCTGGAGTAGCTCTTGTTGGGGCAGCTGGCAATATAGTGGTCGAGCTTTCCACACTCAAAGCAACCTTGCTTGTTGCCACCACGTCTACGGTTCAAGCGGTAATTGTGAAACCGCGAAAACTTGCTGATGACGAGCTCCAGCTCATCATTCCCAAGAGCTTCCATCTGCTCCTCTGTTGCAGACACAAGAGAAGACAAGGCAAGCAAAAGCTGTGATGGGTTAGCCAAAGAGGAACTTGAACTTGAGTTACCTGACACCAAAGCCATGGTAGGAGCAGACGGATTCTTGATCCTCGCCTGCGTCTGGAGGACGATCTCGGTGGACTTGAGCTTGCTGAACAGCTCATCCACGGTGAGAGTCTCGTAGTTGGCCGATTCAATGATCGCCTGCACCTTGACCTCCTAAACCCTCCGATCTATAGCATATAGAAGCTTGAGTGCTCTCTGATGATCGTCATAGGGAATAGCTGCATTGTTAGCCCACATGTTGTTCACAATGGTGGTAAAGCGAGAAAACATCGAATCAACAGACCCCCCATCAACTTGGGTGAAGTTCTCCTACTCCCGCTTGTACATCTCATAGAGTCTGGTTTTGACATGGGCTATACCCTCATGGAAACTTTGAAGCCTCCTCCAGATCTCTCGAGCCGTCACACAATCGGAGACACGATCGAACTCAGAAATCGATAAAGCAGCAAAAAGTTTAGCACGGGCAATATTGTTTGCATTGTGTTGGTCGATCTGCTCTTGATTGATATCGGCAGCAAGTACCACGTAATCAGCATTCTCAATGATGTCCCAAACACGCGAATCAATCCCCTGAAGATGGGCCTGCATACGAATTTTCCAATACGAGTAGTTCTCCCCATTGAATTGGGGTGGCTTGTGTGACAGAACCGACCAATTTATTAGAGCACAAGCACATAATTCGCCATTAAGATGGCAAACTACATGATTGAGACCTAATAAACCCGGTAGTCATACCGAAATCTCGAAGGATTTCAAACATTTCTGGCACGACCAAGATCGTAATGAGTTTAGCATTCACCATTCACAACGTACATAGTTCGCACATAGTTTTACACAATCGGAGTACGAATAAAGTTATTACAAACCAAGTTCAAATTTTAAAATAAAGCGAAAGCGATTTGAATCAAATCCACACACACCAGTTCAAATACGGTGCCAGGTCCTCGATCAACATCCAACAAAAGCATTAAGTAGAGAAGAGTGACCATGCCCAAGGTATAGTCATCTCCCAAGGCGGGATAGAAGCAGTGCTGACAATAGCCATAAAACATCTCACCATCTGCAACAACATGAGAAATAAAACCCTGAGTACGAGAATGTACTCAGCTAGACTTACCCGTCATAAATTAAAAATAAATTGACTCCAAGGAGTACGCAAGGCTGTATAAGAGGGATAGCTGACTCATTTAATTGCGAAAAAGCTGGTATTAAAGAAACAATTAATAAGAACCTTCTAGCAATGTATTTTAATCTGATTAACCTTATCATGCTACATTAGCACCTGTACTAAACAAGCATGGTAATAATTATTTAACAAGAATAGTAACTAATTCCGGTTGAGTATCTTTCAATCTCAACAGCTCAACCATCTCATCTCATGTTTAAGTTCTTACTACGATGCCGCTGCTCAAGTCAAGTGCTCACTGTCCAGGAACGATGGTGATTATAATCGATTACTAACTAGCTGGAGGTTATTCCTCACACAAACCACACTCACCAGCCACGACGAGCTACAGATTACCGAAAGTTCAATTCGGGAAAATCGCGAGATCAACAGGTACCATCGTATCCGGGAACTGCCCGGCTGCCTTATTTAGGGCGACCCTGACCTCGGACATACTCTCCGCGTAACCCGTGGTCCCCCATCTTCACCAATACGATGCGTACAGCAGGTCGACTCCCGGCCCAAACCAAACCCAGGCTTCGCAGTCGGAACGACTTATCCTTCCAGCTAAATGTGAGGCATAAATTCAATATGACTTGAGGACGTACAACGGATGAGGTCCTAGTTCGACACAGACGGGATAACCACATCGAACCTCCAGTTCAGTCCCAACACCAATCCCGCCTGGTCTCGATTTATTATCTCCACATGGTTATCCAAGATAACAATGTATTTAACCATTTCGAGTAACCACCTATAACTCGCGGATGACAGGAAATCACCCGACTTCTACCGATCTAGTTAAGCAAGGCTAAGCAGATATTCGTACCGGAACCTAACAGGGTTGAAGTATAAACAGTGGCAAGGAATATAAGTAATGCAGCAACGGTATAAAACAACGCCTATAACTTAATGCATCAAACAAGTAAAGGACTCAAGTTAGATATTTTGTAAACCACAAGGAGAATGCTCCGGGGCTTGCCTTTCAGGAAAGAGATTGGCTGGTGGTCGGGACACTCGGGAAGATCAGCTTCGGGATCCTCTTCTGCTGCTATCACCTGCACCAGAGCTTCCTGCTGGCCTTCCTCTTCTGGTGCTCCGAGAACTACCGTTTCGAGCTCTGACGATCCTGTATGATGCATAGTGCGTATGAATACCATGTATACATAGAAATACAATGCTGATGCTGATGGTGAATGAATGCTCAGCTAAGATAAATGATATGATTTTAGAACATGTAAGATAAGCACATGTCATCTGCATTCTCTTCTACCGACAATTCTTAAACAAGCCTCGCATTACAATTTGCTCGCATGCTATAAGGAATTATAAACAACCATTGTTTTGCATACTACCCTCTACTGAACCAAAACTAATAACAGATCACACACATCACTAATATCATAAAAAGCATTTTTACACACATGAAATAACAACTTAAAGCATTATTAACTATTTAAAAGAAATTAGGGTAGAACTGCAATATGACTTTAGACTATTCAAAAAATTTTATAAAAATTACAGGAGCTTAAGCGTGTCTAATGTAGACTACCATAAAAATTTCAGGTCAAAACAGTAAGTACTTTATCCTACACAAAAATGACATGGCAGCATAATTCACTGGGCATAAAATATTTTATACATAGAAATATGTCAAACAATAGATCTCAGAGTATCATTAGCTCTAGATTAGCCTAAAAACACTTTTCAAAAAGTTTCATGCACAAATTCCTTATATATTATTTATTATAAATTATTTATCATCTAATAGAAATAGGCACCATAACTAGACAGAGCAAACTTTCCACAGGATATAGCCTCACAATATTTTTCACAGATAGAGCATGACATAAGAAGACTAACAAACTTAGTCTCACATTTTCTGAGCAACAGAGAATTACTTATGCATTTTCTAAGATAAAAGCAATTAATAGAGATAAATAAATCTATACAGAAAAGTATCATAAATTTCACATTTCATATTTTTCGTGCATAGATCTTCTCATAAGAAAAATACTGCAAGTTGAACCAACTCATTTGGATGAAAAATAAGGAAGTTATGATTTTTCAAAGGTTTACTCAAAATCTGGAATCAGTTCTAAAAAAGAAAAAAGAAAAAACACTTTTGCACCGGAGACCCTGAGGTTAACAGAAATCTGCCAAGCCCTATAAAGAAGTTTTCTGTGCCTGGCAGTTATGCACGAAGACCCTTGACTTTGGTTGAATTCAAGGACAAGGTCCTTGCGTGGGAGAGGGGCAAAAGGACGGCGTCGGCGCGGCGTCGCCGGCCGTTGCCGTGGCTTCCCGACCAAATTGACTCGAGGGAAAGCTAGAGCGGTTCAGGGCGAGTCGATTAAAGGTCAAAGCGCGGCCAGAGCGAGGCCGTGGCGGTTTGGCCAAGTGCGCAGGCGGACGGCGGCTTCCCGTCGGCGGCGCAGCCGAAAATCCAGCGAGGATAAACCCTAACTGGCACCATTGACTACGGTTACAGCTTCTACAAGTTAAAGCGCAGCTAGAGCTCGAGTCAGAGAGAGAAAAGGGCGGCCAGGTCGACCGAAACGCGACGGCGGCGGTCACTGGCTCGCCGGCCGCGAGGAAGAAGCTCTCGATTGGGGGTCTTACCCTCGGCGAGGACGGCTGATAGGGGGCGCACGAGCAAGCGTACGTCGAGTAGTAGCGTGCTCGGAGAAGAAAATGAGCGGTGGAGATGGCTCGGCGAAGGCAGCACAGTCGGCGGCGGCGACGGCGAGCTCGCGGAGCCGGGGAAGAAGGCAGGGAGCGAGGGAAAAGAGCAGGAGACAGGATGGAGGAAGCAATCCGCACTCGTTTTAACGTGGTCAGGACGGTCACTGCCGCCCCGGACCGCCGGTGGACGCGCGCCACGCGGAGCGCGCGGGCTGGGCGAGATGGGCGGTGGCCGGCCATTTCCCTGACGGCTTTGGCCAACCGTCACTGAAATACTATTTCCATGACCTCTAATACAAACTTTTCTGCCCTATAACTCCCAAACCAAGCCGAATTAGCCAAAACTTATATTGAAGAAAATATAGCTCTAGAGGAGTGGAACATTTCATCTATACAAATTATGGCCAGATTCTGCATAGATTTTGAAATACAAAAATCCAAATGAAAATACCCCTTAAATCCCTAAAAATGGAAAAACAGCCCCCAAATCTGCCTTTTTCAACATTTTTGAATATCTTCCAAGCATTTTCATAAAAGTGATAATAACAACTTTTGTTCCTTATGAAATTATCTGCAAACTTTATTTAGGGTGCACACACATGGAAGCATTCTAGCTACCACTTTCAAATCAGTCAAACAAAACCGCTTTCATGGTCCAGCTTGGTCAACCATGACAACAAAGCTTAATTAACCAAAACCATGAATATAAACCTAGGTTCATTTGGTGTCTTAATCATGTCTAGGTTACTTTAGAGATCATCAAATACCAAACACTCATACCTCTTATCCAATTCATGTGAAATGCAACCATAATTTGAATAATTCAAGCATCCACATAAAATAACAATTGCTCTTTTCATCAATGCCATGCATAATGATGCTTATGCTTAAGAATGCAAGTGATTATGCATGCTTAACACCAGAGTGTTACAGCCCTTCCCCCCTTAAAGAAATCTCGTCCCGAGATTTGAGTAGACTAACCATTTTTATGAAAATCGGGATATACTTCTTTTAAATAGTCCTCGGTTTCCCAAGTGGCATCGCTATCATCATGATTGCTCCAAGAAACCTTGTATTGCCTGACCACACGATTTTTGGTCACTCTGTCTTTGACATCCAGGAGTCTCATAGGTTTCTCTTCATAAGTTAAATCTGAACTCAGCTTAATGTCTTTAACTTTAACGGCTTCTTCGGTTGGAACACGTAGACATTTCTTGAGTTGGGATACATGGAAAACAGAAAACACTTCACTCATCTCTTCAGGCAGTTTGAGCTTATAGGCCCACAATCCTTTTCTTTCTACTATCTGATATGGACCAACATAACGAGGTGCCAATTTCCTTTTAACACCAAAATGTTGCACTTTCTTCATATGAGAGACCTTCAGATACACATAATCACCAACATTAAAAGTTAGAGGTCTTCTCCTCTTGTCAGCATAACTTTTCTGACAGGATTGTGCAGCTACTATGTGTTGTTGAATTGTTCGAACCTGCTCTTCAGCTTCTTTAACAAAGTCGATGCCATAATATCTTCTTTCTCTAGGTCCTACCCAATTCACAGGCGTTATACATCTTCGGCCATACAGTGCCTCAAAAGAAGCCATCTGTATACTCTCTTGGTAACTATTGTTATAAGAGAACTCTGCCAAAGGTAACCACTTCTCCCATGAACCCTTGGATGATAAAACACAAGCCCTCAGAAGATCCTCAAGAACTTGATTCACTCTTTCTGTTTGACCTGAAGTCTAAGGATGATAAGCGGTACTATGATTCAGTTTTGTCCCCAAATCCTTCTGCAAGTGTTCCCAGAAATAAGCAGTAAACTGAGATCCTCGATCAGATACAATTGTCTTGGGAATTCTATGCAAACGAATGATCTCCCTGAGATAAATATCAGCATATTGAGGCGGTCGATAATCTGTACGAACTGGAATAAAGTGCGCACTCTTGGTAAGTCGATCAACGATTACCCAAATAGAGTCATGCCCTTTTTGAGTGGTGGGAAGTCCGGTAATGAAATCCATACTGATATCTTCCCATTTCCATTCAGGAATCGGCAATGGTTGAAGCATTCCGGCTGGCTTCAAATGAACAGCTTTTATGTGACAACAGATGTCACAACGTGCGACATAAGCTGCAATCTCCTTTCTCATTTTTGTCCACCAGTAGCGAGCCTTCAGATCATGAAACATCTTACTACCACCAGGATGAATAGATAACTTTGATAAGTGAGCTTCATCCATGATTTGATTTCTGAGTTCTCTATCTTTTGGTACGACCAGACGATTATCAAACCATAAGATTCCCTTCTCATCTACTCTGAAATGCTTGAGCAGCTGTTTCAACATCCTTTCCTTGATATGACCTATACCCTTGTCAGTTTTCTGACCCTCGATGATCTTGCTTTTAAGCAAACAACTAATTTGGATATTACGCAGCACAACAGGATGCATGAGGCCAAAACCATCAGCTAATAAAGGTTGAATAGCATGGCAATGTGATTTTCGACTCAACGCATCTGCGACTACGTTTGCCTTGCCTGGATGATACAATATCTCCATATTGAAGTCCTTAATAAACTCCATCCATCGATGTTGTCTCATGTTCAACTCGAGTTGAGTAAAGATATACTGCAGACTCTTGTGGTCAGTGTAGACTTTGCAGAAATTACCCAGCAAGTAATGCCTCTAGATTTTTAGAGCATGCACAACAGCTGCAAGCTCCAAATCATGGGTCGGATAATTCACTTCATGCTTCTTCAACTGGCATGAGGCATAAGCTATGACTCTCCCTTCTTGCATAAGCACACATCCTAAGCCTGTTTTTGATGCATCACAAAATACATCAAAAGGTTTCCCTAAATCTGGTTGCGCAAGAACAGGAGCAGTGGTCAATAATTCTCGTAAGGTATGGAATGCTGTTTCACACTCCTCTGTCCAGACGAACTTCTTCTCTTTCTGCAACAGATTTATTATAGGTTTGGCAATCTTCGAGAAATTCAGAATGAAACAACGATAATATCCGGCTAGACCAAGAAAACTCCGAACTTCATGCACAGAAGTTGGTGCTTCCCAATTCATAACCTCTTGTACTTTGCTCGAATCTACTGAGATTCCCTCATCAGATAGAACATGGCCAAGGAATTGAACTTTCTTGAGCCAAAACTCATACTTGCTAAACTTGGCATACAGCTTATGTTCCCTAAGCCTTTCTAGAACAATCCTTAGATGCTCGGCATGACCTTCTTCATTTTCTGAGTACACCAAGATGTCATCAATAAACACCACCACAAACTTGTCTAACTCCGGCATAAAGACCGAATTCATCAGATACATGAAGTATGCAGGAGCATTTGTTAAGCCAAAGGACATAACAAGATACTCATATAATCCATATCTGGTAGAAAAAGCGGTCTTAGGCACGTCTCCCGGTCTAATCTTGATCTGATGGTAACCAGACCTAAGATCAATCTTGGAAAACACTCTCGCCTTGGACAACTGGTCAAATAGAATGTCAATACGGGGTAACGGATACTTGTTCTTGACGGTCACAGCATTGAGTGGACGATAATCCACGCACATCCATAGAGATTTGTCCTTCTTCTTCACAAAGATAGCAGGACAACCCCATTCTGACACACTAGGGCGAATAAGACCCTTGTCCAACAATTCCTTAACTGATTTTTAAGCTCTGCCAATTCATTTGGTGGCATCCGATAGGGCCTCCTACAAATTGGGGCGGTGCCAGGCAGTAACTCTATGCGAAACTCAACATCCCTATCTGGTGGAAGACCCGGAAGCTCTTCAGGAAAAACATCCGAAAACTCACACACGACAGGAATTTCGGGAAGAGGGGTCACACGAGTAGAATAGGATACGCTCTCCAGCTTAAACTTTTGGGATAATGGCACTTGAAAGGTACCCTCCCCAAGATGATTTCTGATAGAAAGCATCCTATTACCTGTATCGATCACAGCACCCCAGAATTTCATCCAACTCATCCCCACTATCACGTCCACTCCTAAGCCAGGTAGAACTATCAAGTTCAACTGAAACCTCCACTTATCTAGGTCTAGGGTTACACCTTGAACTATCTGCTTAGTAGTTATATCAGCCCCAGCTGAACTAACCTTGAATTCAATGCTCAATTCAAGTATCTTTTGATCATGATTCTGTGGAAATGCTTGACTCATGAAAGAATGCGATGATCCATAATCAAACAAAACAGCGGCAGGGATTTGATTCACAGAAAACATACCGCAGTCACTAGTTCACCAGCAAGAATCTCCTCAATCGCGGTGTTGTGCACACGAGCTTGGTACGGGGCCTGCTGCTTCTTGGGAAAAGGGCAATAACGAGCAAAGTGCCCTGTCTGGTTGCAGTTGAAGCAAGGTCCATTGACAGGTGTCTTGTTAGCACCAGTCAAGCTGCTCTGTCCTGGTTTCCCCTGTGGAGCAGGAACATTGAATGCTCTGTGATGCTTCTGCGGATTCTGTGCTGGATAATTGTTATGCCTTTTCTGCTGCGGGGGCCTGAATCTCGCCCCAGACATCGGTGGATGAAACGGCATACGAAAAGCAGTTGGGGCTCTTGCCTAAGAAGAACCACCTCCATCATGAGCTCTCTTGCGATTCTTGGCAGCAGCATGAACGTTGTTATTGTTTTCTTGCATAATGCAATCATTCAGAAAGTCATTGAAAGTAACACGGGCAGAAGTGCTCATGGTCTTCATCAACTTGGAACTCAAGCCTCTCTTGAAACTAACTATCTTGTTCTCATCAGTGTTAACAAACTCAGGAGCATACCGACTCAAGGTATTGAAGGCGTGCAGATACTCCTTCACATTACGAGTTCCCATAGTGAGCGACAGAAACTTAGTCTTCTTCATAGCCATCAAACTTGGAGAAATGAAATTCCCCCGAAAAGTACGTACAAAGCGGTCCCAAGTAATAGGAACACCCTGCTGAAAGGTGGTACGATGTTGCTTCCACCACGTCCCCGCTTGTCCCTCAAGTTGATGGGCTGCATACTCCACTTTCAGTTCTTCTGTTAACCTTAGAAGATGAAATTTATCTTCCATGGTGTTGAGCCATTCATCTGCTTCAAGCGATTCAGGAGCATCCTTAAATACCGGAGGTTTAGTGTCCTAAAAGTCCTTGAAGCCGCTGTATTGGTTTTGCGGAGAACCCTGACGAACATTATAGGCCAAACTCTCATGAAGAAGCTGCTCCACGTTGCGCTGGCTGCCCAAGAATTGAGCAAACAGCTGCTCCGTATTGGTCAGAGGTGGGGGTGGTACACCACGTGCAGTATTATCGGCACCTTCTTCAGCACCACCACTACCATTACCACCTGAACCACTACGGGTAACCGGCATCTGCATATTTCAGCAATAAGTATTTATTAGGTGAATGTTGTCATAATGAGAGGTGAATGTAAAAATCATGCCAAACTGAATTTATCGAGGGGAATAAATTCGCACAATAAATAGAGGCACAATAATTCCAATTTTTCACATCACAACATCACTACTAATATTACTTCGAACCATCGCAAAACGTCTTACAACATCCACCTTTTGCCAGCATACATACACTGGACTTTTAAAGTTGTACGGATATCACCACATCAAACACCATGATCCAACATTACATCAAAGTCTCAATAGCGTGCAAAAGGGTTACATGACCATCCGACAGGAACGCAAAAGAACAACTAGAGACTAGTGATCATCAACAAGGCTACTCTCCATTGTTGCTACTTTCACTAGAAGCACCGTCCAAAGCCTTCCTAGCTGCTGCTAAGGCTGCTCTCAGCTGATGGATCTCTTCCTGCTTCCTGTGCACCTCCTCGTGAAGACTAGCAATGTAAGCACGAACGTCCTCCACGTCCTCTAGCACCTGCTGCTGACGGATGCTAAGACGACGAAACTCGGACCAGGCTTCATCCCTAGCCTGAGCCATCTTTTGGCTCTCCTGAACAACCTTATCTCGATGCTGAGACACACAGGCTACCTCCTCCTGTGAGCGCTGAAACTCACGTGTCAACTCACGCTTCTCCTTGAGTGCATCAGCTCGAGCCTCCTTGAACTCCTCACTCAGACGAAGTGCCTTAGTCTCCATTCTGACATAGGCCCTCATCACTGCAAACATAGCACTCATGGCAGGCGTGTAGCTGCCCTGCGCCTCCTCAGGACCTGCCTCCAGTGGGTTTCCCTCAGCATGTGGCCACCTATAAAGGCGGTGAGCAAAAGGAAACACTCCAGGAAAAGCCTGGGCAAGCTGGTGAGGTATCTCCTCCATCAGGTGCTCCACCACGTCAAAAGCTGCAAACGTGGCACCCGTCTTGGCAGTCCTGCCCGCACCAAAACAGCGCCACCCAACCCAATGGGGGTCACCATCCAAAGGTGGGACAACTACCGCCACCCGAGCCTCTCCATAGTTCACCAAGTCATCCTTGTCCCAGTAGTAGTGAGGTTCCATGCCCACCGCGTACCCAGCGTTGGAGAGAATCCTCCAAAGAAGGCTAGGCATGTCGTGCTCCTCAAGAAAAGTGTCCACCTCCCTTGGTGCCGACTCACGGACAGCCAAAGGACCACGGGGCACTCCTCCTCCAGTGGACTTGCGAGTTGTCTGCTTGGTTCTCGGCATCTGTCCAAAAGTTGTATATCCCATAAGTTTAAAATTTTAAAGAAATGAGACAATTTATTTATAAGGGAAGGAACCGTGAATGTATGAATGAGCAATTTTAACCATGATGCATGCACATTACATACGTCCTCACGAACTAATAATCAAACGCTCTATGCGGTGGCATACATCGTTCTCTCATTATACGTAACTACTTCGTTCTACTGTTCGCGGTTAGTGTACCTACAGAAAAATCATTTCAGCCCATACCCCATATGAATGCAATTCGACGTAAAATTTCACACAACTTCCGAACAAGGTGAAAACACCGATTACTTACTACCCCAACAAGTCGCGCAGAAGACGACACCGCCAGAAGACGGTCCCAATATGGGATACCTTCATATAAACATGTGTGCAACATGTGAATAATCCGGCATCAATAAGCACTCCCCTAGACTGGCATTGCATCCAATCATGCCCTCACAACTCACACTTACCAGGGCGTAGAGGCAATTTGATCCATACATTACCACTCAAGTGAATGGCACCCATACGACTTCGTCATTGTATAGGCAACGACAAAACAGAAAATATGATGCAATTCCCCCAAGTCAGTACTTAATTAAGCCACCTGAATCCTATTGGGCATAAAGATATGACCACTGGCACACTCTAAATTTTCCAAAACCATAGATTTGAACACCTATATATAGCTATACATTTTGTAAATACTTTTCACAAACAAAAACACTTTTATTTTAAATACTTATGAATAGTAACACTAAACCTGCTCCGATACCAGCTATGACACCTATATATAGCTCTTGATTGATACGGGCAGCAAGTACCACGTAATCAGCATTCTCAATAATGTCCCAAACACGCGAATCAATCCCCTGAAGATGGGCCTGCATACGAATCTTCCAATATGAGTAGTTCTCTCCATTGAATTGGGTGGTTTGTGTGACAAAACCGACCAATTTATTAGAGCACAAGCACATAATTCTCCATTAAGACGGCAAACTACATGATTGAGACCTAATAAACCCGGTAGTCATACCAAAATCTCGAAGGATTTCAAACATTTTCGGCACGACCAAGATCGTAATAAGTTTAGCATTCACCATTCACAACGTACATAGTTCGCACATAGTTTTACACAATCGGAGTACGAATAAAGTTATTACAAACCAAGTTCAAATTTCAAAATAAAGTGGAAGCGATTTGGTTCAAATCCACACACACCAGTTCAAATACGGTGCCAGGTCCTCGATCAACAACCAACAAAAGCATTAAGTAGAGAAGAGTGACCATGCCCAAGGTCTAGTCATCTCCCAAGGCGGGATAGAAGCAGTGCTGACAATAGCCATAAAACATCTCACCATCTGCAACATGGGAAATAAAACCCTGAGTACGAGAATGTACTCAGCTAGACTTACCCGTCATAAATTAAAAATAAATTGACTCCAAGGAGTATGCAAGGCTGTATAAGAGGGATAGCTGACTCATTTAATTGCGAAAAAGCTGGTATTAAAGAAATAATTAATAAGAACCTTCTAACAATGTATTTTAATCTGATTAACCTTAACATGCTACATTAGCACCTGTACTAAACAAGCATGGTAATAATTATTTAACAAGAATAGTAACCAATTCCGGTTGAGTATCTTTCAATCTCAACAGCTCAACCATCTCATCTCTTGTTTAAGTTCTTACTACGATGCCGCTGCTCAAGTCAAGTGGTCACTGTCCAGGAACGATGGCGATTATAATCGATTACTAACCAGCTGGAGGTTATTCCTCACACAAACCACACTCACCAGCCACGGCGAGCTACAGATCACCGAAAGTTCAATTCGGGAAAATCGCGAGATCAACAGGTACCATCGTATCCGGGAACCGCCCGGCTGCCTTGTTTAGGGCGACCCTGACCTCGGACTTACTCTCTGCGTAACCCGTGGTCCCCCATCTTCACCAATACGATGCGTACAGCAGGTCGACTCCCGGCCCAAACCAAACTCAGGCTTCGCGGTCGGAACGACTTATCCTTCCAGCTAAATGTGAGGCATAAATTCAATATGACTTGAGGACGTACAACGGACGGGGTCCAAGTTCGACACAGACGGGATAACCACACCGAACCTCCAGTTCAGTCCCAACACCAATCCTGCCCGGTCTCGATTTATTATCTCCACATGGTTATCCAAGATAACAATGTATTCAACCATTTTGAGTAACCACCTATAACTCGCGGATGACAGGAAATCACCCGACTTCTATCGATCTAGTTAAGCAAGGCTAAGCAGATATTCGTACCTGAACCTAACAGGGTTGAAGTATAAACAGTGGCAAGAAATATAAGTAATACAGCAATGGTATAAAACAACGCCTATAACTTAATGCATCAAACAAGTAAAGGACTCAAGTTAGATATTTTGTAAACCACAGGGAGAATGCTCCGGGGCTTGCCTTTCAGGAAAGAGCTTGGCTGGTGGTCGGGACACTCGGGAAGATCAGCTTCGGGATCCTCTTCTGCTGCTATCTCCCGCACCAGAGCTTCCTGCTGGCCTTCCTCTTCTGGTGCTCCGGGAACTACCGTTTCGAGCTCTGACGATCCTGTATGATGCATAGTACATATGAATACCATGTATACATAGAAATACAATGCTGATGCTGATGGTGAATGAATGCTCAGCTAATATAAATGATATGATTTTGGAACATGTAAGATAAGCACATGTCATCTGCATTCTCTTCTACCGACAATTCTTAAACAAGCCTCGCATTACAATTTACTCGCATGCTATAAGGAATTATAAACAACCATTGTTTTGCATACTACCCTCTACTGAACCAAAACTAATAACAGATCACACACATCACTAATATCATAAAAAGCATTTTTACACACATGAAATAACTAAAGCATTATTAACTATTTAAAAGAAATCAGGGTAGAACTACAACATGACTTTAGACTATTCAAAAAATTCTGTAAAAATTACAGGAGCTTAAGCGTGTCTAATGTAGACTACCATAAAAATTTCAGGTCAAAACAGTAAGTACTTTATCCTACACAATAATGATAAGGCAGCACAATTCACTGGGCATAAAATACTTTGTACATAGGAATATGTCAAACAATAGATCTCAGAATATCATTAGCTCTAGATTAGCCTAAAAACACTCTCTAAAATTTTCATGCACAAATTCCTTATATATTATTTATTATGAATTATTTATCATCTAATGGAAATAGGCACCATAACTAGACAGAGCAAACTTTCCATAGGATATAGCCTCACAACATTTTTTATAGATAGAGCATGACATAAAAAGACTAACAAACTTGGTCTCACATTTTTTTGAGCAACAAAGAATTACTTATGCATTTTCTAAGATAAAAGCAATTAATAGAGATAAATAAATCTATACAGAAAAGTATCACAAATTTTACATTTTATATTTTTTATGCATAGATCTTCTCATAAGAAAAATACTGCAAGTTGAACCAACTCATTTGGATGAAAAATGAGGAAGTTATGATTTTTCAAAGGTTTACTCAAAATCTGGAATCAGTTCTGAAAAAGAAAAAGAAAAAACACTTTTGCACCGGAGACCCTGAGGTTAACAGAAATCCGCCAAGCCCTATAAAGAAGTTCTCTGTGTCTGGCAGTTATGCACGAAGACCCTTGACTTCGGTTGAATTCAAGGACAAGGTCCTTGCGTGGGAAAGGGGCAGAAGGACGACGTCGGCGCGGCGTCGCCGACCGTTGCCGTGGCTTCCCGACCAAATTAACTCGAGGGAAAGCTAGAGCGGTTCAGGGCGAGTCGATTGAAGGTCAAAGCGCGGCCAGAGCGAGGCCGTGGCGGTTTGGCCAAGTGCGCAGGCGGACGGCGGCTTCCCGTCGGTGGCGCAGCCAAAAATCCGGCGAGGATAAACCCTAACTGGCTCCATTGACTACGGTTACAGCTTCTACAAGTCAAAGCGCCGCTAGAGCTCGAGTCAGAGAGAGAAAAGGGCGGCCAGGTCGACCGGAACGCGACGGCGGCGGTCACCGGCTCGTCGGCCGCGGGAAAGAAGCTCTCGATTGGGGGTCTTACCCTCGGCGAGGACGGCTGATAGGGGGCGCACGAGCAAGCGTACGTCGAGGCGAGTCTAGTGGCATGCTCGGAGAAGAAAATGAGCGGCGGAGATGGCTCGGCGAAGGCAGCGCAGTCGGCGTCGGAGACAGCGAGCTCGCGGAGCCGGGGAAGAAGGCAGGGAGCGAGGGAAAAGAGCAGGAGACAGGATGGAGGAAGCAATCCGCACTCGTTTTAACGTGGTCGGGATGGTCGCTGTCACCCTAGACCATCGATGGACGTGCGCCATGCGGAGCGCGCGCGCTGGGCGAGATGAGCGGTGGCCGGCCATTTCCCTTACGGCTTTGGCCAACCGTCACTGAAATACTATTTCTATGATCTCTAATACAAACTTTTCTGCCCTATAACTCCCAAACCAAGTCGAATTAGCCAAAACTTATATTGAAGAAAATGTAGCTCTAGAAGAGTGGAATATTTCATCTATACAAAGTATAGCCAGATTCTACATAGATTTTTCAATACAAAAATCCAAATAAAAATACCCCTTAAATCCCTAAAAATGGAAAAACAGCCCCCAAATCTGCCTTTTTTTTAATATTTTTGAACATCTTCCAAGCATTTTCATGAAAAGTGATAATAGCAAATTTTGTTCCTTATGAAATTCTCTGCAAACTTTATTTAGGGTGCACACACATGCAAGTACTCTAGCTACCACCTTCAAATCAGTCAAACAAAACCGCTTTCATGGTCCACCTTGGTCAACCATGACAACAAAGCTTAATTAACCAAAACCATGAACATAAACCTAAGTTCATTTGGTGTCCTAATCATGTCTAGGTTACTTTAGAGGTCATCAAACACCAAACAATCATACCACTTATCCAATTCATGTGAAATGCAACCATAATTTGAATAATTCAAGCTTCCACATAAAATAACAATTGCTCTTTTCATCAATGCCATGCATAATGATGCTTATGCTTAAGAATGCAAGTGATTATGTATGCTTAACACTAGAGTGTTACAGCCTGCCCGGTCGGTGATTCAAAACCATGTCGCCTTCTGCGGATCACGGACCGATTAAGGTGGAAGTGATCCTTAACCGGCTCCGATACCAATTGAAGGACCGGATAGGCGACTAGAGGGGGGTGAATGGGAGCCTCAAAATTTCTTTTGAAACTTTTGGCTCCTCGACTCAACAAACACTCCAAGAAGCAAACACACAAACCGGTAGCGACCACGACCCTATTGAGAGGGTGGAGGTCCACTAGGAACACAACGGGTCACCACTAGAGCAGCAGAACAAGCGGTGAAGCAATCGGAGTTCAAACGCGCAAACTACGGGAAAAACACCTTGCTGCACAAAGCAATACCGGACAAGTCTGAGTTCATACCGGACATGTCCGATATGGGTTCAGCTCGCAAATTTCGAACATGTCCGGCCTGATCTCGGACAAGGTCCGGTATTCCATACAGCACAACGTGCTATGGGAGAAAATTCGAAAACCCCATCAAACGGTGTCCAAAAATTGTTGTCACACTCCATTTTTAAGGACAAAAATAGAATGTATAAATAGCCTTATATGTGCTCCAAAAACAGTCGCACATATAAGATAACAAATTACAAAGAGTATCATCACCCTGTTTATTACATAACGAACCAATATTTATTACAGAGTATTGCGCATAAACAATAAATAACTAAGATATCTTTATTGCGGAAGCTCCACACAGGGACACATCAACTGGTGAACACCAAGCCTAGTACTCATCACGATAGCTTTCATTCCAACCTTCATCTGTTACCCATCCGGGATTTTCTAAAATTGAAAATAAAACAAGCGTAAGTACACAACCGTACTGAGCAAGCATAACACGGGTTAATGAGGCTCAAATAAGCTGACACTGTTTGACTGCATTTAGCTTTTATAAGTTAATCATATTAAAGCATAGCATCAAGGTAGTGATAAATCCCATATTCTCATGATCAAGATAACATTAGCAAGTGTATAGCAATAACGACATTAAGATGAATACATTAACAATTTGAGAACCATTATCTTTATGTAAATGTGTCAAGGCTGCCCTAACCGAAGGGCACAGACAATATATTGATTTAAACTCTGATCAGAGGTGTACACTTTCACTGTAAGTCATGTTTTGGAACCGAGTGGATTTATAACTTCCAAACCACTACAAAACATATAAAGCCTCCTATAGGTTCTCCTAACCAATCAGAGATGCGGAAAACGTTAAGTGTAGGAACCCCCTTCCAATATGGCACAATCCTTCCCGGCTATACTCATAAGGACAGAGGTTGTCCTAGACCCAACTTCTAGACCACTAACCAGCTAGAAAAGGGCCTACAAGTGACTAGAGCCAGAGCCATATAGCCCTCACAGTTGTATGGATTATCCATGATACATCACTTATAGACAAGAGTTCAAGTTTGTTAAAAGTCATCATTTTCGTTGATAGCATAACACACATCAAGTTATAAGATCATGACCATTAGAGCACTAACATCATAACTACCCAATGCAACCCAAAAGGTTCAAGGAATCAGGATATCAAAGCTAGTTATAATCTCTAGGTCATTAAACAGACACATGCATATGAATTGTTATTTTTAGTGAATAGGTAACAAGGAAGATCCATGCTATACTTGCCTTGATTCACAAAGTCCTGTTGATCCTACTGATCCTCAAAGTAGCCTTGCTCAACAAAAACCTCACCGTCTGAACTTGACATTAACAATCAACACCAGACAATCCAATCGAGCATATATACACGAAGCAAACAAAGAATTATTAGAGGAACAGTACAACAATCTCATCAAAATAGAATAAAAATTTATAAAACTATTCTACTTGCTTCTACGATCACACAGACGTCAAGTTCACCGAAAACAGAGTTATAACGGCGAAGTTATGAATTTTTAAAGATTTCCTATAGACAAATAAATACTTTAAATATAAACTAAAAATATAAAGTTTCCAAAATACTTCAACAGTAGCACCACTGCGTAGATTATGAAATTATGAATCTAACAGAATTTGAACGGACCAAAACAGAGTTAAATCGTGAAAGTTACAAGCTTTTAAAAATAATGACAAAACTGTAAATAGATAAAAACGTATTCTGAAACTGAAAAGGAAAAATACGTTTTTCAGAGGATAAAACGTATTCTGGAACCTGTTAAAAGAAAAATACGCTTTCTAATGGACAAAGCGTATTATGGATCTGTTAAAAGGAAACTACGCTTTTCGGAGGAGAGAACGTATCTTGATGAAAGCGCCAAGGGCTCTTAATAAAATAGATGAAAAGCCAGGGGGTCTTTGGCAATTTTGCCAGCAGAAATGGTACGAGGCGATCTGATCCATTGGCTCTGGAATGGACGGCTTGGGTCAGGTCGGGGAATCGGCCATGCCGGAGACGACGCCCGACGCGGTGGCAGACATCGCCGGCGGTGAGTAGAGCTCGCCGGCGGTGAGTAGAGCTCGCCGGAGAATTTGAACCGACCGATTCCGGCCACCATTAGCAACAAGACCA
Source organism: Bothriochloa decipiens (assembly GCA_023333625.1). NCBI lineage: Eukaryota > Viridiplantae > Streptophyta > Magnoliopsida > Poales > Poaceae > Bothriochloa > Bothriochloa decipiens. The sequence goes on along the minus strand of CM041637.1, from coordinate 30,047,336 downwards.
GTACCACTCGAGAGAGGAGCTCACGCCGCGCTCACCTAGCAGGTAGATGGAGGCCGAGGGTTGTCGGGGTCGGCGAGCGGCTCGGAGAGGCGGACGGCAGCGAACTACATACGGTGGTGGCACGGGTTAGATGAAATTGCACCAGAAGGATGGCACCAACGTGCTCAAGAGGTCGAGGCGAAGCTTGCCGGCTAGTCAATGGCGAAGGTGACCCGTCGGTGGTGACCAACTTCGAGCTTTGGCGGAACCCGTCAATGGCGGCTAGGGTTTCGCGTGGCGGCTCGATGAAACAAGGCGAGGCTGCGCTGGCTAGGGTTACGGGTGGAGTCGCGACGCGGATTAAAGGCTTAAATAGCCCCGAGGGCGAGGGTGCGACCAAGCGTGGCGTGCATGGCAGCGCGGGTCGGTACTCGGCGTCCGGCTCGGAGTCAGTCGGAGGAGGAAGAAAATGGTGTGGGGCCCGCTTGTCAGCCAGAGAGAGAGAGGATGGACGCGGACGGACGACGCAGTGGCTTGATGGGCTTCGGCCTATCGGCCTAAGAAGGAGAGGCGGAGCACGCGGCGCCATGCTGGGCCGGTCACCGAGAATAGGAAGCGGGCCGCGGCAACCGAGCAAGCCAGAAGGAGTGCGGTGGAGAGCAGGCCGCCGGTTGGCTGCTCGGGCCGGTTGGGCTGAAAAGAAGAAAAGGAGTGAGGAGGGAAAAGAAATGGTTTTTCATTTATTTGAACCCTTTTCAAATGCAAATTCAAATGGATTTTGAAATCCAAATTCAAATTCAACCATCACAACAAAGAATATGCACCAGCATGAATGCACAAGCATGTTTCTACCATGTTGTAACTTTATTTTCATAAAAACATTTATTTGGCCTAATTATTTATTCACCAAAAATTATTTTAACTATTTTTTTGAAAACTTGAAAAAATCAAGGGTGTCACAATTGTGAAATTTTATTCTAAGCTTCTAGATATCAAAGGAAAGTTCTCCACTTAATCTCAACCCAAAACTCCAACAAGATCAAAAGAGGAAAATACCGGACTTGTCCGGGTCTAGGTTGGACTTGTCCGGTATCTGTGGATAGAATTCTGGAGCAAAAGAATTCAAGACTAAAACCGAATCAAAACTACTCCGATTGACTTGAGACTTGGCAGGAAGGTTCCTGAGGATGTTGAGAAGATTTCTTCAAGATATCAACACTCAATTTTAAGGGAATCAAGAGAAATCGTAACCTACCACATGATTAAATTTCTTGGTTGCTCTTTTATCAACAATCACACAAAATAGAAATATTTTAGTCTGAAAATTAATTATTTCTTCCACTCTAATTTCAGAATCGTCTTTCACATGTCATTCATTACTCCCTAACCCAGCCGTTATTCAACTATTGATTTTTCATGACATCAATATGAGCTAGCTAAGGTGCAGGGGAGTTGGCAATAGCATCTTGTGCTATGCCACCTTCTGTCCACGTGCATAAACATTGCTCCTCGCACGGACTTTGTTTGCCTATCACGTGATTAATTTTCTTGTTACATATATATATTTTTTAGTTTCTCTTTTATCACCAATCACATAAAATAGAAATACTTTAGTGTTCAAATTAATTAATTCTTCCACTCTGATTTCAGAATTTTCTTCCACATGAGGAATGGTGATTTCTTACCCTGTAATGGCCATAGGATTGCATTACTGTATATGTTCCTGCCCCTTCTGAATGAGAAGGGGTGATGGTCGGTTGAGGCATCACTTGTCCTTGTTTGTGTGCTCCTGGTAATTTTGTCTTCCTGTTGTCTTCTCCATTGAAGCTTCCTTCCTCTGTCTTGCAGCAACCTTTCATTTTTTTCTTGTTTTGATTTTTGAATGTGTTATGCTGGTTTCAATTTTGTAAGATAGAAATCAAATTAGATAAATATTGATTATGAGATAATGTCTTTGAGAAGGTATGCTGGGGGAGACAGAGTGTCATTTGCCCTATCTTCTTTTTTATCCCATCCCAACCAATAAACTAATATAGAATATTGTTTTGTTCTTGGAAAACCCACGTGGACATCTTAGAACCTACTTTCATATGTGGATGTTCTATGTTCTCATGAAATTCAGTAGAGAAGATGGTCACAAATGAAGTTAGCTTGACAATTAGTCAGTCATGCTGGACTAGCTCCTCTGGTGCTTACACATAGTGGGAAAACCTCCTGGTGTTCTGTCAATTAGGAGTCCTAGATTTAGTGATTGCAGGAATTAGCTCATACTTGTACTTTTAGTTATGTACATAACCAATTAATTTGTACTTAATTTATGCACTTTCATTATGCATAAGGGGAAGGGCGGCTCTGGTGCAAGCGGTAGAGCTTTACCGCCTGTGACCAAGAGGTCCAGGGTTCAAGCCCCAGCCTCTGCACATTTATACAGAGATGACTGCTGTCTATTTTTCCTTCCCCAGACCCCGCAGTGCGGGAGCCTACGGCACTGGGTACGCCCCCCCCCCCCCATTATACATATGGGCTTTGTGGAACCTGCATTTGGTATAAGTGCATGTTGTTGTATGATAAAGTGGTAGCGACAGGATCCTGTTGATGAAATGCATTCAGGATCCAGGAAAGCTGATATTAAATCCAAGAGGGTTATACATATCAATATTTATGATCAAGCTAGTCTGGTTGTATGTTCTTATGCTTCACTTCATTTGGATGATGATAGCGAAGTTCAATTCCTGTATGTGTTATGTAATCATTAGATCAATGGTGTTTTTTTGTTGCTTGTCGGATAAGGTGCTTAGAACAAAACTTATGTGACGATAGGGTTTTTCTTGTCAATTGTGATGATCACTGGGGATTAGGAAACAATATTACAGTGTTTTTCCTGAATCGCTCAAAGTCTGCTTCCTTCTATAAAATAGTTGAATATTTTAAATTGATTTCTGTTCTCTAGATTCAGTTTACAATGTGTTTGTCCTATGAACTATCGAGGCTGCCAAGGTCCTAATCTGTCATTGATCTCGATATAGCTCTCATGTGCTTTTGCATAAAATAGGTGTATTATCGACACCATTCACCACACACTTCCTGTCATACTTACTGAATTATGTAGCTTGGAAAAGTTTGGACAGCTGAAGAGAGATATTTTGATGCCATAATTGGCCTGAGGTAAGTAGCTGGTTAGGTAGAGGAAAAAAAACTTCCTATTTGGTTGTTTACCAACGTTGGGTGGTTGGTATCCCTGTTGCTGTAAGATCGATCTGCACAACTGAAATCTGAGATGCTGCATCATCTTATTGTTCATGCATTATCTTGCATCTTAATTGTCCATCTCTCAACACCAGCATTCCTTTTGTAGTTCTGATTGACCATACATATGTCATATGTGCTACTTGTTTTACATTTTGAACCTGTGCTAACTGTAATTCACAATTATCTTGATAACGTCAAGAAGTAGTACAATATAATTTTTGTCCCCAGAGGTAATAGGAAGTGTAAAAAGTCCAAAAAGAAGGATCCCCAATGTGCAGATGGGCATCAATGGAGATCAGGTTGTTGGGCCAGCAACCCAGACTTCTAATGGTTTGCACATTGATGTGTGCAATTAAGTTTAAAAATCTCAAATGCAGGAAAGACCTGACCTACAAGTTTTACTCAAATTGCATCTTCAGCTCATCTAAGTAACACTGTATGGTTCATGGATCTTTTTTGCAGGTGCACATAACTGATGGGCGCAGCATGATTTTGTGCTCATTGAGTAGCTTACAGTACTACTAGGTTAATGTGCAATTTTTTAGGTGCCATGAATATTAACTGATAGTGTTTATTTCAATAAGACTTCAAATTTATGAGATAAATCAAATTACATAAATATTAACTGATATTATCTGTGGGACGGCATGATGGGAGATAGTGAGGTATACCCCATTAACATATTGTTGCTAACCTATGAGCTGATTCTGAATATTGTCGTATTCTTGCAGAATTCACATGGATGTCTCATAGCCTGCTTTCGTTTGTTGGTGGTCTGTGTCGCTTTTTGGAAGAATTGAGTCAGAAGATGGGCAACCTGGAGTTCTCGGTCAATTAGGAGTCCTAGATGTGATTTACGATGCAGATGCATCAGTTTTTATTGTAATTTTCCTTTGGGGTCATGGACTCATGGATGTACCATCGACAGCTCGTACACCAAGGATCGGCTCATTGAACTTTTTTATATTCATTAGACAAGCAATAAAGTATAGTTGATTGACCTGCCAATTTTAATAATACTCGATTGCTTATGTAAATGTATTACCTTCAAAAATAATTTATCTAGCGCCTATATTTTTACTCAGACCATAAAATTATTGACTGTATATAACATTCTCTCTATAGCGCCTATATTTTGCTTATGTAAATGTATTTTTACTCAGACCATAAAATTATTGAACTATAGCACTATCGATTCACCTCAGAAACAAAAATTGACTGTATATAACATTCTCTTCTAGCTCAGAAACAAAAATGTGTGCACTACGAAGTGTGTGCACGTGTGTAGCATATAGAGAGAAACAAAAAATTGAGTGTATGTAGCACCCTCCAGCTCAGAAACAAAAAAATCTAGTCTAGTCTAGTCTAGTCTAGTTACCCCTTACAATTCTGCCCGGGCTCGACAGCCATCCACGTGACACCAAATTCTTACCATGGTCAGATCTTCAGTTAAATGGCTAGGATTTACCGCAACAGTTTCTATCTGAATCAGGTTCACGTTGAATCTATTTACCTTCCGCTTCTTCACCCGGCTTCTCTCAAAATCTTGAACGGCTCCTCTGAAATACCTTTCTCGGCTTCTGTCCGATCGAGAATCGCCTCGGCTTCTGCCCGATCTGGCTTCTTTGCGCTCGCCCCGTCCCAAAATATCTCGTCCTCTCTCTTCCTCCACTCGGCTCCGTCTCCCTCCCTCTCTCCTCACGCGGACGGCAGCGACGGCCATCCTCCTCTCCTCCCTCTCCCTCTCTCTCCCGACATGCTAGCGTGCCGGTCAGGCCCAGTGACGCCGGATGGCCGGAGCAGCGGCGCCCACAGCACGCGGCGCAGCACCGCGCGTCGCCCCGCGGGTGCCCGTCCCCGGCTACGGAGTGGCGCGGTTGGGCCTCGCCGGTGGCCGCCGTCGCGCCTTCCCCTGCGCTGCATCATTCCGGCGATCCATGGCCGCTCGACGGAACCCTAGCAGCCTCTTCTTCCTCGCCAGCGGCGGCGACGGAACCCTAGCTGTTCTTCCTCGCCGATGGCTGCTGCAGCCCTCAGCGTCGTCCTCCTCGACATCCCTCTCGACGTACCACAGGGGAGGAGCTACGGCGCCCCCTGCCATATGCTGCGCCGGTGGCACTGCCCACCTCCCGCCGCGGGGACCCCGATGGCCGTCGTCCTCGGCCACGACGCAGTTGCGAGCCCTGCCGGTTGTTGACGGCTCGGCTGCCCCCTTCTATAAGTATGTATGACATCTTCTTGGATAAAAAAGAAATTCACCAAACTGTTGTTTTCAGTTTTAACTGTGAAAAGAAGCATTGCATCATTTCCGTGCTTTGTAAACACAGCAGGTTAGTTAGCATGTTTTGATTGGCCTTGTGCAGCATTCCAGGTTCTCATCTATTTTTATTTTGTAGTTATGATTTTGCCGATGCCTATGTGATTTCCAATTAAATGAATTAGATTGAAATGATTTTGGAATTTATATCCTTGGCCGTCTCTTCATGTATGCCATTTGTGCTTTCCAAACATTTTTCATGAAAGAAAAACTCTGTCAACTGTTTCACAAGAACAATTGAAAACTAAAACTCGATGACGCCTAGCCATACTGAATATCCTGGCTTTTTCTCACGAAGTTCACAACAACATGATATGGCAACCAATTTCCTTGGTGCATTCTGCATATGAATGGTAACTTTATGTTGTGAATAAGAAAACTCGTGGTTGTTGTGTTCTAAACTTACCATCTTAGTTGACATAGGCAGGGTTGTATCCAGATCTAGACATATCAAATCAAAATTGTTTTGGTTTCTATTCTAAGATTACGTAATTGTAGCTGGCCTTTTTGTTCTAAAGTTTGACGTATTTACATTTTAGTTTATTGAACAAACTATTTAGAATCAGCCTCCTTTCATACTAATTGGTTGTTTTGTTTTTGTCCCCTTCACTAACAAATGACCGATTCTAGGAAGCAAGAGCTCTTTTAGCTCTCCACTATGGTTCAGTGAGCCTCAAAAGGTGCTTTTGCACTGAATTTTGGTGGTTGTTGCTTTGTTTTCAGAGGAAAAAGATGTTGGTTTTAAGTCTAGCGGAAGAGCATTAGAGGTGTCGGGAAAATAGATGTTTTGGTCCATACACATGAGGGTTCTCAGTACTGGTTGTTTTGTGTTTCAATGGTAAGATATTGACTCCATGTAGTTTTAAAGCACCAGTTCAATTTCTTGATTAAGCTCCTGAGGATCTAACCAAGCAGCTTGTGCAGTCATTTATATTCGTAGCCTCTTGGATTTATGTATCCATATTCAGTTGGATTGTGATGATTTTTCTACTTGATGCTTCTGTACATAGGTTGCAGGACCTAGTCCAGGTTCCAGAATGCAGGCTGAATTGAGGCGTTGCATTGCTGCAAAGCTGAAAGTCTGGAAAGCATTGAAAAGGCATCATGACTGGCAACTTGAAAGAAATGTGGATGCTCCAGGGAATGATAAAGTTCCATATCACTTGGAGGTTATATCTATGATTCAAAAGAAAGGTCATTGGAACATGCATCTTGCTTATGCTGCCGCATTTATTGGGAAATCAGTTTTGTTGAGTTTTGTAGCTTTCCATGTGCAAATATAGTTGTCATAGTTGTGACTATTATCCTGAATGTATATGACACCTTTATTCTAGATGTAACATAATTCAGGTGCACTGGAGTCCAAGAATTAGTTCTAATACGAAATAAAAGTCAAGTACCTAATGATACATGATGATGCAGTTTGGTTGGATTCCATGCTGTATTTGTATTTTTTTCAGTATTTTTTTTGTTACCTCATGGACTAATATTCTCTGCATTCAGTCTACACATTGAGGATGCTGACATTCCCTTTGGTCCTTTGGAAGGTATTGAGCTCCTGCTCGATAGGTTACAAGGAAAGTCCAGAGTTATGCCTCTTCACATTATCTAAACAGCTATCATTATTTAACTGACATGTTTATGTTTTCCTTTTAGTTCATTAAATATGTCAGCTATTAGAATGGTCCTTGATTCAATTACACTGCTAATATATATATCAATGGCATGATCTGATCAAGTGCAGTCTAGAACCCATATCAATTATACCGCTAAATAATATCAATGACATGATATGATCATATTCAATTATTAGAAATCCTAGGGAAATGTATTTGTGGTATTTAATTATTGGTCAAGACAAAGTGGTAGACCTTGCAAATACATGCATCACACACGAAACTTGCAAATTACTCTTTGTTTGCTTTCTCTCATCTCATATTTCATTGTGTTACTATGCAGGAGATGATGACAAATCACTAGAATGAACATGGAAAACCTGTCTTTCACACCTTCTTGCAGAAGGTGCCATGTATCTTCTCTGTAGTTCTTATTCATACTTTATCTATGTGTTTGATATGTATACCCTGTGAACTAAATGTCATTTCCCACTTAAAATGGCATTTAAATGGATGGCTATCACTAAAGGAAAATGGGTTAGCTTCAAGAAAAAATGCAAAGCTTTATGTCCAAATTGATATCAGCTAAGGCTGGTTTTTGTCATTCCTAGAAACCAAGTTTATCACCCATTCCAGCCTTGAATATGGAATGCTTTCTTTAACAGTCATGCTTTTTGTTACATTTGTTTTACGGCAATGACCCCCGAAAAACTCTGGCTTAAATATCTTATGCATACACGTGTTGGTGGTTATCCTATTATTCCAAGCTAAGCTTACATTTTTTCCCTAAAAAAACCTTATAATTTACAGATTGTTTATGCCATTTTGTTTCATAGCATATAGTGTCTGTTCTTGGCTCAGGTAGGTACAATAGATACAACCATGCAATTTCTTTGGCTATATTTAAAACATGGGTTCTCAAATTACTTGAGTTCTTAGTTATGATTAATCAGTCAATCCAACATGTGCCACCGACATTTACCTGATGTTACGGATTATTTATACTGCCTAAATATGATATGATGCTCTTTGTTAAACTAATCTCCCTTTATCGCTACTCGCGCTAGCTAAATGTTAACAGGTTAGGTTAAGTCTGGCCAGTTAATTTTTGCTCCAAAGATCACCCTAATTTGAAATTTTCCATCTTGGTATGCTCTCTTTCTATGTTTTAGTCTCCCCTGGGTTCTATGATTTTTGCCTTCCAGGTTTTATTTTTCTAACCTTGTGAGAGTCCACCAGTGCGCCACATTAGTGCTTCTATTATGTTGTGATTCCATCTTTGGTAAAAAAGTATAAACTGAAGAAAAAGCGTTACCTACAGATTCACATGACATAGCTGTAGATTTCATTTCAGTGCATAGTGTATGGATAGCTAAGTACAGAAGATTCGGTCTTATGTCAGTCTTAAATGTAGCGGCTATGTTGTTACGTGATATAGGCCTGATCAATTTTCCTCGGAGTTTGACCATCTGATACCTCAGAAACAGTGGCATTGCAAAATCTTGAAGTTTGTCCCAGTTCACATTGATTTGGAACAAATCCTGTCGTTTTTTTGGGTGGTCAGGTACCAAATCTTGAAACTACTCCACTTCGGCTTGATATGGAACAGATCATGTCATATTTTTTGGGTTCAGGAACCTCACACTAACTAGAGATGTCTAGATAGTATCTCCAAAGAGATGTCAATTTGCTAGCTGCACGTGGTCTCTGTAGTGTTGGGTAAAATTCTAACTTTTTGGCTCCATTGGCTGACAGTTGTTCTGGGTGAACCTGTATGTCCTTAATTGCATTGGTGATAGAACCACCTACGAACCATCTTATGGACAGACAACAGTAGGGACAAGGTTTGTTCTTCTGCATGTACTATATTTGCTCATTTACCATCTTATGGAGAGACCCCAGTAGGGAGAAGGTATCTGATTGACAAACATTATGGATGTGGAAGTGAATTGGCATTTTCCTTCCATCCTTGTTGAAACTTAATATATTCAGTAATTGTATACACGACTTTCTCCGGTCACAAATTCATTGGGGGCATTGACTGGCCTCAGATACAATAATTAGCAATATTTATAAAAATATAGTATTCTAAATACAGGAATAAAAGTATCTTTCATGATTACTCTGCTAGCATCATCTTGTGCTGCTAATGTATGTGAAATATTGCTAATTTTAGTTACCACATCATTTCACTTGGGTGGAATTTCTTTTACGCATGCTTTTCTTTTCTGCTAACTGAAATTTGTTTCATTTACATGCTCCACCTGATTCGCCCCTACGATTTTTGTGCTCCAAAAGCAGCCAAAATCGAAACCAAATATTTAGCTTGGTAAGTGCTTCATTGTGTTATGCCATCAGATTAGGTTTGGGTTTCATTAGAGCAATAGTGAATGCAAAAGCTCTTATCTATATATTTTCCTCAGGGTTCCAAATCATCAACCCATAGGACTAAAAATGTGATTACATTATGACTAAATTATCATATTCACTTATAGGTTCCATAGGATTACCATCTTACATTATGTGATTGGTGGTTAAAGTAAACACTTTCAGTTAGCTCAACGCTGTTAGTTGTGTTACTTTGCAAAATTAGATTCTAGCAAAAATAATTGTGTTGTATGCATGACCAAGCGGTGGCTCATTTCTATTTTACAGGCATTGCAAAACTGGACAGCTCACCTTCCTATCAGCCAATTTCAAAAATGGAATTTGAGTTTCAGCAGAGGTTTGGCAAAGACGACGTCAAGGAACTTATGGTGTTGGGTACTCAGCCCGCGTGTATGCTTACGTATTCAAAGTATTTCAATGTCTTTAGATACGCACCACACTACTTTTATACTGCACCAACAGTTGTACATTTACTATCCTATGCTACCTTCTACCTGTAATGATATTTCTGTAATGATATATATTGTCGCTTCCGATTGTCCTTTCGTCCAACTACCATCTTTCCAACCTACTGTTTGCATATTATCTCTTGGTACTATCATTAGGGAATACCATTGAACCTTCTCATCTTAACTACTTCCTTTGTCCCATAAATAAATGCACATATTGACTCTTATTTGACTATTCGTTTTATTTAATTTTTTAAGCAAATAATAAAATAAATAAATTATTATAGAAGTATCTCTAATAATTAAATAGGGCATAACAAAATAAATATCCTCTATTAAAACGTTTTAAATAAGACAAATGGTTAATTAGAAAAAAAAATTTAAAATATGTATTTATTTATGGAACGGAGGGAGTACTAATGATAAGTCTATGCATTTATTTGTAGGATGGAGGGATTACTGATGATAAGTCTGGTGGGACGTGGGCGGATAGCGTGTGATATTGACCGTGAATTAGTATTACTCAATATTCATGGCTAGTATTTTTCAGTATTTTGTGTTTTGGTGTAGAATAAGTTATACTACACTCGGGACTTTTTTATACTCCCGGGGGTATCTACTCCAACGTTCTATCGGTTTCCTCAGAGCTACTTCCTCCTCTGTTAGCGGGTATGTCATAGATTCAATAGGGAATACGGCTGATGGTGCATTGAATGCCACCACCCAGAGAAAATCGGATCTGAAAAATTGAAGTACGTGTAGATACTTTATAATATTTTATTTACACATACTTTTTTGGAGCGTCAAATTTGGTCGATACACAATGGTTGCGTTTAAAACCTTTTAAATATATTTGGCAAGTGGTTCTGCATCTTCAGATGCCGCTGGTGAGTATGCTCATAGACGTAACTTTTAGAGTATGTTTTCATACTTTATTTTCCAGTATATATTCGTACTTTATTTTCATAAATATAAGTAGTACATATTCATACCTATGTAAATAAACTATTTCATGAAAGGTGTACATATTCATACTTTTTTTACAAGGTGTACATATTCATACTTTTTCTAAAATAGAGTATATATGCATACTTTTTTTTATCAAAATGAGTATATATTAATACTTTTTTATAACGAGTATATATGCATACTTTTTTCATACTCTTTGGGAATATATCTATATTCTCAAGGGGGTATTTTACTATATCCATATACTTTGGGAATACATCCATATACTTCTATCCTCATTTTTTTGGAGAACAAAAATTGATACAGTATCTATATGTACTTGACTGTTGTATATACCTAGTAGTAGTATGGACTAATACTTCCAGTCAATAGTATGAACAAATGCTACGTACGTATGAATTGAATTGATTGATAGTAATACTGTACACTGGCGAAACTAATAACTCAGGTTGCCACGCAGCCAAGAAGCTTGCTAGCCGAACATGCAGTCCATGCGTGTCCAGCCACCGCCGCCGCCATGAGATGGATCTGCTAGTCGAACATGCAGTCCATGCGTCCAGCCATGGCCGCCGCAATCAGTCGATCTCTGTTCTTTAATTTGTCTATACAAGATTTCAAGAAACGTGATGGTAATATGATGCACCCAGATTATAGAAGAAAGAAAATCAAAATAACCCAACGACATACCGCATAGCAGGATGTTGAATATGCCCAATCCCAGCAGCGCTCCATCACACGCGTCCTGGACAGCCAGCGAATTGAAGCCGCCGCCGCCGCCGAAGAGCGAATGGGAGCAGCTTCACGCAACGCCACCTGAACTATCGTTGATCCGAGGAGGAAGGAGATGCCATTGAAGCACATTCACGGCCCACGTCCGCACGATCCAGATCCACAGCGCCAGCTACTGCCGCGCCGCCGCCAGGGGTTGCCCAACGCGATGGCCTGGCCAGGCCGTCGCTGGCCACACGGAGCTCGCTGTCCTGGCCGCACCGCTGCCAGGGACCGCGAAGCTCGATGGCTGGCCACGCCACCTTCGGGGGTCGCGGAGGCAGAGCGCGGTGGAGGGGACGGGCACGGACCGCCGCTGTCGGACGCACGGAGGGGATGGGCGGCCGCCGCCAGGTTGGACACTTCCTCGAGCGACACTGCCGGTAGGTATGCGGGCAGGAGGCGCCGTGCGCGAGTGGAACATCGCGATGTGTTGTGGCCGCCGTCGATGCAGGTGAGGGAAGGGTCGCGAGTTCATGGGCCGCCACCAGTAGCGAGGTCGCGGAGAGGGGCGGTACTGCTCGCGTGAAATATCTGGATGTGGATATGTATCAGCGGCGCGGAGATAGCTATTCGGCACAAAAATCGGAGGCCTATCGGATTTACTTGTTCCTTGACCCGTTAAGGATGTACGTGGCTCATTTGACCTGTTACGGGAGTGCGGCAGGTTTAGGTAGCAAATTCGCCCGTTATAGAAAACAAAATAAATTATACATATATACTTATGCTTTTTTTCAAAAAAATATTAAATCTATAAATTATTCTACAAGATCAATATCCATAATATAAGTTTGTCTTGGAAATAATATGAACATGTTCAATTAAGTCTGTGTTAAATTAAAATGAGTTTGAACCTTCATGATTTTTTCATATGTGTCGTTGAAAATCCGGATTCATTAGACAATAAATAGTACACACAAAACCATCGTTCAACACTTCAGCCGATAAATATTTCAACTCATTATAATTTAATAATAAAGAAAGAAATTCATTTTTCTAAATGGATGAGGCAATTTACTGGCCTTACACAATCGAGTGTCGACACAAGCCACTTGGGCTTTTACGTGCACTTTAACATGAGCCGCCATGTTCAGCAGGCCTATCTAATGGCCTGATCGATCTGAGCCCTCAGTTCTTGATGAACGGCTACAATCGATCAAACTTGGAACAAAACTCAGCAATTGAGAAACCCTAGCCTCATTCTCGTCTTTCACCTCTCTGCTTTTCTCCTGTGTAGCAGCTGCCAGGAACCAACGGCGGTGCCGCCGGTGAGCGCGTGGTTGCGAGAGAGAGTGGCACCGGCTCGAGTCCCTCTCGCCGGCGCTCGCACGCGGCCATGCCTGCGTGCATCTCCATCGAGGGGCTCCCGGCTGGTGCCTATGACGACGGCGCGCATAAGGACTCCATGACTGCGACGGTTCCGTCTTGATTGCAGCAGCTACGAGCGCAGCACCTACTGATCTGCTAATTCTCTCAATTCGAGATTTGGGGTTTTGGATTTTGAGAAAAAATCTTATCGCTTGGATTAGGGTTTCAGGGATTTGGGTTGAGATTTGTAAATTTCCCTCCTTCTAATTGCTGATCCGAGGTGGCGTACATCCTTGGCTGCAGCATGGCGCGTGATATGCAGGTGGCTGTCTCCAGTGCTACGGAGGCTCATGACTTGATTTGAATATCATGTATATTGTCTCGTTCATAGCTCGGAAAGATCTGAATCATGCCGTGCCTCTCTGTACTGACGTATATGTGTCCGCTCCATACGGTTTTTTTATTCCTTTCTTCATTGAGAAGCTGCGATTTCGTGAGCAAGAAGAGATTTGACGCCCCTGATTTAACTTATTTGTTTCGAAAAGGCAATCTTGAATTCGTTCAGGCTTTGAGTTCTATCCACGTACGTCAGAAGAGGCAACAAATCGATCTCATAATGTAAGTTGTCTTTCTAAAGGTAGTATTGTTTGGATTTGGATCAATATGATGGATTTGATTCTCTGTCAGTTTGCTTTCTTGGTTTGGAGTATTTGATTTCGATTGTTGTGATGGTAATTTTATTTGAGTTAGAGATCTGGACGCCACGGTAATTTGGGCAAGAGGCTGAGATAATTCGGACGACAAGAGGATGGAACCCGTATTCATTTTTTATGGAGCCTTCTTTGTTTCTATTTTCCTTCTTATGTCAACTTTGATATCCGTGTACCGTATTAGGTAGAGATTATGGTCAGTCAGACAGGCTGAGGGGGGCAGACAAAACTTTTGGGTTGTGGCGGACAGATTTACCTGACGGAGTAAAATTTTCGCAATTATAGAGGAGAGGCATAGGTGGACAGAAATCTAGAGGTGAACTGAAATTTTTATAAAAAATTATGATTTTAATTATAGTTTTCTAACCGTAAACATATAGAACACGAAGAGGTGAAAAAAAAATATGGCAGAGAAATTATCGATTATAGCCAAAACTGTACGTATCTGGTCCAACCCAACCGATTCCTACCACCGACTGTCCAGGCGTGACCGCCCAAACCTCCCCACCCCAACGCGACCGCTCTGTTTTAAATTGATTTGAAAAAACCCACCTGACATTTTATGAAAAAAAATAATCCCCACCCGTCGACTCTCTCTGGCCGACTCGCAGGCATCCTCACGGTCGCGACCCGCGGCGGCGGTGGCGGCGGCGGCGGCGGCGGGCCTCCTGGGCCGCCGGCCTCGCCCCGCCCCAACCACCGGCGCGCCCTCTCCTACCCTATCCCCGCCCTCACCAACCCTCATCGCGGCCTCACCGGCGGCGTGGCTTGGAGCTGGCGGCCGCGTGTGGACGCCCACGACGGACGGCGACGACGGCGGACAAGGATGGCGACGGCGCTGCTTCGGCCCTCCAGATCGGCGAAGGCGCGGCTCCGGCCATCCATATCGGCGACGGCGCGGCTCCGGTTCTCCCCGAGCAGCGGCGACGCGGCCAGGGGCCACCACGAGCGCGCGGCGGCACGCGGACGCGCCGGGGAGCGGCGGCTGGACCCCGCTAGCACGGCGCCTCGGCTCCTGTCTCCTTGCGACGAGCCATGGTGGTGGCCGCCGCACATCCCCCCCACTGCGGCGGCTTCCTCCCATCCCGGCGCCGGCTATGGGCGGGCGATAGGCGCGCAGGGGTCCTCGACTCTTCCCCTCCCCGACAGCACGCGGTGGCCTCGACTCGTCCCCTCCCCACGGCATGGGCCACCCCTCCCCCGATCTGCGGCAGCACGCCCCTCCGGTGACCCTCTCCTACCGGTCGCACGACCGGCATCGAGCACCCTCCCTGACCCCCATCGCGGCGTCGGCCTCATGGAGGGATCCACAGTCCCCGACCCATGGAGGCGAGTGGCCTCCTCTTCACCGCCGGCGGCTTGGCTCCGTTTCGCCCACCTCCTTGACGTCAATACAAGCGGCGGCACCACCTCCTCTAACACCCGAGGCGCGCAGGGATCCCGTCCACCACCGGTCGCGGCTTTCCGGGAGTGACTGCCCGCGAGCTCGATCTCCGCCCGCCAGGGCTCGCCGGAGGCGCCGGCCCCGCGTCCCCGTCTGTCGGATGGCGCCGTCCCGCGTCCCCGTCCGCCGGAGGGATCCGGCCCCGCGTCCCCGCCCCGGCTTCCCGGGAGCACGACGCGCCCGACAAAACAGCGCCCCTCCCCTTCCCTTATCGGTGACGGCGGCAGCGAGCCCATCCTTCCCTTGCCGTCTCCAAGCTGCATCAAGTCGCCCGACAAAACAGCGCCCCTCCCCTTCCCTTATCGGTGACGGCGGCAGCGAGCCCATCCTTCCCTTGCCGTCTCCAAGCTGCATCAAGTCATCTGCTTCACCAGCAGCAGCGGCGCCCTACCGGCACCCCGCTCCCCACCGGCAGCCCCTGCCGTAAGTAGATGCAGGCATGCAGCATCCAACAGTTCTAGTATCTCCCTTGATTCAAGTTGTTTTGGCAAGTTAATATAATCAATTTGTGCCACTGATAATTGATTCATTTCTTTGATTGATTTTGTTGGGATCGTGAGTTGTTCGCAGCAAAACTTAGGGGTGAAGTAGATGACTATGGAAAAGAAGCTCGAGTTGCCTGACTGTTGTGTGCACATCCTAGCCTCAATGGTGAGATAGATAAATCCTCCCTCATCACCCATCAGTTCAGATTCAATGCCAGTGGTTGATTCAGCATATTGGAACTTGGAAGAGTTCAAAAAATATGAAATGAAACAACTGCTCTAATAATGTGATTTGTTATAGTAGCATCAGTACACTATTTGAGCTTTGAATTGGTAGATGACTTGATGCATGTATGAGTCTATGAGCAAGACACTAGCCATTGTTCCGTTGTGCAGGTGTCCAAAAGACCTGGCAATTGCATATGAAGCTGAGCCGACCTCACCCATTTGGTACGAGGTGTTGGCCTTTTCGTCCCATTTCTCATCCGTACGTGGCCTCTGGAGTCGATCTCTCTCTGCAGCATGGTACGCCGCACGTCCTTCCTCTTACCTGAACTTCAGAATGGGAAAGATCTTGGCCCAAAATCTCTAGGATTGCAGTTTCCCTCTGCCTCATTTGGAAGGGGATCATCTTCTAGGTTCTCCTCCTGCTCGCTCCTGAGCCTCGGATGGTATGTGACCAGTCACTGCTTCTTCCTTACTGTCCGCCTCCATTCTTCCCCTTCCATTGCTTTTGTTTCAAGTGAGCATTTTTACTGCTACTGCTAGGTTACATTAAAAAAATCACAGTATAAAGCTCATGTTCATGGACGATTTCGGTCCCATTTTTTCCTTCTTTAATTTGAAGTTTGTTGAAAAGCATAGCATGTATATCATTGATAAATTCATCATTACATCTGAATAGTTAATTTATTGGTGCATATTTTTTCCATGGACTATTTTGGTCCCATTTTTTCCCATTTTGTTGGTCGCAAATTGGTGGACATTGCAATTTTTGTTATTACTCTAATATGTATTCTGTTCTATATGATCTTATGTTGTCGCATTCTGACGTGTATAACTAGCTTATTTTCTGAGTTGTAACTGGTAGGGTGTTTTAGTTGCAATTGGTTGACAATCTCTCTCTTTTTTCAATCGCAATGGTTATAATGAACACTGAAGGGAATGCATAAGGTGCTCAGGGCAGTGACCCCCTTCCCCCGGTGTTCCCCCCGCTTTGCTCAGCAGAAAACGCTAAACGTATATTTGTTAAGGAAGGACATGAAGAAGAGACTAAAGCTCCCTAGTCCCTCCCGAGCTGACGCTGAGGGTGAGGAACATGTAGGACAGGTCGGACATGAAAGTGAACAGTGCGCCCAAGATTCAGATTTTGATCCTGATCAAGATGTCAAGGTTGGTGATGATGGTGACACTGGTGCTGATGGTGATGCACTGAATGTAGATAATAAGAGGCGCCGCAAGCAACCTCCTATAATTCGGTGTTCTATAAGGGACGGTTTATAGGATTGGCGAAAGGAAGATAGTTTTTTATGCCAAGCAATGATGAACTTTTAGGACATGTTGTTTTTGTTTTCGTTTGCCATTGATGTTTATTAGCATCGTGCACATTTGTGCGGGATGATATCTGTGTATGTTAACACTGTCTGGAAACTATGTGTCATAACTTGCAACTCCTCCAGCACTTGTGTTGTAATCGGTTCAAAGACGTTGTAAATTGCATCTCGTCCCTGATGACTTCTAAATGATATAGCAAATTTGTTATAAATAACAAGGTTGCGTATGTGTCGTAAATTTTGCAATGTTTTTTTGTGCATATGTTGTACATAATCGTTATTTTTCTTCTTATTTTATTTATGTTGTATTCTATCAATTATCTAGAAAATTTAGTAGAGGTTGGAAATGGTTTTCATGCTAACGATAAATAACCATGTTGCAATTCGTATTTAATCGGGTTTGCAATTGCATCACATATGATGTTTCAAACGGTGTACAATAGGTGTGCACTTTTTGTAATAGGGTTTGTTACATCGACTGAGATTAGACTTAATAGCGTCGATGGAGATTAGGGTTCAGTACGTTAACTGAGATTAGGGTTTAGGGTGTCATGTAACTGAGATTAGGGTTTAGGGTATTATGTAACTGTCAGTAGATTTGAGTAATTCGTAGTATAGTTCACTTTTGTTTCATCTTAACATTAACTAAGATTAGGGTTCGTTACGTCAACAGAGACTAAGGGCTTCGATTGAGATTAGGGTTAATAGCGTCGATAGGGACTAGGGTTTAGTACGTCGACTAAGATTAGGATTGATAGCATGGACAGAGATTATGGTTAATAGCATCGACGGTGATTAGGGTTCAGGACATCACCAAACTATCAGTAGATCTGATTAATTCCTAGTATATATAGTTCACTTTCGTTTCATCTTAGCATTGACTGAGATTAGGATTCATTACGTCTAAAGAGATTAAGGGCTTCCACAGAGATTAGGGTTTAGGGCGCCGACAAAGATTAGAGTTAATAGCGTCGACTGAGATTAGGGTTCATATCTTGCAATTATTCATTGAACAAGTAGCAATTGGTTCACTTTTGATGTTGCAAATGGTGTACAATAGTTTTGCAATTTTGTATTAACTTGAGATTATGGTTCGTCAGCTGAGATTAGGGTTCTTTACATTGACAGATACTAATGCCTTCGACTGAGATTAGGGTTGATGGCATCGATAGAGATTAGGGTTAATAGCGTCGACTGAGATTAGGGTTCAGGGCGTCACCCAACTATTATAGATCTGAGTAATTCCTAGTATGGTTCACCTTTTTTTTATTCTTAGCGCTGACATATATCAGGGTTAATAGCATCAACTGAGATTATGGTTAATAGCGTCGACTGAAATTAGGGTTAATAGCTTCGACAGAGATTAGGGTCAGTAGCGTCGATTAAGATTAGGGTTAAGTGCGTTGACAGAGATTAGGTTTCATATGGGTTAATTATGTCTACAGAGAAAAAGGGTTTCGACTGAGATTAGGGTCAAGAGCGTCGATAGAGATTAGGGTTCTTAGCGTCAACATAGATTAGGTTTCAAATGTTACAATTATTCACTTAAAGGGTAGCAATTGGCTTACTTTCGGTGTTGCAAATGGTGTACAATAGGTTTGCAATTTTGTATTAACCTGAGATTAGGGTTTGTCACGTCGACTAAGATTAGGGATCGTTACGTCGACAGAGACTAAGGGCTTCAACTGAGATTAGGGTAGATAGCGTCGACAGATATTAGGGTTGATAGCGTCAATAGATATTAGGGTTAATAGCATTGGCAGAGATTAGGGTTTAGGGCGTCTCTTACGTGTTAGTAGATCTGAGTAATTCCTAATATAGTTCACTTTTTTATTCTTAGTGCTGACAGAGATTAGGGTTAATAGCGTCGACAGAGATTATGGTCAAGAGTGTCGACAGAGATTAGGGTTTGTAGCGTTGACAGATATTAGGGTTCATATGTTGCAATTATTAATTGAATAGGTAGCAATTGGTTCACTTTGGACGTTGCAAATGGTGTATGTGTGCAGTTTTTATAAGGGTGTGAACATTTTGTCCTTATGCCATTCTAGGTAGAAGATTTTGTCTATTATCCTTTCATAAAAAATAATTGTCTATTGTATTTGTCCTTTTGTCGTTCTAGGTAGAACGTTTTGTCTATTGTCCTTCCATATAAAATAATTGTTCATTGTATTTGTTCTTATGCCGTTCAACGTAGAACGTTTTGTCTAATATCCTTGCATAGAAAAGAATTGTCCTTTGTATTTGTCTTTGTGTCGTTGTACAGAGAAAGTTTTGTATATTGTCCTTCTATAGAAAAGAATTATCTTTTGTATTTGTCCTTGTGTATATAATAGAATTGTCCTTTGTACATGCAGAGAATACACACATTTGGTATATAAAATCCACGTTGTTCACTAGGTAGGCTTGCAACTAGGTTGTAACTAGTTGCATGTAGTAGAACATTGGGTAAAAACTACGTTTTAAGTGGTTGCAACAAGTGCTGACTACGCTACGGCCAAGTTGTAATTATGTTATAATCATGATGACAACTCATAGTATATTAAAGTTGTAATTATGTACTTAAAAAAGTTCATCAAATATAGTATTGTTGGATCTCATTTTGTTAAGCATATTTTTTTAACAACCTGTTGCAAACGGATCTGAAATAGGGGCTACGGTTTCGGAGATATTGCATTTTTTCGATACGAAATAATAAAGATTCTCTGCATGCATGCAGGACAGATGGGTGAGTGACTTGCTGATGCGTATGTTCATCCGTGTTGTATCCGTGTCGCAGGCCTCAACGTACGCCCGGACAGTACGCGGGTCTGCTGGGCTGAGTAGGGTCTGTGCATTTGCTATAGCAAATACACCTGATTGTATTTTAGCCTCGCCATATATATATATATACATATATATATACATATATATATACATATATATATACACATATACACACACATATATATAGGACCCTACTATTGGGAGCCTAGGCTCCCAATAGTTATTGAAAGCACCAACCAACTAGCCACCAACCTACCCAACTCAACCAGCCAACCAACCAACATGCAGGTGCTGACGCGCGCAGTTGGTGGACCCCTCCAGACCCAGCAGGTTGGACGCATAAAAACCAGGTTAAAATGCATACAAACTTTTTTGTCGTGACGATGCATATAAACGTGTTGTTTGGGTGCATACAAATCAGTTCTGTGATGCATAAAACCTCCCCACGAGCAGACCTTCCACGTGATAGGGGCTGACGCAGGCTGACATGCATGTATCCACTCGAATTTCTTACGTTTTTTCGCGATAATTCCTCAACAAGAATCCGATTCAAAAACGGTTTTCACCATTGAACTCTTGATATTTTTGTGCACGATTCAAGATCCATTGTGGATTTTTAAAAACTTTTAAAATTTCATAAAGTTGCACATTAGGTGTAGTTTTATATGCGTTCGTCTATGCATAAATTCCTGTGCGAGTATGCATAAATAATGGAGACGACCTCGTCTTCTACAAAATTTGAATTTTGAAATTTGTATCATGCCAAGTGGTCAACTGGATGCATATAATCATTGGTCAGTATGCATAAAGAAGTTTTGACACCAACATTGCACAGGAATCTGTGGTTGGATGAATAAAAATATATTTTTCTACCGCATAAAAACCTCTATACGAGCATGCGATATGCGATTCTATAGATGTAGACATTCTGATCTCCAAATTTTGATACGCATATAAACTCACTAAGACATGTATAGAAAAATCACAAGCATTCAAATAACAGTTCCAGTAATGTATGTCAAAAGTGTTCTAACAATGAATATAAGTGTGTCCAAACAATGTATACAGACTTCTTTGAATTTGAAATTTGAATTCAATTAGGGTAGAAAACTATGCAACTAAGCATAAACACAATTTTCACCATGTATCTAAACCTATGCTTGCAAGTCACAGTCCGATCGGCCACCACAACACAGTAGTTATCCTTCCTGTCGCCGTCAATTGAGCACTTCCATTTCTTGCAACACGAACCTACAACCAAAAATAGATATGCATACAAACTCATAAAATATGTCAAAAGTGTTTCTAACAACACATAGAAGTGTGCTCCGATGATGCATAAAAGTGTATAGTGCATAAATAAGTGCTCATACAATGCAATACAAATTTATTGCGGAGTGTATTTCAAGTTACAATTTAACCACGCATAGAAACCTATGCACACATGCATATTAAGAACATGAAATGAGTAGTGTTTGAAACCTATGCAAGCTTAGAAATCAAAGCAATCTACCACCCTAGAAGTTGAATTAACGTAGTGTTTGAAACCTATGCAAGCATAGAAATCACCCATGCATGAAAAAAGCATCCAAAATGGTTTCATCATGCATACGAACATGAACCCACCCTGCATAGAAAATCACCCCCAAACATTTTATCTCAATTACCCCCACTCATATAAACATGTATACAAAACAGTTTCACCATGCATATGAATAGAAACTCTACTTGCATAAAAATTACCCCCTGGCATTTTTTTTCTCTCAATTTAAGCATGCATACAAACCGCATCATGCATACGAACATGAACCCTACCCTTCATAGAAATCACCTACGCATACAAACAGTTTCATCATCCATACAAACATGAACCCACCATGCATACAAACATGAAACCCACCATGCATACGAACATGAACCCACCCTACGTAGAAATCCCTAATTTTACCTAAAAAAACCTCTTACTTTCACCATGCATACAAACCCCTGTCCACCGTGCATAGAAAACCACCATGCATACAACCACCGTGACCCGTGCATACAAACCACCATGCGCTGCCATGCCCATGGATCTGCGGGGCTAAAAGGGAGGACGACGACGTCGATGGAGAGAGGACAGGAAGCCACCACACCATCGTCCATGACCTCCATCAAATATGGCCTCCGTGATGGATCCATTGGCTCCCCGCCGAGCCAAAATGCATAAAACCTTTCCTACAGGAAATAAAGATGCATACAAGCCTCACTATACCAGACGTGATGCATACAAACCTTAAGAGAGATGCATACAAACCTCACTGACCGAGGAGCTGCCCGCTGGCCACCGAGTTGGAGGGTGTGGAGGCGGTGACGGCCTGCCTCGTCGCGTGGGGGCGATGAGAGGCTTGACAGAGAGGTGCTGTCGCCAGCGGATGGGGAAGGGGTGGTGCCGCACAGATACTTCTCGGGGAGGCCGCCAGACACAAGAATTATTGGCACCGGATCTGCATTAAGCATAAAACATTTTGCATGAGGAGCAAACAAAACATCCATATACAGCCTACAAGCAGCTAGCTCAATGGTGCATACAAAGATGTCGGCGACCACTCTGCGTACAAAACACCCATGGTGGGGAGGACGCGCCACCACGGGTGTTGGCGACAGGAAGCCGACTCGCGCGACGCAGCTCCGGACGTGGCTGCTGGAGCCGCTGGAACCGCCGATGCTGCGCCAGTCGTCCCGCGCGAGGCCCCGCTCCCCTGCGCGCCTGGGTCCGCCCGCATATTTGTATATAAAAAACACTGCATATGAAAACATGTAGTTGTGTATACGAAAACACATCCCTGCAAAACATGGGAGGGGAGGGGCCGGATCGTGGCTGGTCGGGGGAGGAGCAGAACCCACCTCCGTAGCTCCAGGCGGTGCCGCGCCGTCGTCAGTGAGGAACAGGTGGGGTCGCGCCCGCCGCCGCTGCCCGGGGAGCCGAGCTCCAGGGGCGCCGTGGGTGGGCGCTGCCAAGGGTCGGGAGCCCGGGCGTGCGCGCTGCCACCCGCCGCCGGTCCTCTGCTTAGCATGCGCCGAGCCGCGAACCAGGTGGGGACGCGATGTGCCGGCGCGCAGAAGCGGTGGGGATGGGACGCCGTCGCGAGATCCCTCCCCACGGCCCGACCTGTGGCCTGGAGGACCCCACCCGCGTCACCATGCCGCCTGGGGCCGGCCCTCCCTCTAGCAGCTCGCGGAAGGGCGGATCCGCGCCATCGAGGACCAGGGGAGGGCGGATCCGCGGTGACGACGGGCAGAGGAGGCGCGGGCACCCGCCACCGAACGGTGAGGGGCACGACCACACCGATGCTTCTTGGTGAGGGCACTGGACCATGGCGTCGTTGGCCCTCCGCCGGAGAAGCAGGGGGTCAGCATCCCGGCCCCTCGCGTCGCCGTACCGTCCCGCCGCCGACCCGTGGCAGCTCCGACCACGCCGCCTGCGCGCCTGCGGCCACTGTGCTCGTGCGCCTCGCGGCCACAGTTGGCGCGCTCGCCGCCAGCACAGGTGGGGGAGGCCCGAGGCCTCCGCCGCAGCTTCGGAAGCCGCAACATCACCAGGCGCTGCCACGCCACCGCTGCTCGGGGCCGCGCCGATCTGGGAGGCACGCCGTCGCGCGCGCATTGGTGCTTGGGGAGGACGCGCCGCCGTCGGAGCCCGTGGAAGGCCGCCGCCGCGGCGTCGTCGTTCTTCGGGGAATGCCGCGCGCCGAGGAAGGGGCGAAGCTGCCTCCGCGCACCGGGATAGGGTGGCGGCGGCGCGAGGCGGGCGCGGGGCCGCCACTATCGCCGCGGGTGCCTGCACGAGTCGGGGAGTGGTGACTGGACGGGATGAATGTGTCGGCCGGCGGGTGGGCATTAGGGGTTGCAGTACTTATATATGGCCTGGGAGTTTTGGGCCTGGTGGGCCGGCGTGTGGGCTAGCGGGCTGCTGGTTTGGTGGAACCGGGTAGCTGCAGTTTAGGCTGGGGCTTACTATAGTTATTGGAAGCCCAGGGCTCCATCTAGTATATCTATATATATATATATAAATATATATAGGCTAAATTATTGGAAGCCGTAGGCTCTCAATAGCTTAGGGGAAGCCCCAACCAGCCAACCCACCATCCCAACTAGCCTTTAAAAAAATAAAAAAACCACCCAACCTGGCCACCCACGCAGCTGACGCGCGCATATTGGGAATCTCCTAGGTCCCAGCCAGCTGGACACATAAAATCCTTGGTCAAAACGTGTACAAAAGTTTTGGTCACGACAATGCATAATAACTAATGGCTGGGTGAATTAAAGTCAGTTCGTTAGTGCATTAAAACCTCACCCCGAGCTAGATGCTCCACCTAACAGCATCAGACATGGGCTGACACAACCTGCCAAGGCTGACGTGTGCATGCAGACATGCATCCCATCTAGATCTTTTCTTTTTTTCGCTATAATTTCTAAATGAAGCATCCGATTTAAAAACGGTTTTCACCGTTGAACTCCTGATATTCTTGTGCACGATTCAAAATCCATTTTGATTTTTTTTAATTTTTTTGAAAATCATAGTTTTGAAATTTGAATTATGCCACATGATGACAGATTTGATGCATATAGTCACTCGTCAAAATGTTTATAGAAGTTCTTGACACCGACGTTGCATGAAAATTATTGGTTGAATGGATAGAAAATATTTTTATATTTAAAATTTTAATCATGCCGCATGATGGCCAATTTGATGCACATAATCACTGATCAAGATGCATAGAAAAGTTTTGACGCCAATGTTACATAAAAATTAGTCGTTGGATGAATAAAAATTTATGTTACTGCATAAAAATGACATTCCACCTGACTTGTGAGCAAGATTCAAAATTTGAAACATGGCACATGATGGGCAGTTAGATGCATAGAATCGCTGAAGAACATGGAGACAATGCAATCTTCTGCAGAATTTGAAATTTGAATCGCACATCATGGATGATTAGGTGCATAAAATCACTAGATAATATGCACAAAAATATTTTTAGCACTACGGTCGAAATGTTTTTAGCTCCAACAATGCATAGGTAATTGTTCAAGAATGTATACAAATTTTTTATAACATCAACTTTTTAAATTAACCCAACAACAAACATTTTTGTTATCATATACAAAACTACTCCAATAATGGACGTAGTTGTGAATCACCAATGTACAAAATTCTATGAAAGCATACAGATAATTGTCCCACAAATGTATGTCAAAGTGTTCTAACAAGTTTCATCATGCATACAAGGCTATAATGTTCCCCATAAATCACCGAGTGGGTGCGTACAAACATACATACAAGCTTTCTATCATATCTAAAAATAGTTTCACTGGCAAGCAAGGAGCGCCGCAGTCTACATGACCAGATTCGCAGCTGCCAAATCGCGTACCTGTCGTCGTCGTCTCCTACGCCGTCTCCTGCATGGCAGGGAGATGACGTCGTTCAACTGAAATGCACAAAATGTGTGAAGGTATGAAGCATAAATAATGTAAACTTGTTAAACAAGTCACAAGCATGCATAAATAACTTTAATAACGTGCAATTTAAACGACAATAGCAATTTATAAGCACTAATTCAATAACACAAAAAATGAATTTCTGTAACAAGTAGGCAGCATCCTAACAACACATAAAAGTCTTCCAATGGTCCATGGATAATTGGTACTAAAATGTATAGAAATGTTTTCCATTAGTAAATAGAATAAATGTGCTACAACAATGTATAAAATTATGTGCCAGTAATATACACAATAACAGGAAGTAGAACCTAGTAAGAAATGGTCTAACTCTGAATGCATCAAAAAATGGAACAAGTTTCTATGCATATTAATCACCAAAGCAAATTGGACTACTACAGATTGCAAAGATCAAGATTGGGCCACAATTTTTTATGCATCACACAAACTGCATATAAACCTTGTTTTGATGCGAAAAACACACTAGATCAAAACTAGAACTGCCGTGCATCATGTATACAAACCAAATCAAAACTGATACCGAGCTCCCTATCCTAAGTGTCCACTCCTATTTTGCTGCCAAAAAAACACACCACATAAAACCTAGCAGCGACCGTGGTAGCATGCATAAAAAAATCCTAGTCGCATCAAATCATTATCGCCATGCATAAAAAATTCTAGTTGCATACAAACAATTATCGTCGATGGTATCAACGACCTGGGAAATATCCATACAAAGAAGGTACAATTTTTATGCATATTAGTCAATGAAAATAATCAACTGGACAACGCGACCTCGCACTCGCAAACAGATCAAGATCTTAAGCAGTTTTTTATGCATACTAATCAACTAGACTACACATAAATTGAACGTGTATAAAAACCTAACCCATGAAGTATAGAAATAGATAGTCAGGACCAATAAAGATAGAAATTCTAGTCACAGTAACTGCATGCCATGGTCACGAGCTTCTTGAAGAGGCGGGGGCCGACGAGGTAAGTGCCTGCTTTCAACCGGGGAGGACGGAGCCGGCTTGGGGAGGACGGTGCCTGCTTGGGTAGGCCCATAGCCGCACCACTGTCGCACCACATGTGGACAGCACGTGCGCTGCCTGCTGCCCACCGCTAGCCCTTCATTTGCTGCATACATGTTTTAGGTCACCGCTAGCCCTTCATTTTGCATACATGTGGGAAAACCGGTCAGGCCATGGTAGAAACCTTGAATAATGAGCCATTCCTATATCACATGATGAGGACAGGCATGAATGTACACCTGGAGACATTCCCATGCTTCAGGAATCGTCTCATCAGCTTGCTGCTGGAAGCTTAAAATCTTTCCACGAAGGGCGCTGGTTTTGCCCACCGGGAAGAACTTCTTGAGAAACACGTTGGCACACTTCTCCAGGTGGTGACTTCACTCTTGTTGGCGTAGAACCACTGCTTTGCCTTCCACAATAACGAGAATGGGAACAGGAGAAGGTCTGCTAAGACATTCTTGATAGTGAAGGTGCCACACACCTCTAGGAAGTGTTGAAGATGGGCATTGGCGTCCTCTTGCGGCTTCCCACAGAATGGATTTGCTTGCACCATATTGATAAGCGCAGGCTTGAGCTCAAAAGTCGTATCCCCCAAGTTTAGCTGCGGACCCGTGGTGACATAGTCAGCCGACAGCGCAGAGTACTCAGAGATGGTCTTTTGGGTGGCCATAGCTTCCTTAAAGATCTGTGCTGGGCTTCCTTCCTCGAGCGGATTCTGGTCCGAGATGAACCTCTGAGGTGGAACTTGATGACGTCTAGTTCTCCTCAACAATTGCTCAGGATCTTCAATAAAGTTTGATGGCAATTGAAAACCGCTCATACACCTACTAGTTTCACGATAACGAAAAACAAGATAGGTGAAGGGTAAGCCCCCAACACTAATTGATAACTAAATTGATAGTAGATTCCGGATTCACTTTTATTAAAATTCCTAGGCTGACGCTTTCCCCAGCAACAGCTCTAGAAATGCTTGTTGGCAAATCTTAGCGCAACCACCGAAGGTTGGTGACGGCGCCAGAAATGCCTATAGGGTAATTTTAAGTCTATTGGATAATTCCGCAAGCTCAAAGAATATACCGATGTAGACTTCACTCGGGAGTATTCGAAGGTATCGTAATTTATATTTTCCTATGGGAAAGTAGTAGCTAGGAATGTTTAATAAAAGGGGAAAGAGATCCATGTGTCTACTACAACCTAGTATCACTTGGGTAAAAGGGGGGTAAGTGAATAAAAGGGAAGAATAGGTAAATGATCACATAGATCCTAATCTAAAGATAACTGGTAGATAGCTAGCTAGGTGGGAGGACAACGAGTGAGTAAAGGACTCCTATGTATCTTACTTTACTTTAGTGAACCTAATCCTAATAGATAGATGACTCAACTAGACTGGTGCCTTACTACTTGCGTGGTGGGGATAGGCGAGAAAGTAGGAGTCTGAACTCCTACTAAAGCGGCTATACTTTTATGGGCGCCCTACATTTTAAGAACTAGTCTGAACGTGGTGAGAAAACCCTAATGCCGCCCAAGACCTGTCACCTCTCGGGAGTGTGCTCACGAACTGTCCGTGCGGACCAGCAGCAATCAAAGGTAAGACTAAGTCTGAGCACCACGCTTACACTTACTCTTACAACTCTAACTAACGATCAAATAGCTAGAGCTCCTATGCAAGATAGGACAATGATACACGCACAAGGAGTTGGTTACAGGAAACTAATCCAACTAAGGCAACTATACTACTAAGATAAGCACACAACAAGACTATTAAGACTATAGACTTGCACTAAATAAATACTAAGTAAAGTAAAGCAAGAATGATATACTGATAAAAGGAAAGTCTTATAAAAGAGAAAAGGTACAAGAGCTATACAGGACTCTCCAGAAGACGACCCTGGAGACCCCGAGCTTCTCTCGACTCG
Source organism: Bothriochloa decipiens (assembly GCA_023333625.1). Classification (NCBI taxonomy): domain Eukaryota; kingdom Viridiplantae; phylum Streptophyta; class Magnoliopsida; order Poales; family Poaceae; genus Bothriochloa; species Bothriochloa decipiens. Next base: position 30,018,904 of record CM041637.1, on the reverse strand, counting down.
ACTCTAACTCCCACTCTAGACTAACTACTACTACTCTTGCTTGATCTCCCTCGGATGATTGGAAGTGGAAATGAGAGATAGGGGATATCTTCCAAGGGTGGTGGCAGCCTCTTTTTTTAGGGGAAGGAGAGGGGATGCCATGTCAGCGATCTGTGTGCTCCTCCTCTCTATGCCATTGGATGAACCGACTTCAATACTGCCTCCATTAGACGTCCAGGATCAGGCTTGATGCATGGCGGCATATAGGAAGGTGGTGGGAGCCAACCGACCTAGTGGGGCCACCATGAGGGGGTCGGCTCCTCATTGGCAGGTGGGCCCAGCTGGGTCTTCTAAAAGATGTCCCCACCTATCATCTGAAGTGGTTCGGTGTTTTGCCAAATATTTTTCACGTTGCTTGCTTCTTTTGTGGGCCCATGAATCCATGTGAAATGATCTTTGTTCGTTGGATGAAAACACAAGTTGATCTGATGGTTGATTTGGACTCCTAGGACAATGTCATGGATCATGCTTCGAAGTTCAGCTCAAGGTGAGCTCATAGGGGGGTCGACCGACCCCCTATGTGGGTCCCACTAAGCTGCATTTCGTGTTTCCTGAAATCACAAGCTAAGAGTACAAGTGGAACTAGTTATTGATAAAGTGGAACTAGTTATTGATAAAATATGCTCATGTTATGCTATTCTTCCTTGGAACCGAGGCATGTTGTCGGTGTTTTGAGTTTGGATTTTTAGGGTATATCCACCGTCAACACGTACCTCTAGGATAGAGAAACACATATATAGGTGGAGTAAAAGTGGATCTTGATTTTAACCGCATGACCAGCCCCTAAGGGTCTACATAGCTCGACCGCACTCAATGCTCACAAGCAGTAACAAAAATTGAGTGTAAGGGTTTCCTAATCTAGTAAGCATGTATATGGTCATGGTAGTAATTTAAAACTCTTATCATACAGGAACTCATCATGTTGTTATTTAAGTTTTCAGAAGATAAATTCTCGAGAACTCTAGTATCTCTAGGAACAAGATAAACAGCAGCTCAAAACCTTCCCATATCATATATGTCAACTACCTAGACTTAGATCAAGCATTCGCTACCCACAAGTTCAGGTTTCGAACAAATCTTTAATCAATACCATTGTGTCCAAAACTCAGGAGAGTTCAAGATTGAAAACTAGGTACATGAAAGGAATTACAACAGAGCAACTATTCATCGTCTCTATGTAAGAGTTTATTCTAGGGATTAATTTTCGCGAGGTTAAAAACTCTCCTACATTTAGAAAATTTAAAGATCTCATAGAAAACTTATATATAAAAAGGGAAACATTTATTTGGTTTCTAAAGGTTATGCATCTTTTTATTTGTTTCATAACTTAACAAAGCAGAAAAACATAAATAGAAATATAAGTAAGAAATACTTAGCTGGATACATGGAGGATGCTCTCCCCCAAACTGGATGTTGACATAGTCTTTATTGATGCAGCATACAGACAGTAGAGGTGTACTTCCTCTCTTGGAGTGTTCATGATGATCGCTGTTGAGACAGCGGTCCGATAGGGGACAAATTATCCTCCTATCTGTTAGCTTCTTTCGATCCTTCAAATTCTGTGAAGCTCAAATAGACAATAAAGCTTGTAGAACTAGTTAAGCGTTAGTCATAAGCAACTGAAGGTGATTGGAAAGCAACCTTAGCTGGTAGGATGCCCTCGAACCCAAACACCATGAAGTATGGAGAAACTCCAGTGTTGCGACTAAGCTAGGTACGAAGTCCCCAGACCACAGCAGGCAATTCCCCTAACCACCGACTAGGCTTGAGTTCTTTATTGTACTGGAAAACACGTTTGTGTAAGGCGTCGATTATCATACCGTTGGCCCGTTCCACCTGTCCATTGGCTCAAGGATGAGCGATGGATACGTATTTGACTTTGATACTGAGATCGTCGCAGAAGTCAAAGAACTCATCGCTGGTGAACTGGGAGCCCAAATCGGTAATGATACTATTTGGCACACTGAATCGGTGGATGACATCATCGAGGAATTGCACCGCCTTCTCAGCCATAGATTTTTTAATGGCCTTGTACTCGATCCATTTGGAAAATTTGTCGATGAGCACATAGACACATTTATGGTCACCAGGAGCCTTTTTGAAGGGACCAATCATGTCCAGTCCCCTGCATGAGAATGGCCAAGCAACCGGGATGGTCTAGAGTTCATGCGCAGGGACATGAATCTGCTTGGCGAACATCTGGCAGTTCTTGCACCAGCACACGTAGTCTTCTGCATCAGTGAATGCTGTAGGCCAGTAGAACCCTGCTCGATAAGTTTTGCCGACCAGCGTCCGGGATGCTGCATAGTTGCCACAAATACCGGCATGGATATTATCCAGAAGTTTGATGCCCTTTTCTTGGCTGATGCACTTCTGGTAGATCTTGGATCTCGGGCTTTTGCACATCAACTCGTTGTTAACCATGAGATAGGCACGGGCTCGACAGATTAGCTGCTGGGCTTTGATCTTATCTTTCAGGACAAGGTGGTCATCCAGGTACCTGACAAGGGGCTCTCTCTAGTTGGCTAGGGAGGCGCTGCCTGCTCGGCTGGTTCATCAGCCAGCGGCTGCTCATCACCGTCGTCAGTTCCCTGCTGGCCAAGGGAGCTTGACTCGACCTCTTTGGAGGATTCACCGAGCACTACCACGATCTGGTCAATAGCAGTACTAGGCATTGGTGTTTCGTATGCATGGTCAGAGATCGATGGTTCGATCAAATCCTTGACAAATACTCCTAGGGCACCACAACATGAGATGAGCCTAGCTTGGATAGCTCGTTGGCACTTTGTTCTCGGTGCGTGGTACATGGATGAATCCAGCCTATAGAACTTATTCTCCAGCTTGCGTATCTCGGCTACATAGGAAACCATTTTATCGTTGACCATATCCCAGTCCTTGTTGACTTGATGGATGACCAGAGCAAAATCACCGTACACCAGGAGCCGTTTAATACCTAGCTCAACTGCAATACGGAGGCCGTGCAAGGCTGCTTCGTACTCGGCCACATTATTAGACGCCTTGAAGTGGATGCGCAAAACATAGCGGAGCGTGTCCTTGGATGGAGCGATCAAATGGACACCTGCTCCAGCAACCGTCAATGTTGAGGGAACCATCGAAGTACATCTGCCAGTGTTCGGCAGTGGTGTCAGCTAGAGGCAAGGTAATGTCCAACCACTCTATGATGAAGTCGACCAGGGCCTGAGATTTGACAGTCTTTCGACTGCAAAATGTCAACGTGAACTCAGAGAGCTCTAACGCGTATTTAACAATACGACCGCTGGCATCTCTATTGCGTAGGATTTCACCAAGTGCAGCTTCCGTGACCATCGTAATTTTATAAGCTTGAAAATAATGGAGGAGCTTCCTCTTGGTGATCAAGAGTGCATAGAGTAGCTTCTGAATATGGTTGTAACATGAGTTAAATGCACCAATGGCCCCTGAACTAGCAAGCGTGTGTCATATAGGCCCACAGACTTGTAAAATGCATTTTTGTGTCCTTAAACTTGCTAAGTAGTGCACTGGAGGTCCATGCCAGCCACATGGACAATTTATGCTGATGTGAAATGCTAGCATGACATGTATTTTTCATTTACCTCCTCGCATTTATTTTTCTTATGACAAAAAATACCAATCCTCTTGTGTCTCATGTCCCCGTCGCATAGCCTGGATGTGGCTCACTCGAGGATCGTCTCCACGGTCATCGCTCACCGGAGTCCACCAACCAAGTTGCAAACACCTTGGCGTGCACACAGGCAAGCACCTCTAGCCTCTAGATGGTAGTCCAGCACCGACGCCGCTCAACAATGGCCACGTGAGCTCCTCTACTGCTCTGGAGCATGGCTGCTGCCAGGCGTCGACGCAGGAGGTTGCCGCCGGGCGTCAACGCAGGAGGTCACCGCGATGCTTGGGCGCGGAGGACGTGCAAGGCCACAACTAGGAGGTCGCACGGCCGGCCCGCAATGAGCACGAGCGTGGCCGCATGGCGCAACACGCAGTGATCAATGGGGCACATGGTGCCATGGTGGGCTTAGCACACGGACACTGCTAGTGCAATCCTCTGGTTTTTTGGGTTGCTGGAGACTGGAATCTTCCTAGCTAGCTAGCTTCTTGCATGCGTTTGTCGTCATACGTGTGGACGATGCTGCGTGATCCCACTTGTTCATGGCCGGAGGCGTTGTATACCATGGCGAGGTGAGCGACAAGTGGCAGGAAGCAATAACCATGACAAGCTCTAGTACAAGCCCTGTTGCTGCTCTGCACAAAACACCGTGGTCTTCTACTCTTCTTCCTACATGGCACCCCGAGCATGGTGCCGATGTCAAGGCTCGTGCACTCGTCACCGGGCATGGATCACCTATGAGTACGACGGACACACGGTGAGCCATGGACAGGAGGCAGTACCTCGCGCCTGGCCATCCATGGGCTGTCATCCGCCCGTCGGTGTGCACGTCGATTGGAGATGCTGAGCCAGAGCGGACGTACCTGTCGACGCCACCGCGGGTCTCGCTGTGGCTCCAGGAGGCATGCGAGGCAAGCACGCCCATACAAATGGGTGTGGTTGCAAGGCGGGGGGCGTGGATAGAGTAGCCCGTGGCCACGGTCTCGACGATGCGATGTTTTCGATGAGAGATAATGGTCTATTTTTAGAAAAGAAATATAAATGTGAGGGGTTAAATGAAAAATACATGCTATGCTAGCATTGCCACATCAGCACAAACTATCCACGTGGCTGGCGTGGACCTCCGGTGCACCACTTAGCAAGTTTAAGGACTCAAAAATGCATTTTATAAGTTCGATGACCTATATGACACACGCTTGCAAGTTCAGGGGTCGCTGGTGCATTTAACTCTTGTAACATTGCCCGATCTCATTAAGGACCTCACTGATGTAGTAAATTGGACATTGTACACTGTAGACATGCCCGGGTTCCTCGCGCTCGACCACCATAACAATACTAACCACATTTGTTGTGGTAGCTATGTAGAAGAGAAGCTCCTCACCTTCTCATGGGACCGTGAGTACTGGGGGATTTGCGAGGTACTCCTTGAGCTGCTTGAAAGCCTGGTCAGCATCGTCTATCCACTTGAACTAACCGGACGCCATCGATTACCGGGTCAAGGACTAGCAGGAATCGACCAGCATCGGGGAGTTTGGCCCACATGTCGTTTCGGTTGAACGAGATGGGCTGCTCAGACCACGACGGCACCCTGACGTCTGTGATGAGGCCATCAGACTTCTAAATAGACGCGATGGCGCGCGTCAGCAGTTTCTTGTCCCGTGCATTTTCTTGCCCGACCTTGGCACCGAAGATGACAGCAGCGACGTTCTTCATGGGGTCCCTGTAGGCATGCCGTGGGTTGGGATCTCGGTGCTCTTCCTACTCAGCGAGCAGGAGGTGGTGCTCAGGCCATGGCTGGATTAGGATTCTGACGACGCGGGTGGTCGGCTTGGCTCGTACGACCTTGCTGACGTGGTTGGTTGTAGTCGGGGCTGCCCTGCTGGCGAGCAGGGGGCGGTGCTCGTGCCGCAGGTAGATTTGGATCTACACGGTCTGAGTGCTCGGTGTGATTCGTACACCCGTGCCGGTGTGGAGGGACAAGGGTGAAATCTAGATCCTCGTGGAGTCGCAAACAAGCAGACTCGACGTAATCTAAGATCTCGACTAGGCCTGCGCCCTACCGATCGATCAGCTCGATCAGATCAGAGTTGTCGATGTGCCTCCTCTAGAAGCAAGGAAGCCGCCATTCTACTGCCGGCGTAGCCACCAACTCCGCGACCATGCTGGTCGGTGCGGTGATCATTGCAGTCGGCGTTGGGGCCTGTTGCGCTGCTCCCGTGGTCGCGACGGACGTCGTCATGCCAGAGGTCCAGGTGAACGCCCCGACGGTGAAGGTGAGGCTAGTCTCGAAGTCCATGGAAGCGGGGAAGGAAACTATCTGGTTCGCCTCGTGATCAGATCACGCACCCCCTACCTAGAGCGCCAATGTCGATGAAACCTCCTCGGCAGTCTACCACGGGGCTCCCTGAGGTAGTAGATTTGTCGTGAGAGCACGCTAAGACCTACGAACCGAATATGAGATGCAAGACAAACAACCAAGACAACCAGGGTTTATCCAGGTTCAGGCCGCTTGGAAGCGTAATACCCTACGTCCTGTGTCTCTGCTGTTGTATTGATGAGTACCAGAGTACAATAAGGGATGACGTGAAGTCAGATGCGTTCTAGGGGGGTCCTTGCCCGCCTTATATAGCCGAGGGGGCAAGGTTATAAATCTAGGGTTTCCTATGGTCAGTTACATTCCTCTGTATCCTTGCAGATCACGAATAGATCTTAACCGACTAGGCTTCCTTGCATGCCAAGCAACCTTCACGGTCTGAGCGGCCCACCGATCAGGGCGGTGATAGACCATGAGCTTCGTCTTGTGGTCTGGGCCGTCTGGTCCATGGGATCCCAGGCCCCACCATGAGGGTATATGGGTTTATACCCCCACACGGCCCCCTGCTCGCCAGTAGGGCCTCCCCAACTATGACCAACCACGTCGGCAAGGCCATCCGAGCCAAGCTGACCACCCGTGTCGCCAGGATCCTAATCCGGCCGCAGTCCGAGCACCGCCTCCTGCTCGTCAAGGTGGTGTGCCTTCCAACCAGCAGCAGCGACAGGGGCCTGTCAACTAAGGCCGTCATCGGCACCGACCAGATCTAAGTCTGGCTGCAGTGCGTACTCCACCCTCGGTTAGGCTAGATGAATTCATCGACGTGCACCAGCGTCGGCGTGGTCATGTGAACTGCGCTAATCGGCCGCCACATCCGGTTGAGAATCAAGCCCTGTCCAGAGCACAGCAGAGGCGAGAACGCCATGCACAATAGATGCAGTCGGCTGATCTGGCACCAACAGGTCCAATCGCTCCTACTCCGGGCAGTCGAGCCATCTTCCCACAGGGTTGGACAACGCAGCCGCTGTTACGCAAGGAACCTATAGATTGCCACTGTGCGACGTGATGACCACCTTTTGGATCTTGATCTGACCAGGATCTTGGTCCCTAAGGATTCGAGGCTTGTGGTCAACATGGTGACACTGAAAGAACTCAACCCGAGCTCATCAGGTACCATTCTAGAAGGCAGTATGGTTTCCGACCTACTGGCGCAGCTCGATAGATCTCCCTCTAGTTTCTCCGACTACACCGAGTACCTCTTCTCCAACGAGAGTCCTGAGGTCCGGATGGAGGAGGGCATCGAGGACATGATCCCAACCACGCCAATACACTAGGCTCAGACCACTTCGGTAGACCTGACCCTGGATTTCCCCAAGTTTGGTCTCGGGTTTGGCAGCATGGTGTTCATGGTCAGCGACGACGAGCCCCCATCCCGAATGAGACCGACCAGGCCAGACGGGATAGGAAAGAACGCAACCCGAACCACGCCCAGTGTTGGGCCCAGGAGTGGCAGATACCGCCTCGACCTCGCTGCCTCCACCGTGATCTCCAAGGGGATTTCAACAAGGTCAGGGATACTATTGTCCATGAGACCCCCACGACAAACATCACTGTGGCTAGGCAGCGGCTCGAAAACTTCCCCTGGGAACACCTGGGATCGTAATTGCCATCAACTATCTGATCGTCGTCGAGGATCAGGTGAACCAGTTATGTGAAGCTGGCTTCCTGACCAATCATATCGGTCCCGGCGGACTCGATCCTGGTGAAATCGCAGTCACCGTCGCCAACCCTCAAAAAGCGGCGACGACACCTCATCCAATCATGGAGGGCGAAACTCTCCACCAAGGGGGCTCGGCAGAACGTCGCCGTGGATGACCCACAAGGTGATTCACATGACGACCCACAAGATGACCACCAACGCGATAACCACCAGCGTGGCAGCCGGCAACGTGGCAATCGCCAATGTGGCAACCACCGCACCGAGCGTGAGGAGGAAGTCGAGCAGTGTTGAGGCTCTGACCTCCACGACCACCTCAATGAAAGGTACTGCGCTCACTGCCACATGGGCGACCAACCTTCGTTTTCGCCACAGCTCAAGGCTGTCATATGGCCGAAAAACTTTTGGCTTGGTGACATCAAGATGTACGACGGCAAGGATGATCCCGAGCAGTGGATCATGCTGTACGAACTTTCTGTCTAGGCGGCTGGAGGAAACGAGTACATCATGGCCAACTATTTCCCTGTAGTCCTCAGCCCTAGTGTCACCTCATGGCTGCTCCGCTAGTGCGAGGGTACAATCCACAGTTGGGCGCAGCTTCGCTAGATGTTCATCGACAACTTCAAGCCGACCTGTGACCAGCCGTGCTCCAAGTACGCCCTAGCATAGGTCCAGGATTACCCTGGCGAGTTGGTGAGGCACTACATCAGGCGTTTCTCCGACATGTGGAACAGGATGACCAATGTCACTGAGGTAGAAGGCGTCAACCTCTTCATCCAGGGCCTTCACCAACCATGGAGTACCGATCTCCGCAAGAAGCTGCTCCTCAAGCAGCCCAAGACAATGGAGCACCTCTTCAAGATCGCGCAGAAGTTCACCGACCTCGACGTTGGGATGCACGACACCAACGCCAGCCCTTCCCACCGCAATTATCGCTGCAGCGACGACCGCGACTATGACAGTGATCGGGATGGCCTACCAAATCACCGCCCCGACCACCATGGCAACCGACGCGACGATCATAGAGCTGTCCAGCGCGAGGATGATCGTCCCTTCAAGCACCATGACCGACAGGGCAATGATGGCGGTCGACACCACCGCAACCGCAACTGCAACAGCAATTATGTCAACGTAGTAAAAGGCCAGAAGCGCGAGAATGATGAGGAGCTCGATAAGGTCCTCAGCCAGGACTGCCCTCGCCACCCTGGCAAAGGCCCTACGCTGAGCGAGTGTAGAGTTTTGGCGGACGCTCTCAAGATCACCGCCAACAAGAAGCCATGCCCGGCTCCTAAAGGCAAGGGCAAGGACGTGGTCCAGGAGGACAACGCCGATGAAGAGGAGCCCCAAGACCCTAATCCATGGAACGCCTATAGGGACCCCGTGAAGAACGTCACTGCTGTCATCTTTGGTGGCAAAGTTGGGCTCGAGAACACGCGGGAAAAGAAGCTACTGATGTGGGCCATCGCGTCTATCTAGAAGGCCAATGGCCTCGTCGCAGATGTTAGAGTGCCAGCCTGGTCTGAGCAGGCCATCTCGTTCAGCCGGAATGACAAGTAGGCCAAACTCCCCGATGCTAGTCGGTTCCCACTGGTCCTTGAACCGGTGATCGATGGCGTCCGGTTTGAGAAGGTGCTCGTCGATGGTATCAGCGCTCTGAACATCCTGTTTTATCTAGCCTTCAGGGAGCTAGGGCTGAAGCCGAAGAGTCTCAAACCCTTTAATTCCCTATTTTGGGGCATCATGCCGGGCAAACCCTCGTACCCTCTCGGACAGGTCACTTTGCCCATCCAGTTCGGGATGAAGTAGCACTTCCACGTCGACCACATCACCTTCATTGTGGTCGATTTCAAGGGAATCTACCACACTATCCTCGGTCGACCAGGGATTGCCACATTCATGGTAGTTCCTCACTATGGGTACCTCATGCTCAAGCTCCCAACTGAGCTGGGCGTCCTATCCCTGGGCGGCAACGTCTTCATGGCACAGGTGTGCGAGACCAACACCTATGCAGATGCAGAGGTCAAGGAGCTGAAGACCATCCTAGAGCACACCAGCTTGGAGGTCAAAGGAACGCCCTCGGCGGACCTCAAGATCCCGACCGCCGGTGCTAGGCGCTCTCCCAACAAGAGCAAGCAGCACAAGGTGGTCGAACTCGTCCCCGACCTTCCACCCAAATAGGAAGACACACTCATCCAGTTCCTCTGAGAGCGCATCAGCGTGTTCGCGTGGAAACCCACGGATATGCCAGGTGTTCCCAGGAACAAGGCCGAGCACTACCTTGACGTCTCGAAGACCGTAAAGCCGATCAAGCAGAAGTTGCAACGGTTCGCTCGTGACCGCAAGGTAGTCATTAGGGTAGAAGTAGCCAAGCCTCTAGTAGCTGGCTTTATCAAAGAGGTGTATCACCTGGAGTAGTTAGCCAACCCGGTTCTTGTACACAAAAAGAATAATGAATGGAGAATGTGCGTTGATTACACCGATCTCAACAAACGCTGCCCTAAACAGGCTTTCAATCTCCCTCGAATCAATGAGGTCATAGACTCTACTGCAGGTTGCGAGTTACTTTCTTCTTAGATTGCTACTTGGGCTATCATCAAATAGCCTTCAAGGAGGAGAACCAGGAGAAAACTGCCTTCATCACACCCTTCGGTGCTTTCTGCTATACAACCATGTTGTTTGGCCTCAAGAACACCAGAGCTACCTACCAGCGAGCCATCCAGACATGTCTCAATGACAAAATTGCTGACGACCTACTTGAGGCGTACGTAGATAATGTGGTGGTGAAGACTAGGCAATCTGACGCTCTGGTCGAGAATCTCCAACGGACCTTCACGACCCTCGATGAGTTTTAGTGGAAGCTGAACCCCAACAAGTGTGTCTTTGGTGTGCCCTCCAGGATTCTGCTCAGCCACGTGGTTAGTTAGGATGGTATATGCCCGAATCCCGAGAAGGTCAAAATCATTTTAGACCTCCAACGGCCGCGATGCATGAAAGATATACAGAAGCTTACCGGGTGCATGGCGGCCTTGAACCGTTACATCTCTCAGATGGGTGAAAAAGGGCTCCTCTTTTTCAAACCTCTCAAAGTGAAAGAGAAGTTCGAGTGGACCGATGAAGCCGACTAGGCTTTCAAGCAGCTCAAGAAGTACCTGATGAATCCCCTAGTACTCACGGTTCTATGGGAAGGCGAGGAGCTTCTCTTCTACATAGCCACCACAACCAACATGGTCAGCACCGTGATGGTGGTCGAGCGTGAGGAACCCGGGCATGTCTAAGGTGTACAACGTCCAATCTACTACATTAGCAAGGTCCTCAATGAGACCAAGCAGCCTTACAACCACCTCCAGAAGTTGCTCTATGCGCTCCTGATTACCAAGAGAAAGCTCCTCTACTACTTTGAGGCTTATAAGATCATGGTGGTTATGGAAGCTGCACTTGGCGACATCCTACGCAATAGAGACACCAGCGGCTGTATTGTTAAATACGCGTTAGAGTTCTATGAGTTCATGTTGACATTTCACAGTCGAAAGACTATCAAATCTAAGGCCCAGGTTGATTCATCATAGAATGGTTGGACATCACCTTGCCTCTGGCCGATTCAACTGCCGACCACTGGTAGATGTATTTCGATAGTTCTTTGAACATCGATGGTGCTGGGTAGGCATCTACTTCATTTCTCTGTCCAAAGACACACTCCGCTACATCTTGCGTATCCACTTCAAGGTGTCCAGCAACGTGGCCGAGTACGAAGTAGCCCTACATGGCCTCCATATCACAGTCGAGCTGGGTATTAAGCGGCTCCTAGTGTATGAAGATTCTACTCTGGTCATTCACCAAGTCAATAAAGACTGGGATACTATAAACGAGAAGATGGATCCCTATGTCACTGAAATACACAAGCTTGAGATAACTTCTATGGGTTGGAGTTCATCCATTTTCCGTGCGCCAAAAATAAAGGTGCCGATGAGCTATTCAAGCTCGGGTCATCTCGAGCTGAGGTGCCCCCAGGAGTATTCATTGAAGATTTGATCAAGCCTTCAATTCTTGACTAGGCAAGCAAAGCACCAACGCCTAGTCCTGCTACCGGCCAGCTCGTAGCAGTGCTCGGTGACTTCTCCTTGGAGGTCGAGCCAGGCTCCCCTGGCCAGTAGGGAACTGACGATGGTGTTGAGAAGCCGCCAGCTGTTAAACCAGCCGTGCAGGCAGCGCCTCCCTAATCCGACTGGAGAGAACCCCTTGTCAGGTACCTGGATGACCACCTTGTCCCGGAGGATAAGATTGAAGCCCAACAGTTGATCCACTGAGCCTGTGCCTACCTTATGGTTAACGACGAGTTGATGCGCAAGAGCCTGAGATCCAAGATGTACCAGAAGTGCATTACCCAAGAAGAGGGTATCAAACTTTTGGATAACATACATGTCTGCACAAGTTTTTGCCTAGATGGGAAGGGCTGTTCAAGATTAAGGTTGTTACAGGCCCGACATCTTATCCGTTGTGTACGATGAAGGACGTCGACGAGCCAAACTCCTGGCACATTGATCAGCTCATACGCTTTTATCCGTAGAATAAGATATATACCTTGTTTTTTATGAGTTAATAAAGTTCTTTGTCGTCCTCTTTTCTTGTTTTAGCTTTGCATCTTTGCACTATCTGAATACATGTGCCCTGCATAAGTCACAATTAAACATTGTTTCTTTCGATCCTCTTATGATGTGTTACAACTCCGCGCTACATGGCACTAGGAGATTCGGCAGTCGCTCTCTAACGGTACTAGGTACCTAGTGATCCTGGCAGTCCTATGCTGTTCACTAGCACATCCCTATGTCACCTAACAGAGTTAACTCGCTTCGAGGGTGGGGGCAAAACTTAATTATCGACATTTTTCTACAACGACACTCCGCATATCAAAAACGACAATATGTTTATCACCCACTTAAACATGCCTACCTTAAACTGTCTACATCAAAAGGCTAAAAGTTATGAGCACCCATGCTCGGCACAACTTACAAACATTGTTTAAACACATATAAACATTGTGTTCAGCCTACTGACCACCATCACCTGCTGCAGGATCCTCAATTAGCGTCATATCTTCAATGATGATGGCGGTGGTCGGACCAGATGTGGTGCGGAGGTCCTTGGCATCCTCGTCTGAGACCTCGAGTGGGATTCCCCACTCGATGTTCGCCAGCTCCACCTCTGGGTAGTTGGCACGGACGACGATGAGCACTGTAGCGGCCGCATACCAACCAGCGCCTGCGACAGCTTCCTACAAGGTAGGCCATAGCCTACGGCACTCGTCGACCACGGCAACTGCCTCGCCCATAGGTCCGTGGGGAGTGCCTCTCTAGGGAAGATGGCCCGTAGCACTGGCTTGATGTGATCGGTCATTGTCTTGATCTTCCCCTGGAGAGCAGTGTTGGCGTCCTCCAGCACCTAGAACTAGGCCATGTGGTGGTCCCTCATGTCTGTACAAGAACAATCATGGTGTTTAGCATAGCCTAACCCGTCTAGTATGTAGTAGACAATTCCAAACAATCCTGAATTGTTTCACTAACCGGTCACCTGAGCAATCTACTCCTGGTCCTCCTTGGCTTGCTCTCGGGCCATCTCATTCTCAGTCAGTAGGTGGGCGATCTCCTCGGCCATTGCAGTATTCTGCGAATCTAATTCTACAACCAACAAAAGTTAGCCTTCAGCACGCAGCGTGATACAGTGGAGTGTTCGGACATCTTACTCTCATTGTCAGCCTCCAGCTCCTCCACCTTCCTACATAGCGTGGCGACTTCAGCCTCCTAGGCGTGTTCCCGCTCTTGGTACACCTTGGCCTGCGACTCCAGCTACGTTTTAGCCACCTTGAGAGCCTTGCACTCCTCCCAAATCACCGCAAACTGGTCAATGGTTCTGCCACACTAGAAGGAGGTCTCCTGCAATGACTGAACATGCCCAATATCGAGAAGCTTAGTCACTACAATTACAAACATAGTAATTTATCAGCGGTTGCCATGACAATAACCTTCATCTGGTCAACTAGCACTTCTATGGCATCCTGAATGCCAGCCTCCAGGTCATTGTATGAGATTTCCTCATACGTCACGAAGTCATCCATCCCTCTTACTCGTCCACGCCGTCCACGCCAACACCAACCATACATCCACGACGTCCACGCCAACACCAGTACCTATTGCTGGTCCTCTTACTCATGCTCGTGCTCGTCAACTCAACCATCAAGTAAGTTCATTCTTAAACTCTCGTCCATCATATTTAGACAATGGAGACAAGTGCACTTTTGTGTTGCTCAGGAATGATGGAGAGGATCAACAAGGGAAGGTGCGACTGCATTCAGAATGCGAGGCAACACCAGCTCAAGGGTTGATTGCATATGGGAAGCATGGTACCTTAACAAAGGTGATTAGGGATCAAGTCCATGTGTCCACAACGTCCTCCATCAGGCTACCACGT
>CM041637.1:29940147-30004746 GCA_023333625.1 Bothriochloa decipiens | reverse complement strand
TTGGGAGTTGGATTCGGACTGCAGAACAACCCCGACTTGTGTGGGTCACCACGGTTTCATATGGACTCCAATTGGGACGTTTTGATACTTGATGGAAAGCTTATCAAGTCTACTTTCATATGGATCCAGTCTCATGTTGATATCTTCTCAGAATCAGAGGCAATGATGCAAATAACGCCGAGAGGTTTTTCTATCCTCGTGTCACCTGATTGTTGCCCGATGGGCCATGTATCAAGTGGGGCCCAATAGGGGCGTGTCCTAGGGTTGTGGGACGACTCCTGCCAGGACAAGGTTGCCCTCTACCCTCTCTTATACCTCCATAGCCGCTACACACAGATGGGGTTTTGTTTACATCAAGTTTAGCCGTCGCTACTTGCTTGTAGGTGCGCGTGCTGATCCAGCCACCCATCTCCTTGTCTTCGGAACCCCACTCATAATAAGATTTAGTTTGAAACCTTTAATTTGATCTTGCTAATTCAGTGCTTGTTTCCTCGTTCTTGCTAGTTCTTCGATTGCTTGCAGGACGGGAGCCCTAGTGGCTGGTTGTCACGCTCCACAAGATCATGACGGCCTTTAGAAGTGGTGTATCGGTCGCTAAGGCGCAGTCTTGAAGGCTGTAGTCGGGCCGTGAACGTCATCTCCATCCACCAATCAAGTTATCTCATGCCTCTCATTGAAAGATCGTCCCCAAACCCTAGCGGGTTCACATCAGGTCCCCACCCGAGGATGTGGGCCACAGATTTCTTTATTTGGGCTCGTGCGGTTACCACATACTCCGGTACCGTGACTGGCGCTAGTACATTAATTACGGGATTTGTCCTTGGATTGAGTTTTTTCTTTCCAAATTTGTTCCAGATTTTCTCTACTTAAATCCGGGGACTGATTTTTTGGCCGGATACTTTATTTTATCTACCTAGGGACTGCGCATCGACTTGCCACCTAGAGGTGTCTGCGGATCACTGGTTCTCTGTGTTTCGTGACCCGATCGAGTTTCTGCTCTGTCCAAGACTTTTCTAGGGACTGCGCATCGACTTGCCACCCAGAGGTGTCTGCGGACCACTAGTTCTCGGTGTTTCTCGATCCGATCGAGCCTGTTTACCTGAGGACTACGCATCGACTTGCCACCCAGAGGTGTTTGCGGACCACTAGTTCTCAGTGTTTCTTGACCCGATCGAGCCTGTTTACCTAGGGACTGCACATCGACTTACCACCTAGAGGTGTCTGCAGACCACCGGTTCTCGATGTTTCTTGACCCGATCGAGTTTGTGCTCCGTCCAAGACTTGCCTGTGGACTACGCATCGACTTGCCACCCAGATGTGCCTGCGAACCATCGGTTCTCGGTGTTTCTTGACCCAATCGAGCCTATTTACCTAGGGACTACGCATTGACTTACCACCCAGAGGTGTTTGTGGACCACCGGTTCTCGGTGTTTCTAGACTCGATCGAGCCTGTTTACCTGGGGACTGCGCATCGACTTGCCACTTAGAGGTGTCTGCGGACCATCGGTTCTCGGTGTTTCTTGACTCGATCGAGCTTGTTTGCCTCGTGACTGTCCATCGACTCATCACATGACACTAACTATGGATCAGTTAGTGCTATTTTGAGTTTTTTATTAAAAGCTCAATACAACATCTTCTATCTTCTATCGAGCTTGGGGACTATGTGGGCCCACATCACCTTGCAGTGACTCGGGTCCATCTTTCGTTCTTAGTTCGATACCTACAACTACGGGTGGAATAGCATCCTAGTGATACTTTGTGTCACATGTTAACATGGGCCCACGTCTCAGGACGTGAAAAGCTTTTTTCGTTTTTCTTGGAGTACCACGCATCTTTTGACAAATCACCTTCCTCGACAGAAGCTATGGTCAGGAGCAGACTTACTGACTGCTCGAGATGAAGCTGGTCGGTACTAAGTGGTCAGCATCCATGCTGGTCGACTCTACGTGGCTAGCGTCCTCACTGGTTGGCATTACGTTGTCTACATCTTCACTGTTCAGTACAGGACAAGACGGTGACTCCCTCAAAATTCATGGTGCTCAGGGACTAGTTGTGGGGGTATACCCTCATGGTGGGGCCTTGGGCTATGCAGATCAGATGGCCCAGACTACAAGACGAAGCCCGTGGTCCACTACTACCCTAGTCGGTGGGCCGCATGACAAGACGAAGCCTGTGGTCCATCACCGGCCTGGTCGGTGGGCCGCACGAATCTTGAAGGCTGCTTGGCACGCAAGGAAGCCTAGTCGATTAGATCTGTTCATGATCTCCAAGATATGGAGCAATGTAACCGACCATAGGGAACCCTAGATCTATAACCTTAGCCCTCGGCTATATAAGGCGGGCAAGGAGCCCCCTAGAACGCATTTTGTCTTTTTCCTCATTGTACTCCGGTACTCATCAATACAACAATAGAAGCGCAGGACGTAGGGTATTACACATCTCGTAGCTCGAACCTGGATAAACCCTAGTTGTCCTGGTTATTTGTCTTGTTTTCACATCTAGTTCATAGGTCTTAGTGCGCCCTCACCGATCATCTACTACCTCAGGGAGCCCCGTGGTAGACTGCCGAGGACACTTCGTCGACAGAGACCCTTGTTAGGTACCTGGATGACCACCTTGTCCTGGAAGATAAGATTGAAGCCCAACAGTTGATCCGTCAAGCCCGTACCTATCTTATGGCTAATGGCGAGTTGATGCGCAAAAGCCCAAGGTCCGAGGTCTAATAGAAGTGCATTTCCTAAGAAAAGGGTATCAAACTTTTGGGTGACATACATGCCGGCACTTGCGGCAACCATGCAGCATCTCGGACGCTGGTCGGCAAAGCTTATCGAGCAGGTTTCTACTGGCCTACAGCAGTCACAGACGCGGAGAACTACGTGAGCCAGTGCAAGAATTGCCAAATGTTTGCTAAGCAGATTCATGTCCCTGCACATGAACTTCAAACCATTCCGGTCGCTTGGCCTTTCTCATGTTGGAGACTAGACGTGATCGGTCCCTTCAAGAAAGCACCCGGCGATCACACTTGCATTTATGTGCTCATCGACAAATTCTCCAAATGGATCGAGTAGAAGGCTATCAAGAAAGCCACGGCCAAGAAAGCGGTGTTCATTCACCAATTTGGTGTGCCTAACAGTATCATTACTGATTTGGGTTCCCAATTCATCAGTGATGTATTTTTTGACTTCTATGATGATCTCAGTATCAAAGTCAAGTACGTGTGTATTGCTCATCCTCGAGCCAACGGACAGGTAGAGCGAGCCAACGGCATGATACTCGATGCTCTACGCAAACGGGTATCCCAAGATGACAAAGAACTCAAGCCTGGTCGGTGGTTAGGGGAATTGCCCGCTGTAGGCTGGGAACTCCGTACCCAGCCAGTCGCAACACTGGAGTCTCCCCATACTTCATGGTGTTTGGATCCAAGGTTGTCCTGCCGGCTGAAGTCGCTTTCCAATCACCACATGTCGCATACCACGACGAAGACACCTCCAATGAAGCTAGAGAAGTGGATGTTATTTCCAAGGAAGAGCGAGCAATTGAATCCTGCGCCCGCACGGCCAAGTACCTAGCTTCTGTGCGTCGTTACTATAACCGCAACGTCAAGGGAAGGTTGTTCATGGTCGGCGATACGATGTTGCAATGAATACAGAACACAGATGGTCTGCACAAGCTGTCGCCTAGATTAAGGCTGTTACACGCTCGACATCTTATCGGCTGTGTATGATGAAGGACGTCAACGAGCCAAACTCTTGGCACATTGATCAGCTCATACACTTCTATCCATAGAATAAGATATGTTCCCTACTTTTTATTTGACAATTAATAAAGTTTCTTGTTGTCTTGCCTACTGAGAACGGCTAGACAAGGCGCTGCTTTAATCCTCTTACAATGTGTTACAGCTCCGTGCTACATGGCACTAGGAGATGTGGCAGTTGCTCTCTAACGGTATTAGGTACCTAGTGATCCTGGTGTCCAAGCTGTTCACTAGCGCATCACTACGTCACCCACGGAGTTAGCTCGCTTCAAGGGCAGGGGCAAAACTTAATTGTCGATATTTTTCTACAACTACGCATCAGATTATAAAAACGGCATATATGTTTATCACCCATTTAAACATGCCTACTTAGTGTCTGCAAAAGGCTAAAGTTATGAGCACCCGTGCTCCGCACAACTTACAAACAGTGTTTTAACAACTATCACATTGTTTACAGCCTATTGACCACCTTCACCTGCTACAAGATCCTCGATGAGTGTCATATCTTCAACAATGACGGCGACGGTCGGACTAGAGGTATCACGGAGGTTCTCCGCGTACTCATCAGAGACCTCTGCTGGGATGCCGCACTCGATGTCTGCCAGCTGCACCTCCGGGTAGTTGGTGTGGGCAACGGCGAGCACGGTGGCAGCCACGTCGCGACCCGCCCCTGCGACAGCCTCCTGCAGCGCTGGCCACAGCTTACGACACTGTTCGGTGACAACGACCGTTTCACCCACAGGATCCGTAGGATGCGCCTTACCAGGGAAGATGGCCCTAAGCACTGGCCGGATGTGATCAGTCATTATCTTGATCTTACCCTAAGCATGGCGTTGGCGTCCTTCAGCACTTGGAACTGGGCCATGTGGCGCTCCCTCAAATCTGTAAAAATAGAACCAAGGTGGTTAGCATATCCTGGTCCGCCCAATATGTAGCAGACAACATTAAACAATCCTGCTTTGTTTCCTCTAACCGATCAGTTGAACGATCTGCTCCTCGTCCTCCTTTGCCCGCTTCTCGATAGCCTCCTTCAGGTCCAGCATGTGGGAGATCTCCTAGGCCATTACAGCATTCTGCCTGCCCAGATCTACAGACGACAAAAGTTAAGCCACTACAAGAAATGCTTTGGTTTATGACATTTATCAGTTGACATTTGATGAAAATGTCACTAAATCTATTTGTTTATGACGTTTGGTGTGGAAGCATTTCAATTTAGTGATACAACTAAAAAACGTCACAAAAAAGTCTTAAAAGTAGTCAAATTCCATGTTGTGACAATTTTTGTGGTGTCACAGACACAAGTTAGAATCGTCAAATATGTATTTCAAGGATAGTGTGTCATATAAAATATTTTATATGACAAGGACGATGTGTCATAACTTCTTTTATTGTTTTTTTAAATATTATTGTTTAAGATCATTTCTTCCGTCGACGGGCCAGCCCGGATGGCCACTTGGCCCACGTGCGTGATCAGCACAGCAGTAGCCAGGCCAATGCGGCGATGGCCCAGCCCACCAGGCTCACACCGCGGCTAGCAGACACAGCCCAGCTTCCTAGCGGACGGCGGAAGCAAGGAAATGTATAATTAAAACGCAAAACGCGAGGGTTCGACTACGAGCCCACGATTGACAAATTGTTTGGGCAAACCACTGGACTGAAGGCACCGTTGTGCAACTATCTTCAACTTATTTCTTTTAACATATAAGGGGCGCGTGGTGGTAAACCAATGACCCAACAGAAGTCACGGACTCTGCTCATTGCTATCTTCATGGACTCACGGTCACGCAGCCATTGCGGCGGCTCGCCGAAATCCCGGCGGCATCTCCTCGCGCAGTAGCGCTCGCGGCGTGGGGCTGCCTGCGTCGTCGGGATCCAACCTCTGGTGGCGCTGCGGCGACTCCCTAGTCGCCCACTCCCTCCCGGCGGTCTGTCGGGTCTCGGTCCAGCGGATCCGGCCTGGGCGACACTACGGCGCCCCCTGCTCTCGGTCGGCAACTCCCTCCTGGCCTCACTCCCATCTCCCTCCCGTCGGCCTCCACGGTCCCGGTACGGCGGCGGTCCGCCATTCCGGTGCTCCACCAGCTGGCGTGCTCGGTGCTGCTGCCGCCTGGCGTCCTGTACACGATAGACCTCTGCCTCGAGCCGGTGGCAGCGACCAGAGGAGCCAGGCAAGAACTAGCGGCACTGCAACAGCAAGGCCACCTGACTGCACGGCTGCAAGGTGAGCAACTGTCTGTAGTCTGAAACTCTGTAGTCTGAAACTCTGAATTGTGATGTGAACAACTCCCTATATCTGTAGTCTGAAACTGTGAATTTGCATATTATGATGTGCCATTTTCTGTGTATCTGTAGTTCATAGTTAGTCACTTCTTGAGGAAATAAGTGGAGACCAAAGAAGAGAAGGCATGAATATTACTACAATGCAATCAACACATAGTAGTCTGTTTACAATAAAACTAGAGTATGCCTTAGATATACATACAGAAGGAGGAACTATTGAATTTATTACAATGCAATTAGCACATATTTGACATGATTCCTACTTTGTACAGATTACTTTGGTCAAATGTTAGATAACTTTGGTCAATTACTGTATGTAAAGTATTTTGAATCAATGTGTCTCATGATTTGTTGCAGATGGACAGATCTTGGATCAATAGTAGGAGATTTAGCAAGGAACATGTGGCTGGGGTGAAGGAGTTCATGACCTTTGTTTCACAGAGATTTAATGATGATGAAGAGATTTTATGTCCATGTCGGGAGTGTTTGAATCGAGTTCGCAAACACCAAGGACAAGTGGAGGATGACTTGTATATTAATGGAATGGCTAGCACTTACACTAGATGGATACATCATGGAGAACCATTGGAGGTTACACTACATGAAAATGAGGACCATGCTGATGAACAGACTAGTATCAATGAGGATCATGGCATGAATATGGATCAAGAAGATGACCCTGATGATGGAATTTATGATATGGTGCAGGAGTTGTATACGGCTGAAGATGAAGGTAAAAGAAAAAAGTCTATGTTTGCAATTATATTGGAAGAGATGAAGCAGCAACTCCACCCTGGTGGTCAAACTACAAGGTTTTCTTTTGTGGTGAAGTTACTTCATGTCAAGTCATTTTACCGAATCTCAAATGTTGCATTCACAGCACTATTGAAGTTGTTATCAGAAGAATTTCCGAATTGCTCTATTCCTGCAACATACGAGGAAGCAAAGAGGCTTATTTGTGCGTTGGGGTTAGGATATGATTCAATCCATCTGTGCCCGAATAATTGTGTTTTGCTCCGAAAGGAGTTAGCAAAAAAAGATGTCTGTCCAGTTTGTAATGCATCAAGATGGAAAGACAATGATGGAAGAAAGAAGATTCCTGAGAAGGTACTACGGTACTTTCCGTTGATTCCTAGGTTGAAGAGGATATTTTCTTCCAAGAAAATGTCAGAGGCGGCGCAATGGCACAAATTGAAGAGGAAGCCAGTGAAGAATGAGCTTAGCCATCCAGCTGATGGCGAGGCATGGAAAGACTTTGACGAAAAATATAAGTGGTTTGCAGAAGATGCAAGAAACATCAGATTTGGACTTGCTACTGATGGTTTCAACCCATTTGGTAAAATGAGCTCCTCGTACAGCATGTGGCCAGTGTTTCTTATCCCATACAACTTCCCCCCTTGGGAATGTGTGGAGCAATCCAACTTCATCATGGGCCTACTTATCCCTGGTCCAGCATGCCCAGGGAAGGATATTGATGTCTTCTTGGAACCACTTATTGAGGAGTTGCTAGAGCTTTGGAAAGGTGTCTCAACTTTGGATGCACTTACTGGGAAGAAGTTTAATCTACATGCTGCTGTAATATGGTGCATTCATGATTATCCTGCTTTGAGCACATTGTCAGGTAGAGTCACAAGAGGTTATTATGCTTGTGTGTATTGTGACAAAAATCCTTGTTCCAAGAGGATAAGGAATAAGATATGCTATATTGGCCATCGACGTTTCCTTGCTAGCAACCATGCATGGAGGAGGAGTAAGGTGTTTGATGGTAAAGTTGAAACCCGTGAGAAGCCAGAGAAGTTTACTATGGATGAGCTGATGGAGCAACTAGAGAGGGTGAAGGATGTCAGACCAGGAAAGCATCCTAAAACCAAAAAGAGAAAAAGAGATGAAGAGGGCCAATGTTGGAAGCGAAGGCCGTGTTTGTGGGATTTGCCGTATTGGTCAAGTTTGAAGTTGCGCCATAATCTTGATGTCATGCACATCGAAAAGAATATATGTGAGTACATCCTTGGTACATTTCTAGGCATTGCTGGGAAGTCAAAGGACAATTTGAATTCTAGGCTTGATTTGGAGGACATGGGCATTAGGAAGCATTTACACTTGATCCAGGATGGAGATATAGATACTGTTCCTCATGCACCCTACACGATGACTAAAACCCAAAAGGAGGACTTTTGTGAGTTTTTGAGAAGTGTAAACTTTCCAGATGGATACGCTTCTAACTTAGCAACATGTGTTACTGCTGATGGCTGCAGCCTCCAAGGACTAAAAACTCATGACTGTCACATTCTTCTTCAAAGGATTATACCTGCTGCTATCCGTGGAATCATGCACAAGGACATATACGAAGCACTTGCTGAATTAGGTAATTTTTTTCAGCAACTTTGTGCAAAAACTTGAAAGTTAGATGTGTTGGAAAAACTGAAAGCTGACATCCCAATCATTCTGTGCAAGCTTGAGAAAATATTCCCTCCTTCTTTCTTTGATGTGGTGCTACACTTGGCTGTCCATTTACCTGAAGAGGCAATTCTTAGAGGTCCAGTACAGTATTGGTGGATGTACCCAGTTGAAAGAAGATTGTTGACATTGAAACGGTTTGTGAGGAACATGGCAAGGCCTGAAGGGTCTATAGCAGAAGCATATATTGCTGCTGAGTGCTTGAACATTTGCTCAAGGTACTTTGGTGATGATGTTGAACCATGACACAATCGGGAGGGCAGGAATAGAGAACGTATTGATATGAGAAAAGGTGACATTTCTGTTTTCAACCATGGAGTTGAGGTTCTTGGAGCACCAACGATAATTACATATCTTGAACATGATTATGATAAATGGTATGATTTGTACTAAACAACTGCGAGGAGGTGGAGCCATATATTGAGTATGTCATCTCATTTACAATTTTAGTCGTTTCATATAACTAGATTATTAGCTTGGACCTAATGTTTGATGTCACTATCATTTACAGAAAATACAAGAGAGAACTGGAGGACGAAGGGTGTCACGATGTTCAAAAAACCCTTGAAAAGCATTTTTCTTCATGGTTCAAGAAGCATGTGGGTTTGCTGTCCATTTATTTGATTAGTATCAATTGTTTTGGTTTTAGTCAAGTTGATTTACTTTTTTCTTGGCAGATTGCAAGACAACGTTTTGTGGAAAAAGAAGACATAACAGATGAGTTATTTGCATTGTCATGTGAGCCGAATTTGCGAGTTCGAATTTTTTCAGCATGCCTTGTTAATGGTATGCGATTCCACACTGTAGACCCTGAAAAAAATAGAAGAACACAAAATAGCGGAATTTTGGCTGATGGTACACATGACAACGAGGATATTGACTTTTATGGTTGCTTGAAGGAAATAATTGAACTAAGGTATAACTCAGATTCTAATGATGCCCGAACAGTGGTTCTATTTCGATGTGACTGGTTTAACACTCATGGAAAGAAGTTCAGAATGAAGGATGATGGGATTTTTAGAAGCACAAACCATGGTAGTTTCTGGTACAAAAATGATCCTTTCATTCTAGCAACCATGGCAAAAAAGGTTTTCTACCTAGAAGACACCAAGTACCGTGAAAACTGGCGAGTTGTACAGAAGTTTTCACATAGACACTTGTGGAATGTGGCTGAAAATGACAAAGATGATATACCCAATGTTGTGTCATTGTCCTACCAAGATGAGGAGTGTGAAGGTGGTGTTCAGGTGGCACTTAATGAGGGAACTATAGAAAATGAACAGCCGGTCAATGAAGAACTTCATACTGTTGATGCTACCATAGTTGATGACCTCCATAAACAACGAGAAGCAGAAATTGAAGAAAATGAGTCAAGTGACGAGGACGATGAAACCAGATGGCAATATGCCAGTGATAATGAAATTCCAACAAACCCTCCTGAGGATGACGACGATGATAGCGAGTACGAGTAACCAATGCAAATCCAAGGTAACTGAACTACCATGTCCTGTCTTTGTTCATGCTCCTTCCATTTGAACTGTCATTGGAAAAATTTATAGAATTTCTAGATCCATGCCTGCTACTTGGTTAATCACAAGCTGAATTGAGCGAAAAGTGGGAATTAAATTGGGCTGATGTTTGGAACCTAAGTAAAAATGAGCCTAATGCTTTAGCCCTTTTGCACACTGAAATTTTTATTAAATTATATGATTCTATAACTATTTGCAGGTCGAAGGACCAAGATGCATGTAGCTGATGAAGGGGGCAGTGAGGAATATGCAGGTCGGACCAAGAAATCCAGTGGCAGCTTTGGTGCCTAGATAGTTATATGAACTTGTTACCTCTGAGATATATCTCGGTTGTAATCATGTTAGGCCATGTATATCTCGGTTGTAATCATGTTGTCTTTATGGAAATGGATTGTTCCAACAACATATATTATACTGTTTTACTATTCTATTTGCCCACAGATTCTTGCATTTATGCAGGTGACCTTTTCAATCGTGCAATGCTTTTAGTTGCTACTGTTCATATTATTTCGTGCAAAGTTACATGAAAACATATTTCACTTTAGCAGTTATCCATCATAAAATGATGTCTACTCAACCGGGAAGATCGCGCACGAATTTAGATCAATTCTTCTAAACAGATGCTGAATATTAAAAATTAAGCTATAAATTTTAAAATTTTCAAATAACCTTGGATGAAAAATGAAAATATAGAATTTGCAGAGCTCGAAAAGTTATAGCACTTTGTAGTTTTAAACTTTTCCATTCGAATTATTTTTTATGCTTGAAAATACTATTTGAAATTCATTTTTTAAATGGTTGAAGAACTATGATTTGTCTTTTTAATCTCTGTCTAAAACTTGTAACTAGTCTTTTTTTCTCATACTAGCTTCAAATTATATGTTTTTTTCCTATAATTTTCTAAAATCATGCTCTATCAATATATTATTTTTTACATATATTATTTTGGCCATCTTTTCTCGTGAATATTTCAAATTTTGAAGTTTAGAAAATCACATTGGAGAGATGTCATTTGTGAACAATGTTTTATTACCACTTTGTCGGATTGAAAAATGACCAAAATAAAGATTGTAGATTTTGATGAGTTATACACTTTCATTGTTGATTGTATATTTTAGCTGAAATCATTTGCTATCTCAAAATCTCAAATCTTTGTTTGAAGTTATTATTTTTAAAAAATTCAAAACATGAATTGTTTAAATCAAATCATATGGAAAACTGACCAAAATAAAGATTGTTGATCTTGATGATGTCTAGAACTCTGCAGTTCACAACCTTTTCATTTGAAATTATTTTATCATAAAAAACTACGTTTGAATGATCTAATTAAGATTGTAAGGGCATATATATAAATATATAAACATGTATACAGGGGGTGTAGTACAACCATAAGCAAAAAAACTTCAAAATTACAAAAATTTGTAAGGTGTTATATGTAATGTTGCCTTGTGAGCCCCTCAAAATTCGCTGTCTGTTAGAGCTCGAATGAAATTCGCTGTGGGCGCGTGCATCCCCGAAGTGAAATTTTAGGTACAAAATGACCCTTTTGTCCACACATATTCTAGAATTACCTTAGTCTGAGCAAGGGCACTATAGTACTTTAGCCCTTGTCACTCTCTATTCCTTCCCCGTTCCCAAACCGAGATCCTTCCAGATCAGTCTCCCTCCGCCGCCACTCCTCATTCCTCTCTAAACCCTGATTTCCACCGGGGCTGTGTTTAGTTACCCAAAAATTATTTTAAAATTTACTATGCAGAATTTCTATCACCCGTTACATTAAAATATTAACACATGTATGGAGTACTAAATATAGATAAAATCAAAAACTAATTGCATAATTTTATTGTACTTTACGAAACGAATATTTTAAATCTAGTTACTCAGAGTTTAAACAATTTTTTTCAAATAAAAACGAAATGCTACAGTGATTCATTTCAAAATTCGCGGGAACTAATCAAACCCCGGCTGCGGAAGAGGCCGCGAGGCCGTCCGCACCCACCTACGCTGTCCCGCCCCGGACTCCAGTCGACGCCATCCGCAGCCGCTGAAGCCGTCTGTGACCAAGGACGCCATCCGCAGCCTCCGACATCTCCGCATCAAGATGGCTCCTGGTAGGAAGGGCCGAAGCCGAGGGAAGTCGGCCACTCGTGAGCCAATAGGTAATCAACTCCTTGCCGACGAGCCAGATCTGTGCATCTCACGCGCCTAGGACCCAGGCGGGGAAGAGCTTTATCTAGCGCTCAGCGATTTTAGTTTTCTATGATATATTGATGTCGTCCGCTTTCTGCCTCTATGGCTACCTTCGTGTGCTTACATCGTGTGACTAGGCACAGGCACCTGTAGCACTGTAGTAGAGCAAATCGATTTGTCCAGGAACAACATCATGTTTGTGTAAAATTTCTTCATAGCGTGATAGAAAACAAATGCTAGGGCCTTTTTATACCACACAGAAAAAGTAGGAAAACTCTCTTTTTAGATATTCTGTACTGTCTCTTTAGGTGCACATGGTATTTTGCAATACTAGATGGTGTGTTTTGTGTTATGTACTACAATATTGCCAAGCGATGCTACACATGAAACAATTGTTTGCTTTTGTTGCTGTTCAATACATATACATCGTCCCCACTAATTTGTGTTTTTTTACTATTGTTCAACTGCAGAGCCGCCCATGACTGAGTATGAGATGCAAAGGGTGCGCAACATTATCGAGAAAAACCAGATGTTCTAGCGGCTTGGTTTAGGAACGCTACGTGAACTTGTGGGAACAAAGCCTGTGGTTCCTGCTCGTGAAGAATCTGACCCATTGTATGAACCTGGAGAGGACACTGAACCTGAAGATAGTCATCCTGAACAAGGAGTAGTTGACAAGGTATATATGCAATGTTGCACTGTGATTACTCATTGTGCTCAGTATGTAAAAATGTTTTCCCTGTTTTAATTTCTTCTATCATGCAGGGCTCTAAACTAAGCAAGAGTTTGCCAAGTACTGGAGGACCAAGAGGATCGAAGCGAGTGATGGCACTTCAGGAGCAAGACCAAACAGCTAGAATGACAAGGCAGAGGACAAAGGAAATGTCATCGGCTCATGAACTTTCTCCTGTTCCAACAACAGACCCACAAGATGGTGCCACAGAAGATGGGTTGATTGCTCTGGATGCTCAGACTCAACCTGACAATCACAACAACATGGCTGTACAAGGCAAGTGATTGTAGCTCTTGTCCATGATTAATGATTTTCATGTTTGCATATTAGTGGGTCTATGATTTCAACTAATTGATTCTAAAATGCCATGATAGGTCAGCAAAACAAGAAAATGTGCCGCATGGGCAAAGAATTGGAAAGGATCTCTAGAGGGTTAAACACCAATCTCCTAGTGCATGTTGCTGATGGAAAACGCTGGCCAGAGGCTCCTATGCAAGCTGCAAAACTAGCATCAGAGGCTGGTTTTGCTTTGCGGGACCATCTCCCCATCCTCCCCCACTGGAAAGATTATGAGGATGAGAATAATGAGGGTCTTCTTGCCGACTACAAGGGAAAAGTTACTATTAAGTACCCAACTGTGTTGTTATATGCTATTGAAAAATTTCATCAGAGGAATGTGTTCTTTTGTTGTTACCATTACATATTCTCTGTACTACATAGGCATGTTCTAGATATCTCTTTGGACTCTTGGCTGGATTACTCAAACTGTTTTAATTATTTGTGTAGGTAATAAGCACTTTAGAATTATTCTGTAACTTGTTAGATCATATGCAATGCAGATTGTATAAAAGGCTGGTTATCTCAAGCTGTTATGTTAGTTCTCATAGTGGAGTTCTCAAATATGCATACTATGCTAGTTCTCGTAGCGTAATTATATGATTTGTGCGCCTTATAACTATATGTTCATGTGCTCTTGTCCAGAGTCAATTCTCTATTGACCAAAGCAATAAGAAAGCAGTGGAATATGCATGCATTGATTTGCTCAAAAAAGGACAGCGAAATATGAGATAGATGTTTAAGAAGAAATACTTTAATGGCATACCTGCTGACCAGGTCAGAACCACTTCACCATTGAGCACTATGACAGATGAGCAGTGGGAAGCACTAACAGACATGTGGTCGACCCCAAAGCACAAGGTGTGCTTCCTAAACATCTCTTACAAATGTTGACTTAAAATAGAACCACCTTCCATTAATGTTTGCCTTTCTATAGGAAAAATGTTTGAAAGCTAAGGATACTCGTGGGCTAGTAAAGTACCAGAAGAATACAGGATCTTGGTCCTATATTGCTCAATGCTTTGTCACGGTAAGCTACTTTTATACTTTCTGGTGTCAATGAAGTAAATTTCTGCTGCTCAAATTGCTATTCAGTGAACCTGATTGCAAATGCAGTCCTATTGTGCCATTAATCTTTGTTTAAAGTAGGTTAGCAAATGCACAGATCTAGGTTGTTTCTTTTCTGCATGTTCAGATTATGAACTCGTAACTAGTAAATAAATTCATACATGATTGAATGCATATAACATGTTAGATCTGAGCTGATTCTTTTCTGCATGATCAGCCATAATTACTAGTAGTGAAGTACTGATTGATAGCAAGGACACACATTGCTGTTAAGTAATTGTTTCAACTGCTGTTAACTTTCTTTTTCAAATGTTTAAACTACTATTTACATGTTTCAGAAGTCTAAATTTAAGGATGAGCCGCCCACTGCGATTGACTACTTCAAGGCTACACACTGCAGCAGCAAGACAGGTTATAGTGAGGATGCACTAAAAGCTATTGCGAGTACATCTTCCTGTTTTCTTTTGTACTATGATGGACACAAATTGGAATACGAGAAACCTGACTTGCTTTTGTTCCCTTGCTAGGCTGAAATGGAGGCCATCGCTGCTCAAGCACCACAGGAAGGGCAAGTTCCAAAGACTTCATCCCAAGCTGTAGCTCGAGTTCTGCCAACCTCAAAATTTCTCCAAAATGTTGGCATTGAGTCTGCAGCAATGAAGAGAAGTGCTAAAGCCGCTGAAGCTGCCAAGCGCGTACAGGAGCTTCAGAGTGAACTAGTTGCGGAGAAGTCAAGATGGCAACGGGTACGTACCCAACGGGTATTGGCCACCCATACCCGTACCCGCCAAGTCAAAATCTATTCCGTCGGGTTACCCGCGAAAGCAGACGGGTAAGGAATTCATTCCATACCCGTACTCGACGGGTAATTTTTACCCGACGGGTATTCCATACCCGACAATATACCCGAGTTCAACATTCATATAAAAAAAATCATGGGTTTATATGGGCCAAATTCATGGGCTACATATTTATATGGGCTAAAATTGCAGGGCTGGCTATATATTTGTGCGGGTATTTTTTACCCGCGGGTATGTGGGTATGGGTAGTATACTTCCACACCCATACCCGTCATACCCGATGGGTATAATATTTCACCCAATAACATACCCACGGGTATAAAATGACTTCCATACCCGCCTCCTTATCGGGTAAAACCCGTCGGGTACTCGGGTACCCATTGCCATTTTGACTGAGAAGGAAGGAGCAGCAGCAGTTCGAGTTCAGATGGATGATCTGAAGAATCAATTTGAGGAGAGGGATGCAAGAAAGAGCTTGGAAGAAGAGACTACTATGCTGAAGAACCAAATAAGTGAGATGCATGGTTTCTTCCGCTCTTTCTTTGCTAACAACTCTGCACCATCTAATGCACCACAGTAAGTTTCAAAACTCTCAGATTAGTGACTTGGCTGTCATTTTGAGATGGACATGGACCTGTGATGTGATTTTGGAGTGACCATGGTAATCAGTTCAACTACTATGGCTGAATCTGTAGGCATGTATGTGTTTTTGGAGTGACCTTATTAAACATATAGGACTTGATCCTGTAATGTTTTGGTCATGTGAACCTTATGTATTCTCGCTGTGAGAACTTATGGTCATATTTGTTGGTTCTGTAATGGAATGATCCTTATATGTACTCTGGTCATGTGAACCTTGTGTATTCTGGCTGTGAGCAAACAGTGAATGCATTTGCCGGTGGAATTGATGTTATCTGGAATGCAAAATTGTGTATGGACTATCTTTGAAATGCAAGACGTGTTGTCTATCTGAATGCATGTATGTATATATTTTTATTGCAAACTGTGTTTTTTGGCTGGCCCAATTAAAAGCAATTTGGATCAGCCCAAATAAGTTTTGGGTAGGCCTTAAACAGCATAGAAAAAGTGGGCTAGAAAAAGATATGGGCCCTGAACAACAGCCAAAATATTTGGGCTGGCCAAAAATATCTATGTGGGCTTAGCCTAAGGAATGTTTGTTGGGTCACAATCAATAAAAGTTAGATATGGGCTAAAAAAGCTTCAAAATAGAATGGGTTAGGCTGAAATTTAACCTCAATAAGCCCACTATAAGACTGCTCCTTACATGGGCTTTAGCAAGCCATGGTTATATTTTGTGACTTAAAACCAAATGTCACAAAAATTTATGACTTCCAAAGCGACGTCATAGAGTTATGACACCAACACTAAAACGACATAAACCATGCATTAAGGCACATGGTTTTTGACGCAAGCATTTTCGTCAACCGGGTGTCATAAATGTTTGACTTATGATATAAATTGTGGATATTATGACAAAAGCAAAACAACACAAACCCTCACATCTCTTGTAGTGAGCCTTGGATATGCAATTGCGCATTTTGCTGTGGTCGGGCGTCTTACTCATTGTCGGCCTCCAGCGCCTCCACCTTCTTGTGCAGCGCGGCGATGTCGGCCTCATGGCCAAGCTCCCGCTCCTGGTAGATCTTTGCCTGCGCCTCCAGCTGTGCTTTTGCCACCCTGAGAGTTTGGCATTCTTCCCAGGTGGCCGCGAACCGATCAATGGTTCTGCCATGCTAGAAGGAGGTCTCCGGCAAGGACTGAGCACACCAGATGCTAATAAGCTTACATATTTCAACATAAGCAGCGTAATTTTATAGCATTACAACTGGATGTACCTTCATCCGGTCGACCAGCACCTCCATGGCATCCCGAATGCCTGCCTCCAGGTCACTGTCCGAGATTTCTTCGTATGTAACGAAGTCATCCGCCCCTCTCTTGCGTGTCGTGTGGACGCGCTGGGTCGGGATGTCCGTGCGTGGGACCCTGGGCGGCGCTATGGGCACTTCCTCCACCTCCCTAGATGGAGCCGGAGCGCTTGGTCCTGCCTGGTCCGGTGCGCGGCGAGGCGGACGATCTGCTGTGAACCTCACCGGTCTCCAGGGTACCAGCTGTTGCTCGGACTGGTCAGCCGGTGTCGCAGCTGGCCGGGTCGGCGTCGCTGAACTGCTTGTGGCTTCCGGCTGCCTGGTGGACTGGGTCGCGTCGTCGGCCGACGCCTGTTCGCTGGTCGGTGGGGGAGTGGCCTGGCTAGCGGAGGGGTGCTGGGCTGCGTCTGATGGAGTGCGCCTGCATGAGCAACGATAAAAGATCGAGAATCCTTTAACAAGACTAATGCACATTTGCAGGAAATAAACAACAACAGAGACAACGTGATGCTTACGCTAGCGCTCGCCGAAACCCTCCCTTGTATTGTGGGAATGGTCTCCCGCCAGGAGCGTCTGGGATCCCACTTGACGCCCCGCCGCCGCGCCGGGGACTTGGCATGGTGCCCCGCTGGCTCCGCCCGTACTGGCGGGCTGCACCGGTGGAGTCGCCTCCCTTCCGCCTCCCGGTGCCCCGGTGACGAGGCTGCTTGGCTTGAGGCGTCGCTGCTCCGTGCAGCGCGTGCTACGGTGATGGTGGTGGTGGTATTGATCCTTCGGCCTGCTCCGGCCGGGCTGATGATGCAGTTTCTCCCTGATGAGGGGGAGGAGATGGCGGCGGTGCATGCCGTGGTGACCTCCTGGTCGATGTTGTGGGTGGCCTCGGTGCCCTCTCCGTCTGAGACGTCGCGGCCTGACGTTTCCTCCGTCGCTCATTGAGCGACAAGAGGTCATCGGAGTCCGATGACTCCGGAGTGGTCTGGGCACTCCTCTTCTTGCTTGCACCTTCCCCGTCGTCCAGATTCAGTTTGCCTCCGGTCAGCAGGGTGGAGGGCTTCTTCTTCTTGGGGTCGCCGGCTGACATTGGCCGCTTTCCCACGGCCTGATGCCTGTCCCGGGCGGCCGGGCTCATCTTTATCAGTGCTGGAGACATCCACTGTCCCCTGCCCTGCTCTGGTAGTGGACCTCATCGATCCGTTGCTGGTCGGCCAGTGCTGGTCCTTAAGGCCATGCCTTTACTGGCACAACCAAGAAAAACACAGATCGATCCTGCCCAAGAATCCTCTATCAGACAAATATTTGTCATACAGAGCAGACATTCAGATGTGATACATATTGGAGAATATTTAAAGTTTATACCTCTGGTGGTGGTCAGTCGAGACGGTATGGAAGCTGCGCGTCCTCCGGGTAGCTTTTGTCTTGATCAAACTTCTCAAACAGAGAAGCCATTCACCTGTTCGACATCTCCTGGGACGGCTGGACTTCGGACAACCGGACGGATCCGTCACCCCGATATACTCATACATCCGGGTCACCCGCTCCTTGCATGGCGGGGTGTGCCGGACGTACCATGTTGCCGCCACCAGAACTCCATTGATACGCCTAATATCAATCAGCTGCAACAACTCCCTCACCTGTGCTATCTCATTCAAAGACGGTTCGTCCGACCATCGCAGGATGAAAGAGGGAACCTGGTTCACATCATAGGGCATCGGCTTGCCCTCAATATTTTGGCTCATGTAAAACCAGCAAGTGAACCAGTTCTTCTGGGTGGACACATGCTAGATGTCCAGCCAATGTGCCTTCATCCCATCCCGCAGGCGCAGGTAGCACCCTCCCGCGATCTAGGATCCCTTGGTCTCCACCCCTTTCTTCCTCAGCAGGTAGAAGTGGAGGAACAAATTGAAGTGTGGGGGGGATGCCGAGATAGCACTCGTAGAAGGCGATGAAGATGGAGATGGAGAGGATCGAGTTGGGTCCAGATTGCAAATGCTAATCCCCCAAAAAATGCACAGGTCCCGCAAGAATTCATTCATGGGTTGCCCTAGTCCCTGCGTCACGAAGTCCTCGAATACTACTATTTCCCCATCTCGGGGTCGAGGGGAGTCCTCACCTCGCGGTTCGTGCCAGACCTCCATCTCTGGCCTGGTAGAAGCCCTTCATCGGCGAGCGCCTATAGCGACTCTCGCATGGAAGTCGATTGTTGCCATTGTGGCCCAAACCCGCTAGATCCAGATGCCTTCGCAGTCTTCTTCGCCGTCTTTTTGGCCATCTCTTTCGAGGGATGGTCGATTGATGGGGGGCGAACAGGGGCGGTGTGGATCCGCGTTGGATTCGTGCGCAGCGATGGGTAGTGCAGCGATGGCGGACAGAGCAGCGGTGGCGGTTGTGCAAAGGCAGACGCAGCGGAGCGCTCGAGAAAGTGGGAAATGGGGAGTTGGAAATGAATGCGACACGGATCCGTTCCCCCCGGCGGTGGTCGATTATTTATAGGATTTGGATGATGTCATTTTGACTTCTAGGGTTGGACCCGCTGACTCAGTGTGGACGCGGCTTTTTCCACCCTAAGTAGGCCATCCCGGTCCCCGCGAGAGGATATGGGCCGTGGATTTATTTATTTGCGCCCGTGCGGTTTCCATGTGCCCCTATCCCGTGGCTAGCGCATGCTTAATAATTACAGGATCTATCCTAGGATTGTGTTCTTTACTAATATCTCTTTCCAAATTTATTCCAGATTTTCTCTGCTTAATTCTAGGGACTAGCTTTTGGTTTGGATATTTATTTTTCTTACCTGGGGACTGCGCATTTTGACTTGCCACCCAGAGGTGTCTACGGACTAGTGGTTCTCGGTATCCCTTGATCTGATCGAGCCTATGCTCCGTCCAAGACTTACTTGGGACCGCGCATTCGACTTGCCACCCAGAGGTGTCTACGGACCAGCGGTTCTCGATATCCCTTGATCCAATCAAGCCTATGCTCTGTCCAAGACTTGGGGACTGCACATTCGACATGCCACCCAGAGGTGTATACGGACCAGTGGTTCTCGGTATCCCTTGATCCGATCGAGCCTATGCTCTGTCCAAGACTTAATTGGGGACTGCGCATTCGACTTGCCATCCAGAGGTGTCTACGGACTAGCGGTTCTCGGTGACACTTGATCCGATCAAGCTTGTGCTCAGTCCAGGACTTACCTGGGGACTGCACATTGACTTGTCACTTGGCATTAACTATAGACTGGTTGGTGCTACTTTGAGTTTTTCTTAAAAGCTCAATACAACATCTTCTATCTTCTATCGAGCTTGGGGACTACGTGGGCCTACGTCACCTTGTAGTGACTTGGGCCTATCTTTTGTTCTTGGTTCAGTACCCTTACATCCACGGATGGTTCATGTTAGCATCCCAGTGATACTTCGTGTCATGTGTTAACATGGGCCCACGTCCCAGGGCTGTGAAAAGCTTTTTTCTTTTTCTTGGAGCACCACGCATCTTTCGACAGACCACCTTCCTTGACAGAAGCTATGGTCAGGAGCAGACTTACGGACTGCTCGAGATGAAGCTGGTCAGCACTACGTGGTCAACATCTTCACTGGTTAGCATTATGTGGTAAACATCTTCGTTGGTCAGCACTACATGGTCGGCATCGTCGCTGATCAACACTACGTGGTCAACACCTTTACTGGTTGGCACTACGTGGTCAGCATTCTTCACTGGTCGGCACTACATGGTCTACATCTTCACTGCTCGGCAAAGGACAAGATGGCGACTCCCTCAAGATACTTGGTGCTCGGGGACTAGCTGTGGGGTATAAACCCCTATACCCTCACAGCAGGGCCTTGGGCCGCACGAACCAGACGACCCAGACCACAAGACGAAGCCCGTGGTCCGCCATCGCCCTGGTCGGTGGGCCGTGCAGATCCTGAAGGCTGCTTGGCATGCAAGGAAGCCTAGTTGGTTAGGATGTGTTCGTATTCTCCAAGATACAGAGCAATGTAACGGACCATAGGAAACCCTAGATCTGTAACCTTGCTCCGCAGCTATATAAGGCGGGCAAGGACCCCCCTTCAAAATAGATTCATTTAACCCTTTGTACTCCGATACTCATCAATACAACAGTAGAGACGTAGGACGTAGGGTATTACGCACCTCACGGCCTGAACCTGGATAAACCCTGGTTGTTTGTCTTGCATTTCACATCTGGTTCGTAGGTCTTAGCACGCCCTCACCGATCATCTACTACCTCGGGGAGCCCTGTGGTAGACTGCCGAGGAGACTTCATCGACAGCGACTTGTTTTCGAAGATGTTTGGTAATGAACTTTTGAAATCAAAAGCGGGTAGAGAAGGAAATCAAACTACTTTTCTTGGAAATTTAGCAGATTTTTTTGTAGGTAGGAGTGTAAAGCAAAACTTTTTATTTTTCAAAAGTTATTTGCAATACTCTTGGAATAGAGATTTGTTTTCAAACTATTTTAAAATCAAATCGTGAAGGGAGAGAAGTTAGAATTGTTTTTCCTTGAAAGTTTTGAAACCATTTTTTTGAAATAAAATAGCTTTTGCTGAAAAGGATGACTTTTGTAGTGAAAAGGGGAGGATATGTTTGAATGTGCACTTAGTTGGAAATAAAAAGTCTATTTTCAAATATGTGGGTAAAGATATGCTGCATTGGTCTTGTCCTTCTGATTCTGACGTTAGGGCACTTATCTAGTCATGGACGACTTTGGATTTAGCCTGTTAGAACGGTTGGGGTCCTGGAGTCATACGTATATAAAATAGATCATATAGCCTACACTTAGGCAATATAAACACAAGGATTATAAAAAGCATAAGATCTAGACACTCAAGCAGCATTACAACTCTTATATGCATAGTGTTAACTTAAGGCGACTACTAAGCCTTTAAAGTCTCACACGTCTATCGATCTAACATGGGCAGGTAAAAAGGAATCATTTCCTAGAGGTCAACTTTCCAGAACAGGGAAGATCAGTTAGCAGAGAATTCAAGGTAGAGAGTGGGAATCAAGTGTTAGCAACTATAACCCTACAATAGACAGGAATGTTGGCTCCTAAACTAGTTTTTGGTACTACTGGCCTTGTCCTAAGGTCAAGTATGGCTGATACCAACTGAAACATCCTCGATTTTCCATGAAGGGAAAATCCACAGAATTACGATAATGTGATAGTCTCAAAAGGTCAATCAATCACATTATCATATATCAGCTGAGATCATAGTCATACATCGTAACGTTATAAGTTTACAAGGTATTACAACTCATGAGAACACACCTATTACATGGTTAATCTAGCGGAATCATATCTAAGAGAGTATCAGAGGTGAGTTGGTGAAGACTCCTCTTTCACGGCATCCATTAGAGTAGACTAGGTGCAACGTAGACTTCATCTTCTAAACCAAACTTGAGCATAGGCATGAGATTACCTAATCCTTCTATTATGTAAGTTAGGTAAGTCTGCACACCGCCAGATATGTACAGGTCATGGTCAGCACCGATGAGCTTTGGTGGAAAAGAGAAAATAAGGGACCTGGCGATCCTATTATTTGGCTGTGGTTTGCATCCTAGAGCATGTGAAGCAGCAAGTAACAATAATAATATATCATCAAGTTTTAATCATTCCCATCCCACACCTACACCACTATCACCACCCATCCAGCCCACAGAACCAAACCATGCTCACATGTGGGCGGCAAGAACAATTCCCTCTCGTTCATGCCTAAACGGCCAACATGCCATAAGGGTAACCACCACACTCAGGGGGAAGTAGAAGGGACTCATCTCACTACTCAAGAGAAGCGTGGGTCACGGAATGTCCATATCCGAGGACGCGGCTATATGTATAGATCGATCAACTCTGTAGAACATGTACTCCCATAGCCCCAAGATCTTCCATCATCGCTAGCCGTCGCCAACTAGGCTAATACTGGCTCCCCCTAACCAGTGTGATGCCACCCTACCACTCAGCCCTGGAAAATGCCGAGGGTCTACCGGCATGGTGAGACTGTGAGACGTAGTACTAGGCCCTCAGAGGTCACTATGCTGTCTTAGGAGAGTGTGGGTCCCAATGCCCGTACCTCCCTACACTGTCTACTACCAACCTAGTAGTAGTGGCACCGTCCTAGTTAGTCAGTCATCCGTCCTCCGCCCATACAGGAGCGAGTGGTGAGCACAAAGTGTCCATGGTTCTGGTCCTCAAGAGACAACATGTCCTAGGGGGGACTATGCGGGTATAAACCCCTATACCCTCACAACAGGGCCTTGGGCTGCACAGACCAGACGGTCCAGACCATAAGACGAAGCCCGTTGTCCATCACCGCCTTGGTCGGTGGGCCGTGTGGATCCTAAAGGTTGCTTGGCATGCAAGGAAGCCTAGTTGGTTAGGATCTGTTCATATTCTCCAAGATACGGAGTAATGTAACCAACCATAGGAAACCCTAGATCTGTAACCTTGCCCCCCGGTTATATAAGGCGGGCAAGGAGCCTCCTAGAACACATCTCATTCAATCCCTTGTACTCCGGTACTCATGAATACAGCAGCAGAGATGCAGGACATAGGGTATTATGCACCTCATGGCCTGAACCTGGATAAACCCTAGTTGTTTGTCTTGCCTTTCACATCTGGTTCATAGGTCTTAGCGCTCCCCCACCGATCATCTACTACCTCGGGGTATCCCGTGGGGACTGCCAAGGCGGTTTCATTGACAGTGGCGCGCCAGGTAGGGGGTGCGCGATCTGATCTTGAGGCAAGCCAGATGGTTTCCTTCCCCGCTTCCATGAACTTCGAGGCGGGCCTCACCTTCAATGTTGGGGCGTTCACCGGGACCTCTGGTGTGACGACGTCCATCGTGATCACGGGAGCAGCGCAGTCGGCCCCAGCGTCGACTGCAACAAACGCTGCACCGACCAGCTTGGCCACGGAGTTGGTGGCTACGCCAGCGGCAAGTTGGCGGCTTCTCCGTTACCAGAGGAGGCATATCGATAACTCCGATCTGATCGAGCTGATCGATCGGCAAGGCGCAGGTCTGGTCGAGATCCAAGATCTGGTTGAGTCCGCTCACTTGCAACTCAACCAGGACATAGTTTTCACCCCTATCCATCCACGTCAGTGCGGGCGTACGAACCGCATCGACCACTCTGGCTGTGCAGATCCAAATTTGCCTGCTCGTCAGCAGGGTGGCCCTAACCCACACCGCCATGATCCTAATCCGGCCGTGGTTCGAGCACCGCCTCCCACTCGCCGAGGTGGTGCACCGGCCAACCAGCAGTAGTGGCCAGCCGACCAGGTTCACTGACTGCGTTGATCTGATCCAAGCTTGGCTGTTGTGCATGCTCCGCCTTCGGTCAGACTAGACTAATTCATCAACATGCACCAGCTTCAGCGCGGGCTTGCAAACCGCGTCGATCGACTGCCGCATCCAGCTCAGGATCGGTCTGCGTCCCGAGCACAGTAGAGGCAGCAGCGTCATGCACAGCAGCCGTAGCTAGCTGGTCTGGCGCCAACAGATTCAAACGCTCCTACCCAACATAGTGGAGCCATCTTCCC
Organism: Bothriochloa decipiens; assembly: GCA_023333625.1. Classification (NCBI taxonomy): domain Eukaryota; kingdom Viridiplantae; phylum Streptophyta; class Magnoliopsida; order Poales; family Poaceae; genus Bothriochloa; species Bothriochloa decipiens. The sequence continues at coordinate 29,980,165 of CM041637.1, read as the reverse complement.
GCACGGTCTGAACAACGCAGCCACCTCCTACGCGAGGAACCTACAGATTGCCCCTGTGCGACATGCGACCACCTCTTGAATCTTGATCCAAGAAGGATCTTGGTCCCTGAGGATCCGAGGCCTGTGGTCAATATGTTGACCCTGAAGGAGATCAACCCAAGCTCATCGAGCACTATGTCGAAGAGCAGCACCGTCTTCGACCTACTGGCACAGCTCGACAGATCATCCTCTGGCTTCTCCGACTACACGGAGTACCTCCTCTCCGATGAGAGTCCTGAGGTTCGGGCGGAGGAGCGCATCGAGGACGCGATCCCGACCACGCCGGTGCACCAAGCTCAGACTACCCTGATGGATCTGACTTTGGACTTCCCTAAGTTCCCTCCCAGGTTTGGGGCATGGTATTCGTAGTGAGTGACAACGAACCTCCGGTTCCGAATGATACTAATCAGGCCAGGCAGGACAGGGCAAAGTGCAATGGCAATCACGCCCAATGTCGGATCCAAGAGCAGCAAGGGGCGAACGGCCCCCGGCCACGACGCCTCCACCGTGATCTCCAAGGTGATTTTGACAAGGTCGGGGATACTCCCGTCCATGAGACCCCCATGGCAAACATCGCTGTGGCAAGGCACCGGCTCAAAAATCTTCCCCTGAGAACACCTGGGATCGAAATCACCATAGTTATGTGAAGCCGGTTCCTTGACCATGTCATATCGGTCCCGGCGGACCCGATCCCGGTGAAATTGCAGTCGCTGTCGCCAACTCTAGGAAAGCAGTGCCGACAACTCCTCCAATCACGGAGGGCAAAACTCTCCACCAAGGGGTGCTCGATAGAACGTTGCCGATGATGACCCATAAGGTGATTCGCGTGATGGTCCGCATGCTAACCACCCGCGTGATAACCGCCAGTGTGGCAACCAGCAACGCGGCAAGCGCCAGCGTGGCAACGGCCACGCCGACCGCAAGGAGGAAGTCGAGCAGCGTCGAGGCTCTGACCTCCGCAACCATCTCGACAAAAGGTACCACGCTCGTTGCCATATGGGCGGTCGACCACCGTTTTCATCGTAGCTCAAGGCTGTCATATGGCCGAAGAACTTTCGGCTTGGTGACATCAAGATGTACAACGACAAAGGATGACCCCGAGCAGTGGATCATGTTGTACAAGCTCGCTGTCCAGGCGGCAGGAGGAAACGAGTACGTCATGGCCAACTACTTTCCTATAGTCCTGAGCCCCAGCATCACCTCGTGGCTGCTCCACAACGCGAGGGCACGATCCACAGTTGGGCATAGCTTTGCCAAATGTTCATCAACAACTTCAAGCGACCTGCGACCAGTCGTGCTCCAAGTACGCCCTAGCACAAGTCCAGGAGTACCCTAGCGAGTCGGTGAGGTACTACATCAGGCGTTTCTCTGACATGTGGAACATAGTGACTGACATCACTAAGGTGGAGGGCGTCAACCTCTTCATCCAGGGCCTTTGCCAACCATGGAGTACCGATCTCCGCAAGAAGCTGCTTCTCAAGCAGCCCAGAACAATGGAGCACCTCTTCAAGATCGTGCATAAGTTTGTCGACCTCAACGACGGGATGCACGACGCCAATGCTAGCCCTTCCCACCGCAACTACCGCCGCAATGACGATCACGACCACGACAGTGATCGGGATGGCCGGCCAAATCGCCGCCCTGATCACCATGGCGACCGACGCGATGACCGTAGGACCGTCCAGCGTGAGGATGATCGTCCTTTCAAGCGTCATGATCGGCAGGGCAATGATGGCAACCGGCGCGATCGCAACCGCAACGGCAATTTTGTCAATGCGGTGAAGGGCCAAAAGTGCAAGAACGATGAGGAGCTCGACAAGGTCCTTTGCCAGGACTGTCCTCACCACCCTGGCAAGGGCCACAAGCTAGGCGAGTGTAGATTGCTGGCGGACGCACTCAAGATCACTGCCAATAAGAAGCCACGCCCAGCTCCTAAAAGCAAGGGCAAGGATGTCGTCCTGGAGGACAACGTCGATGAGGAGCCCCAAGACCCCAACCTACAGCATGCCTACAGGGACCCCATGAAGAATGTTGCCGCCGCCATCTTCGATGGCAAGGTCGGGCTCGAGAACGTGCAGGACAAGATGCTGCTGACATGGGCTATCGCGTCTATCCAGAAGTCTGGGTGCCAGGTTGGTCCAAGAAGCCCATCTCGTTCAGCTGGAACAACATGTGGGCCAAACTCCCTGATGCTGATTGGTTCCTATTGGTCCATGACCTGGTGATCGACGCTGTCTAGTTTGAGAAAGTGCTCGTCGACAGAGGCAGCGCCCTGAACATCCTATTCTACCCAGCCTTCAAGGAGCTAGGGCTGAAGCTAGATAATCTCAAGCCCAACAACTCTCTGTTTTGGGGCATCATGCCCGGCAAGCCCTCCTACCCTCTTGGGTAGATTACTTTGCCTGTCCAGTTTGGGATAAAGCAGCACTTCCAGGTCGACCACATCAACTTTATTGTGGCTGATTTCGAGGGAATCTACCACGCCATCCTCCGACGACCAGGTATTGCCATGTTCATGGCGGTTCCTCACTATGGCTACCTCATGCTCAAGCTCCCGACTGAGCAGGGTGTCCTGTCCCTGCGTGGCAATGTCTTCATGGCACGGGAGTGCGAGACCAACGCTTATGCAGCTACGGAGGTCGAGGAGCTGAAGTCCATCCTGGAGCACACCAGCCTGGAGGTCAAGGGAACGCCCTCGGCGGATCTTGAGATCCTGATGGCTGATGCTCGGCGCTCTCCCAATAAGAGCAAGCAGCACAAGGTGGTTGATCTCGTCCTCGGTGATCCCTCAAAGACAACAAAGATCGGGGCTGACCTTCCCCCCAAATAGGAAGACGCGCTCGTCCGGATCCTCCGAGAGCATGTCAACGTGTTCGTGTGGAAACCCACGGATATACCAGGTGTTCCGAGGTACAAGGCTGAGCACTACGTTGATGTCTCAAAGACCGCAAAGCCGATCAAGCAGAAGCTGCGATGGTTCGCTCATGACCGAAAGGAAGTCATTAGGGTAGAAGTAGCCAAGCTTCTAGCAGCTGGCTTTATTAAAGAGGTGTATCACCTGGAGTGGTTAGCTAACCTGGTTCTTGTATGCAAAAAGAATAATGAATGGAGAATGTGCATTGATTACACCGATCTCAACAAATACTGCCCTAAACTGGCTTTCAATCTTCCTCGAATCGACGAGGTCGTAGACTCTATTGTAGGTTGCGAGTTGCTCTCTTTCCTAGATTGCTATTCAGGCTATCACCAAATAGCCCTCAAGGAGGAAGACCAGGAGAAGACCGCCTTCATCACACCCTTTGGCGCCTTCTGCTATACGACCATGTCGTTTGGCCTCAAGAACACGGGGGCTACATACTAGCGAGCCATCCAGGCATGTCTCAATGAAGAAATCACCGATGACCTAGTCGAGGCATACATAGATGATGTGGTGGTGAAAACTAGGCAGTCCGACGCTCTGGTTGAAAACCTCCGCCGATCCTTCATGGCCCTCGTTGAGTTCTAATGGAAGCTGAACCCCAACAAGTGCGTCTTTGGCGTGCCTTCTGGGATCCTGCTCGGCCATGTGGTCAGTCAGGATGGCATATGTCCCAATCCCGAGAATGTCCAAATCTTTTTGGATCTACAATGACTGCGATGCATCAAAGATATATAGAAACTCATTGGGTGCATGGCGGCCCAGAGCCCCTACATCTCTCAGTTGTGCAAAAAAGGCCTCCCCTTTTTCAAACTTCTCCAGTACTCAAGGAGTACCTCACAACTCCCCCAGTACTCACAACTCCCCTAGTACTCACAGTCCCACGAGTGGGTGAGGAGCTTCTCCTCTACATAGCCACCACAACCAACATGGTCAGTACCATGATGGTGGTCGAGCACGAGGAACCCGAGCATGTGTACGGCGTACAATGTCTAATCTACTACATTAGCGAGGTTCTCAATGAAACCAAGCAATGATACAATCACATTCAGAAGCTTTCCTATGCGCTCCTGATCACCAAGAGGAAGCTCCTTCATTACTTCTAGGCTTACTCAATTACGGTGGTCATGGAAGCCGCGCTTGGCGAAATTCTACGCAATAGAGACACCAGTGGCCGCATTGTTAAATATGCATTAGAGCTCTGCGAGTTCACGCTAAAATTTCACAGTCGAAAGACTATCAAATCACTTCATCGTAGAGTGGTCAGATATCACCTTGCCTCGCTAATTCAATTGTCGACCACTGGCAGATGTACTTCGATGGTTCCCTGAACATCAAGGGTGCCGGAGCAGGTGTCTAATTCATCACTCCATCCAAGGACACTCTTCGATATGTCTTGCGCATCCACTTCAATGCATCCAATAACGTGCCCGAGTACGAAGCCGCCTTGCATGACCTTCGTATTGCAGTCGAGCTGGGCATAAAATGGCTCCTGGTATACGGTGATTTCGCTCTGGTCATCCACCAAGTGAACAAAGACTGTGATACCGTCAATGAGAAAATGGATGCCTAGGAGGCTGAGATACGCAAGCTCGAGAATAAGTTCTATGGTTTGGAGTTCATCCATGATCCGTCGAGCCCGTGCCTACCTTATGATTAACGGTGAGCTGCGCAAAAGCCCAAGAGCCAAGATCTATCAGAAGTGCATAACCCAAGAAGAGGGTATCAAACTTCTGGATGATATTCACGCTGGCACTTGCGGCAACCATGCAGCATCCCAGATGCTGGTCGGCAAAGCTTACCGAGCAGGGCTCTACTGGCCTATAGCGGTCACTGACGCAGAAGACTACGTGAGCCGGTGCAAGAATTGCCAAATGTTTGCTAAGCAGATTCATGTCCTAGCACATGAACTTCAAACCATCCTGGTCGCTTGGCCTTTCTCATGCTGGGGACTCGACATGATTGGTCCTTTCAAGAAAGCACTCGGTGGCCATACATGCATCTATGTGCTCATCGACAAATTCTCCAAGTGGATCGAGTACAAGGCATCAAGAAAGCGGTGCAGCTCCTCAACGATGTCATCCACCGATTTGATGTGCTGAACAGTATCATTACTGATTTGGGCTCCTAGTTCACCAGTGATGCGTTATTTGACTTCTGTGTTGATCTCAGGATCGAAGTCAAGTATGTGTCCATCACTCATCCTTAAGCCAACGGACAAGTGGAGCGATCCAACGGCATGATACTCGATACTCTATGCAAACGAGTATACCAAGATGACAAAGAACTCAAACCTGGTCGATGGTTAGGGGAATTGCCCACTATGGTCTGGAGACTGCGTACCCAGCCCAGTCGCAACACTGGAGTCTCCCCATGCTTCTTGGTGTTTGGATCCGAGGTTATTCTACCGGCCGAGGTCGCTTTCAATCACCACGTGTCACATACCATGACGAAGATGCCTCCAATAAATCTAGAGAAGTGGATGTTATTTCCAAGGAAGAGCGGGCACTTGAGTCCTGCGCCCACACGGCCAAGTACCTAGCTTCCGTGCGTCGTTACTATAACCGCAACATTAAAGGAAGGCTATTAGTTATTGATGATATGGTGCTACGATGAATACAAAACACAGATGGTCTTCACAAGCTGTCGTCCGGATGGGAAGGGTCGTTCAAGATTAAGGCTGTTACACGCCCGACATCTTATCGGTTGTGCACGATGAAGAACGTCAACGAGCCAAACTCATGGCACATTGACCAGCTCATACACTTCTATCCATTGAATAAGATATGTACCCTGCTTTTTATTTGATAATTAATAAAGTTATTTGTTGTCTTTTCCCTGTTACAGCTTTGCATTTTCATGCCATCTGTCATACATGCGCCCTGCATAAGTCACAATTAAACTTTGTTTCTTGCCCACCAAGAACGGCTTGACAAGGCGCTGCTTCGATCCTCTTACGATGTGATACAGCTTCGCACTACATGGCACTAGGAGATTCAGCAATTGCTCTCTAACGGTACTAGGTACCTAGTGATCCTGGCGTCCAAGCCGTTCACTAGCGTATCCCTACATCACCCATGGAGTTGGCTTGCTTCGAGGGCAGGGGCAAAACTTAATTGTCGACATTTCTATCTACAACTACGCATTGCATATTAAAAATGGCACATATATTTATCGCCTGCTTAAACATGCCTACTTAATGTCTGCAAAAGGCTAAAAGCTACGAGCACCCAGTGCTCAGCATAACTTAGAAACAGTGTTTAAAAATTATAAAACATTGTTTTCCAGCCTACTGACCACCTTCGCCTGCTACAGGATCTTTGATCAGCGTCATATCTTCTACTATGAGGGCGGCGGTTGGACCAGACGTGGCCCGGAGGTCCTCGATGTCCGCGTTGGAACCTCTGCAGGGATTCCCCTCTCGATGTCCGCCAGCTCCACCTCTGGGTAGTTGGCGTGAACGACGGCAAGCACTGTGGCGGCTACAAACTGACCTGCCCTAGTGACGAACTCGCGCAGGGCTGGCCATAGCCTCTGACACTAGTCGGCCACGGCAGTTGTCTCGCCCACAGGGCCCGTAGGATGCGCCTCTCCCACTGGCCGGATGTGGTCGGTCATCTTCTTGATTCTTCCTTGGAGCGTGGCATTGGCATCCTCCAGCACCTGGAACTGGGCCATGTGTCTCTCCCTCAAATCTGCAAAGATGGAACTAAGGTGGTTAGCATATCTTGGTCCGCCTAGTATGCAGCAGACAATGTGAAACAACCCTGCATTGTTTCCTCTTACCGGTCAGTTGAGCGATCTACTCCTTGTCCTCCTTCGCCTGCTTCTCGGCGGCCTCCTTCAGGTCCAGCATGCGGGCGATATTTTGGGCCATTGCAACATTCTGCCTGCCTAGCTCTGCAAACAACAAAAGTTAGCCTTTGACAAGCAATTGTGCACATTGGTATGGTTGGGCGTCTTACTCTCATTGTCAGCCTCTAGCGCCTCCACCTTCTTGCGCAGTGCGGCGATGTCAGCCTCATAATCAAGCTCCGGTTCTTGGTACACTTTGGCCTACGCCTCTAGTTATGCCTTGACCAACCTGAGAGTTTTGCATTCCTCTAAGGTCGCTGCAAACAGATCAATGGTTCTGTCGCGCTGGGTGGAGGTCTCCTACAAGGACTAAGCACATCCAATCCAAATAGGCTTACATACTACAAATACAAACAATGCAATTCCTAAGCAGTTGCTACTGAATTTACCTTGATCTGGTCTACTAGCACCTCCATGGCATCCTGAATGCCTGCCTCTAGATCGCTGTCATGAATCTCCTCTTATGTCACGAAATCATCCATCCCCCTCTTGCGTGTTGTATGGATGCGCTGGGTTGGGATGTCCGTACGTGGGACCCAGGGCGGCACTCTAGGCACCTCTTCCACCTCCTCAGCGGGGTCGGAGCACTTGGTCCTCCCTGGTCTGGTACGAGGCGGGGTGGACGATCCGATGCGGACCTCACCGGCCTCCAGGGTACCAGCCATCTCTCGGGCTGGTCGGTTGGTGTCGTCGCTGGCCTGGTTGGCATCGCCAAACTGCTTGCGGCCTCTGGCTGCCTTGTGGACTGGGCCACGTCACTGGTCGACGCCTATGCGGCGACTGGTGGGGGTGTGGTCCGGCTCGATGGAGGGCGCTGTGCCATTCCCGACGGAGTGCGTCTATTTTTAGACCATAAAAAATCAAGTTTTCCTACACACAGACAACATCAAATTGCAAGAAACAAACACCAACAGAATTATGAAACGACACTTCCGCTGGTGCCCACCGGAACCCTCCCCTGTACTTTGGGAGCGCTCCCCTGCCAGGAGCGCCGAGGGTCCCACCTGAAGCCCCACTGCCCCGCCCGGGGACTTGGCCTGATGCCCTGCTGGCCCCGCCCGTACCGGTGGGCTGCACCGGTGGAGTCGGCTCCCTTGCCACCTCCCGGTGCCCCGGTGATGAGGTTGCCCCAGCTTGAGGCGTCGCCGCCCTGCGCAGCGCGTGCTGCGGTGATGGTGGTAGTGGTGTTGGTCCCCCAGCCTGCTCTGGCCGGGTTGATGATGCGGTTCCCCCTAATGAGAGGGAGGAGGTGGCGGCGGTGGGTGCCGCGGTGACCTCCTGAATGATGTCGTGGGGGTCTCGATGCCCTCCCCGTCTGAGGCGTCGTGGCCTAACGTTTCCTCCGGAGCTCATTGAGCGATAGGAGGTCATCGGAGTTCGATGTCTCCGGGGTGGTTGGGGCACCCCTTATCCTGCTTCCCCCTTCCCTGCTGTCTAGATTCGGCTTGCCTCTAGAGATCAGGGTGGAGGGCTTCTTCTTCTTGGGGTCGGCAGCCGACATTGGCCGCTTCCCCACTGCTTGACGCCTTTCCTGGGTGGCCGGGCTCTCATCTTCATCAGGGCTGGAGACATCCACTGTCCCTGCCCTGCTCTGGCCCTGCTCCAGAAATGGCCCTCCTCGGTTCGCTGCTGGTTGGCCAGCACCTCCCCTTGAGGCCATGCCTCCACTGGCACGACAGAGAAGAATGCTGCTCGGTCCTATCCAAGCAGCGTCTGTCCGTCAGAACATGACATGTTATACACATTATCATCAACAATAATAAAATCACAAAGTTACTAACATCTTACCTCCGGTGGTGGTTCAGCCATGGAGTATGGCCTTGCGCGTGGCTTCGGGTAGCTCTTGTATGGATCAAATTTGCCAAACAGAGAAGACATCCTTGGGTTCAGTGTTGCTTCCCTGATTTTCTCCCGGGTCTCTCGAGAGGGGTTAGATGGTCTTGCATAGTCGAATAGGTGGTTCACCCGTTCCTTGCACGGCTGCACCCGACGCACCGTCCATGTGTCGGCTACCAGCATTCCGTTCACCAGATTGTTGTCAATCAACTGTAGAACACAATGAAGATGTAGATGGAGAGGATCGAGTTAGGGTCCAGATTGCAAATGCTAATCCCCCAAAAAATGTAAAGGTCATGTAGAAATCCGTTCACGGGTTGCCCCAGCCCCAGTGTCACGAAATCCTCAAAAACCACTATTTCCCCATCCTGGGGTTGAGGGGAGTCCTCACCTCGTGGCTCGCGCTAGACCTCCATCTTCGGCGTAGGTAGCAGTCCCTCGTCGATGAGCGCCTGCAGTGACTCCCACGTGGAGGTCGATTGCAGCCATTGCAGCCTGAACCCGCCAGATCCGGACACCTTCTTCGTCTTCCTCGCTGCCTTCTTGGCCATTCCCTCCGTGGGGTGGTTAATCGATGGGTGGCATGCGGCGATGGTGCGGAACATCACTGGATCTGCGCATGGCGTCGGGCGGCGCAGCGGTGGTGGACGAAGCAGCAGCGGTGGTTGTGCAGATGCAGATGCAGCTGAGTATTCAAGAAAGTGGGGAAGTGGGGAGTTGGAAATGATTGAATACGGAACTGTTCCCCCAGCGGCGGCCGCTTATTTATAGGATTAAGATGACGTCGTTTTGACTTCTAGGGTTGGACCAGCTGACTTAGTGTGGACGCAGTTTTTTCAACCCTAAGTGGGCCGTCCTGGTCCCCATGCACGGATATGGGCCACGGGATTCTTTATTCACACCCGTGCAGTTGCCGTGTGCTCCTATCCTGTGACTGGTGTGTGTCCATTAATTATGGGATTTATCCCTAGATTGTGGCGTTAATAAAACTTCTTTCCAAATTTGTCCTAGATTTTTCCACAAAAATCTTGGGATTGATTTTATGGCTACACATATTATTATTCACTTGCCTGGGACTGCGCATCAACTTGCCACCCAGAGGTGTCTACGGACCATAGGTTCTCGGTGTCCCTTGACCCGATTGAGCTTGTGCTCCGTTCAAGACTTGCCTAGGGACTGCGCATCGACTTACAACCCAGAGGTGTCTATGGACCATGGGTTCTCAGTGTCCCTTGACCTGATCGAGCCTGTGCTCCATCCAGAATTGGCCTGGGGACTACGCATCGACTTGCCACCCAGAGGTGTCTACACACGCCATGGGTTCTCGGTGTCCCTCGACCCGATCGAGCCTGTGCTCCATCCAGGACTTTCCTAGGGACTGTGCATCGACTTGCCAGCCAGAGGTGTCTACGGACCAGTGGTTCTTGTTGTCCCTTGACCCGATCGAGCCTGTGCTCCGTCCTTGACTTACCTGGGGACTGTAACAACTTGTCATTTGGCATTGACGATGGACCAGTTCGTGCTATGTTGAGTTTTTTCATTAAAGCTCAATACAACATTTTCCATCTTCTATCGAGCTTGGGGACTACATGGGCCCACATCACATTGTGGTGACTTGGGCCTATCTTCTGTTCTTGGTTCGGTACCCTTACCTTTGTGGATGGTTCATGTTAGCATCCCAGTGATACTTTGTGTCACGTGTTAACGTGGGCCCACATCCCAGGGACGTGAAAAGCTTTTTTCTTTTTCTTTGAGCACTATGCATCTTTGACAGACCACCTTCCTTTGATAGAAGCTGTGGTCAGGAGCAGACTTACGAACTGCTTGGGATGAATCTGGTTAACACTACGTGCCCCGCACCTCTACTGGTCGGCATTACATGGTGTACATCTTCGCTGGTCTGCACTATGTGGTCAGCATGTTCGCTACTTGGCACTACATGGTCAACATCTTCACTGCTCGGCACAGGACAAGATGACGACTCCCTCAAGATACATGGTGCTCGGGGACTAGCTGTGGGGGTATAAACCCTATACCCTCATGGCAGGGCCTTGGGCCGCACAGACCAGACGGCCTAGACCACAAGATGAAGCCCATGGTCCACCACCGCCTTGGTCGGTGGGTCGCGCGGATCCTGAAGGCTGCTTGGCATGCAAGGAAGCCTAGTCGGTTAGGATCTGTTCGTATTCCCCAAGATACGGAGCAATGTAACCGGCCATAGGAAACCCTAGATCTGTAACCATGCCCCTCGGCTATATAAGGCAGGCAAGGACCTCCTAGAACACATCTCATTCAATCCCTTGTACCCTGGTACTCATCAATACAACAGCAGAGACACATGACTTAGGGTATTACGTACCTCGTGGCCGGAACCTGGATAAACGCTGGTTGTTTATCTTGCATTTCACATTTGGTTCATAGGTCTTAGTGCACCCTCACTGATCATCTACTACCTCGAGGTACCCCGTGGTTGACTGCCGAGGAGGTTTCATCGATAGAACTTGATGGCGTCTAGTTCTCCTCAATAATTGCTCAGGATCTTCAACAAAATTTGATAGCAATTAGAAACCGCTCATGCACCTACTAGTTTCACGATAACGAAAACAAGACAGGTGAGGGCTGAGCTCCTAACACTAATTGATAACTAAACTAATAGTAGACTCCGGATTCACTTTTGTTAAAATTCCTAGGCTGACGCTTTCCCGGGCAACGACGCCAGAAATGCTTGTTGACAAATCTTACGTCGTTACCAGGTTAGTTAGTTCCCGACAACGGCTCTAGAAATTCTTGTTGGTATTTCTTAGCGTCAATACCAAAGATTGGCAATGGCACCAGAAATGCCTGTGGGTAATTCTAAATGTCACTATCAAAGATTGGATTATTTCGCAAGCTCACAGAATATATCGATGTAGCACTTCACTAAGGATGAGTATTCCAAGGTATCATTATTTATTTTATCCCAGGGGAAAGCAATAGCTAGGAATAATTAATAAAAGGGGGAAAGAGATCCTTGTGTCTACTACAATCTAGTATCACTAGTGTAAAATGGGGGTAAGTGAATAAAAGGGAAGGATAGGTAAATGATCACAAAGATCCTAATCTGAAGATAACTAGTACAGAGTTAGATAGGTGGGAGGACAACGAGTGAGTAAAGGACTCCTATGTATCTTACTTTACTTCTATGCACTTGACCTAATAGATAGATGAATTAACTAGACCGGCGCCTTACAACTTATGTGGTGGGGATAGACAAGATAGCAGAAGATAGAACCTCTACTAAAGCGACCACCTGGCTTATGGACGCCCTACGTTTTAAGAACTAGCCTGAACGTGGTGAGAAACCTAATGCCACCCAAGACCTGTCACCTCTCAGGATTGTGCTCACGAACTGTCCGTGCGGACCAGCGGCAATCAAAGGTAAGACTAAGTCTGAGCACCACGCTTACACTTACTCTTACAACTCGAGCTAAGATCAGATAGCTAGAGCTCCTATGCAAGATAGGACAATGATACACACACAAGGAGCTGGTTACAGAAAACCAATCCAACTAAGGCAACTATACTACTAAGACAAGCACACAATAAGACTATAAGAATATAGACTTTCACTAAGTAAATACTAAGTAAAGTAAAGCAAGAATAAATATATTGATGAAAGGAAAGTCTTACAAAAAGAGAAAGATACAAGAGCTATACCAGACTCTCCAGAAGACGACTCCGGAGACCCGAGCTTCGCTCCACTCAACTCTAACTCCCACTTTAGACTAACTACTTCTACTCTTGCTTGAGCTTGAAAGATTGGATTAGAGATCAAAGGATGATTTCCAAGGGTGGTGACAGCCTCCTTATATAGGGAAAGGAGAGGGGTGCCATGTCAGCGATCCATGTGCTCCTCCTGTCTACACCCTTGGATGACCTGACTTCAATACTGCCTCAAATGGACGTCTTGGATGAAGCTTGATGCATGGAGGCATGCAGGAGGTCGGTGGGAGCAAACCGACCTAGTGGGGCCCATAGGTGGGGTCGGCGAACCCCCTTATTGGCAGGTGGGCCTGGCTGGGTCTTCTAGAAGATGTCCCCACTTGTCATGTGTAGTGGCTTGGTCAGTTTCCAAATATTTATCACATTGCTTGCTTCCTTATGGGCCCATGAATCCATGTGCAATGATCTTTCATCGTTAGATGAAAACACAGGTTGATCTGAGGGTTGAATTGGACTCCAGGGACCTTGACATGGATCGTGCTCGAAGCTCAGCTCAAGGTGAGCTAGTGTAGGAGTCGGTCAACCCCTCCAATGGGTCTCACCAAGCTGTATTTTGTTGTTTTCTAAAATCACAAGGTAAGAGTACAAGTGGAACTAGTTATTGATAAAATATGCTCATGTTATGCTATTATTCCTTGGAATCGAGGCATGTTGACGGTGTTTTGAGTGTGGATTTTTAGGGTATATCCAACATCAACACTTACACATGCACCTCTTGCTACTTCTACATTGGAAGTATGCAACCACCAAATAATTATGCACCCCCTGCTATTTCCACATCAGAAATATGCAACTAGGTCCATAAAGTATTTGAGACATATTTTTGAAGGGCATGAGCTAACAAAAGAAAAAAATATTGAGAGAAAAGAGGGATATAGTCCCCAAATGTTAGAAGACACAACGGAAGCCTCAATACCCGCTGTGAAGAAAAAAAAGTGCTCTCGACCAAAAAAAGTCGAGCAAAAAAAGGAGGACTAAGTGTCCCATGTAGAATAGCGGGTAGCCATGCTCTCTTTAGAAATAAGTTACCATCAGAAAGTCTCAAAGGAGTTCCACAAAATATTCACACTTGCACATCTTGATCATTTTGTATGGCTTGTTGCTCCTTTTGATCTAAGTGTCTAACTTAGCAATATATTCAATTCAAGTCTGCTTATGCTTCCCCCACCTATGAGCTCCACATAAGCTTTAGTATAGGTTCAAAAAGGTATCTATCTTTGGCCTTGGTGAGAATTATCAAACACTATTGAGCGATCAGTGTACCATTTGAGGAACTTAGGAATGCTTTTCTTTTAAAATCTTGAAAACCTCCAGAAAGAGTCTCGACCTTACCAAAGCAAGGTACAAAGTTTCTACCTACTGCTTTGTCTTACTCTTGCATATTACAAGGTGAAATTATAAGCCCCATATGGCTAAGATTAATGGTGGATTTCTAACTCTAACTGCTCAACTCAAGAGTAGTATTGGTTTGTATATGAGTTTTTGCAGGGCGTCACATTGTAGCAACTCCTGATCCAACATGCTAAAGCCCAGATCTTTGCATGGGACGACCAAAGGTTTAGTGTGAGGGAGCTTGTTGATGGTCCCTAACTACCAATTTTGACCATCATTATTGCATCAAAATGAGGACAACCAACAATACAAGTAGTGATTTATGTTTATAATTCACCTAATTCCACTTGTACTTGGAAATTTTTTGTATGCAGGAAAAATATCAAAAATGGATGAAAATGGAACATTGGAGAGGAGTGGAATGTGACAGGGCAGCAACCTAGCCATTGTTAGGGCACCCGCTCTCAAACCCATGGTGAGCGCCCTGGTCACGGTGGCCGCCCTGGCCACGGTGGCCGCCCTGGGACTGACAGCTCCCGACCTTCTAGCAACCCAGCCTAGGTGAGGGCTCCCGCCCTCACGTCCACGGTGGCCGCCCTGGTGGTGCCAGCTCCTGGACTCAACCATGTCACCGATCCATGACAACACCTTCCCACATCTCCCAACCGTCAAAACCAAGTCGGTTTGATACAAGGGCTCCTGAGTGAGTTACTTGGATTCATGGGCCCATTGTCATGCACTCAAGGAGGCTTAGTCAGTTGGAACCGACTCCAAACCGACTTACCTCGCATGCAACCGACGTGGGGGTGAGCCATCACCGTAGGATCGAAAGGCGATGTGAATGGACGGTATGTCCAGTGCGCCCACCCTAGACCCAGGGCGCCCACCCCCGCGGCCACAGCTACCGACCTCCAGAGCACTATAAATAGGTCCCTAATCCTTCATTTGTAACACACACCAAGAACGAGCTCTCTCTACCCTTCAATATATAACTCTAGTAGTAGTCTTAGCGGGAGCTCTGCTCGGAGTCAGGAGGAAGTCTTCAGGAGTCTGGTATCGTACCGCTCTGGTAACATGTTCCCTATTGCAATAAAGATATGACTTTCTCTATAAGTACTTTTCTAAGTCTTTACTTCAAGTATCTGTCTTGTCCTTTAGCTATCCTCTAGTGATAATCCTAAGTATTTATTTATCATTCTTGTGTGCTTGTTTCACCGCCCGGTTAAGGTGCTCTAATCAGTCATGAGGTTAGATTAGTGAGTCTATAGATTGAGCGAGGTGCTTAGGCTATAGCTTTCCTGTGAATGCTCCTAAATCTCTGGAGGTGGTAGCAATAGGTGGTGACAACCCTATTTACCTGTGTAGCCCATCATGATAGGTTTAGTGTGAGTAGGGCTTGTGGTGCTTACTATCAGAGCCATTTACTTTGGTGAGTTTCGAGGGAGAACACTCACAGTATACAAGACCCTGATCTATCTTTACTTAATATATATCATAGTAATCCATGGCTAGAGCTGTGCTTGTTTAGAAGTAACTTAAGGCTCTCGTGCTCTCCCTCTTAACTACTTGATCATTTACTTATCTATGAGTAGAACCTCTTGGGTGTCATCCTATCTTAAAAATCGCATAACTCACTTTAGTCTAGCTGGTATACTAGATAGTATACAGGATGGTTCACTATCACTATCTTTAACCATTGCTTCCCTGTGGATAAATACGATACCCTGGAATACTCCTGGGTGAAATGCTATAAAGATATTCTGTGCGCTTGCAGAATCTTCTACATGAGCATAAGAAATATCAACACGCATTTCTGGCGCTGTTGCTGGGGACTAACAAACCTGGTAGCGATGTTAAGAAATGCCAACATGCATCATCTGGTCCCAAGGTGGAGACCTTGATAATTGCACCCTTGATATGGTGTCACCCATATTCTGCATTTGCCTAGCAGTTTGAAGTGAAGTGTTGATTGTTGAAGCCGGTGGCGTCTTGTTCAGTGTGCGGTTCTTTTAGATCCCAGACCTTCACTCTATAGGATTTGGGAGTTGAGAAATTCTTCCATGTTTTGCTCAAAGTGGGTCCTATTCATAAAGACAAGGCAGAGATCAAGTGCATGGGCTCTGTTGGTGGAAAAACACCAACAGAACCAAAAATTTTGTTTATTCTTCTCTAACCTTAGGCACAGTAAACAAGATAAAGCTGATGTCATGGGTGATAAGATCAAAAAAATGAGCATGAGTGTTGCATTTTAAGCATTTAGCAGATCAGATAGCAGAGTTACTAATAATTATTTCCTAGAGGGCTTAAAATACCTGGGGGGCTCAATAGCAGAGTTACTAATAATAATTTCAATCTTAGCCCTTGCTTCTCGTGCAAGCAAATGAAGGAAGGATCCTCTAGAGGATATATCAAGGGATTCCCTAGAATCCTTGCTAAGACCTTCGTAAAAATGTTGAAGAAGTATTGGGTCTGGAATAGCAAGGTTTGGGCCAGTGAGGGTAAGGTCAATAAAACGGCAAGAGATTCTTCTTCTAGTTGTCTAAAAGTTAGAACCTCTTTCCGTAGGTCATTCACTTTGGAGATGGGAAAGAATTTTGATAGAAATTCAAAGCGTAGTGTCTTCCAATCTCCTTGCATACGTCCTACATTGAGTTTATACCAATGTTTAGCTTTTCCTGTTAAGGAGAACCAAAATAGCTTCCATTGGATAGTCTCCTCGAACATACCTTCTATGCAAATGAGGCCATAGATCAGCTTAAATCTCGTAGGTGTGAATATGGGTTTTCCTCACTTTGCCCCATGAAGAGTTCTTTCTGAACAAATTCTATAAAATCTGGGCTTATTTCAAAACCATCTGTTGTGATAGGCTCTGAAGATTCTGGTGGTTTAAGGTGTGTGCCCGTGGTTCTACCATATAGATAGATAGGAGTGTTGTCATCCATGGTAAACAAAAGATGAAAGAAAAGAAAAGAAGGAACAGAAGGGTAAAAATAAAAAGGTAAAGGATAAAAAGAAAATATAAAAAGGATTTTTTTAGAAAATATAGGGCAAAAGGATAAAGATAAGAAAAGGAAAGATTTTTTCTTTTATATTTTTTGAAAAGGTTAGGCTAGGTTGGTAGTCAATTCAGCAACCGTTTCTCCGGCAACGGCGCCAGAAAGCTTGTTGGTATTTATTAACGCGAACAGAAAAAGATCCGTAAGCGCACGGATACTGTTGTAGCTTTCACCCGGAGGGTTTTAAATGTCGTGTCCACAGGAAAACGTGTGAGTCAACTACGAGTGCGAACTTAACCAGAAAAGGTGAATGAGTATAAAATATGGTAAGGGCTAAATCTAAAGTGGGAACAAGATTAAAATGTAAAGGAGGATTAATCTAGTAGAGAGTCCATAGTAGGAGTATAGAGAGGATAACTCGATTAGGGCTTCTACTTCTAACTTGGGCAGTTCACGTGTTCTACTATTCAACTGGGGAATTACTATGGAAGACCCGCAAACGGAGTACGAATCTACCACGTAATTATATCTCCTACAAGTCCTATATTCAGGGAGTGGACTACAGAGGACTCAACGAAGCTGTCACCTTCGCGATCTATCACATGGCCCAGAACATAGGGGGCATCTGCGAGTAACCCGAGTCTAAGCACCATGCTTACATGACGAATTATACCCTAACCTAATGCATTAGACTAAAGCACTCAAAGAGACTCGTAAACCAGAAGAATAATATAAACATGAATCTTACTTGAATCAGAAGTTGATTGCCAGAGTCTAAGCCATCTCAAGTGCAAGCCCACGTAGGGCCTGATCCTGCTGAAGTACAAGTTGATGAAGAAGCATCGACAGGCCAGCACCTCCTCCGGACTCCTCCCTCACTCTCCATCTCTCTACTGTCTAGAAGACTAGATCTACTCTAACTTGGAAATAGAGAGAGCATCCATTCGAGGGACACCTCTCTTCTCCAAACCCTAGCTTTTCTCTGGATGATGAATTATGATAATGGGATTGATGGATGCCTGAGGAGGGGTCTGTCCCTACTTATATAGCCCGATGGGGTGAACCGCAGCCCTCAGATCAAATTGACTTGAAACAATGGTTGAGATGCGTCGTATAGGTCGGTTGGAGATCTCTGCGCGAAGACGGCTGACAGGTGGGCCTAGAGCAGGCCGAAAGGCCTTACATGTGTGGTCGGCCAGCAAAGCTCAATGCTAGGTGGGCCTCTCTTCTCATGGGGCGATAGATCTTTTTGTTAGCTTTTTAAAGAGTCCTGGATCACTAAAAACGGAGTCCGAATGAGAGAGATATGCCCAATTTAGTCCACTTGTAGAATTTGGGGAATCTACTAGCTCCCCTTCATTTTGCTTGATGTGTGTCTTGCTTGCAAAGGCAAAGTAGAGATCAAGTGCATGGGTCCTGTTGGTGGAAAAACACCAACAAAACCATAACTTTTCTATTCTTCTCTAACCTTTGGCACATTGAACATAATGTGCATAGTTCTATTCTTATAGCAAGGGTGACAAGATCAAAGAGAGCATGAATGTTGCATTCAAACCACAAGAGCGGAATTGCTTAATCTATGGAAGTACTGTCAACTTCACATTATGTATCAAAACATTTTTATCATAAAGACAATCATCTCCCATGATGCAACATTTAGCTCATTTGATTATGACTATGGAAACAAGAAAGTGATGCTTTGAAAAAACTTATGAAAAAAACATGTTGAGTTAGTCAGAAAGAATTAGGCAAGTTGTAACTCAAACATGTTTATTCATTTCTTTAGGTGTATACCATAGTCAAGGTAGAGTTTTTTTTAAATAATGACCACTTACCTTCAGATGTTACGTTTGTCACAAGAGTACCCTGTGATGAAGAGTAGATGCTTCCAGTGGTCCTTTCTTCTTCTTGGCCTTTGCCTCTCATTGACACTTGTTCATGAGCATCTATCTTCTAAATTTGTGCTCCTTCTTCCTCCTTTATTTTGTCTAGACCTTTTGCTCTACTCTCATTATTCTTCTCTGCAAAGGATTAGTGGAGAACACATACCCAAAGGAAATGTACAAATAAAACAAGGGTGGTGTTGTCATAAAGCTAAAGTTCACATCCAATGCTATAGAAAAGTTGGTTTGAACATATTAATTAGCATAGAAAATTTACTCACCATTACTTCTTCTCTCAAGGATTGATTTTATTTTGTCTTAAGTTTGATTTGAATTTATAGAGTAAGAATCATTCAAACTTGTAGAGAGAAAGTAAGAGCGAGTAGAGGGATTGCAAACCAGCGTGATGGAGCGACGAAGGCTTGAGAGGAGGAAGAGTAATGTTGGATCACCTTTAGAGGAATCATCTCAACCTTCCTTCCCCAAGCTTGCACTTTTTTGCCGCTCGACACTGTTGGAGAGGGCTCTTGACTTTAGGTCCTTTTAGCAAAAGACCTCTCCCTTGCATTCTGCTTTTCTTTGAACTGATCTAGGAGATGAGCATGCAGACAGATGCACGCTCTTCTTTCATCAACCTTTTTTGAGTCTTGGTTGATGAGCTAATGTTCATTGGAGAGGTAGACTTGAGTTCCTCCTTGATGTTCTTTTTCTTCTAGAGGCCTGGCGATGAGTTGTTCTGTTAAAAGATACGCTAGCCGTCTTGATGGTCAAGGGGGGAACTTCATCAAAAATTGAATGAAATCTTCATCTCCAATGGCTTAGTGACATCATCTTGCGACCGTAGTTGTTTATGATCTTACAGGACTTGTCCAATGGTCATCCTTTGATTGTTGATTTGTTGCCACAAGGATGCATGCCCTGTTCTAATGACATCATGTCATCCTTGTGCTGCTGCTAATGTGAAATATGGTGTCTTCAAGGACAATGAGAGTAGGCATCTATTGACACTCACTAATGATTACATATACCTATCAATTATTGCTTAATAACATCTAAAATAGATCATAAAGCATAGCTGTAGGGTATTTAAATTAACAAGTTCCACAAGTGTTGGTGTTTTCACTTGATTGCAGGATTATCCTTATTTTATCATAGAAAAGTATCTCAGATGAAGAATTAGATTACTCCATTGTGAAGAGCTCGTCGAGACAATCAAAACGGACATATCACTTGCTATATTTGGAGTTCCAACAAGAGAGTCCACTTTGGTACGCTTTGAACCTTCTAGAAGACACCGGAATCATCACCAAGCAAGAGCTTTCTAGAGGTAGAAGATATGAGGAAGCCCTAGGCGTGTCGGAGCTCCTCTATGTCTTGTACCTGCAAATTCAAGTTCTTCAAGAGCTTGGATCAGAGATTTCTATGATCATCAACTTCTGTGAGTCTGTGAGTAATTGTTCTTATTGTTCTTCTATTTTTACCACTCTTTGAGTACTTTGATCTTGGTAGCTCTAGGGTTAGAGGAGTTGTTATACGTAAGCGTGGTGCTTAGGTTCGATTGCTTGTGGAATGCCCCCTATGTTTCGGGCCATGTGGTAGATCGCGAAGGTGACTTTTATAGCTTTGTTGAGTCCTCTATAGTCCACTCGCCAGATATAGGACTTGCAGGAGATTTGGTTACGTGGTTGATTCGTACTCTATTTGCGGATTTCCATAGTAATCCCATAGTAGATTGATAAGAGCAATACTTTCTAAAAGTAGAACTAGACAGCCCTAGTAATCTCCCTCAACCTTCTAAGCATCTCATCCTTGATTGTGCTCAGGGGTTAAGCCTAGATCAAGATCCCTTCTTTCATTCCTTTGGGTTCAATATTTAAAACTAGGTCAACCTGGTGAAGTGCTACATCGGTATATTATCTGTGCGCTTGCGAATAACTTTCATATTTTTGTTACACTTAATAAATACCAACAAACATTTCTGGTGCCGTTGCTGGGGAACAGTTGTTAGCTGATCTCGAGTCTAGCTTAATCTTGTATTATACTTTTATTTTATTTATTATTTTCATCCCATGGATTTCTCAGAGTCTTCCAAAGATTCAAAGGATTCCACCCTATCCAATTTTACCACTTTCCTAAAACCGTAGGTTCAGAGCCACCACCATCTGATAAATCTATCCTTTCTGATGGCTTTGAGCTACGCTCATGCTTAATAGAGATGGTCTAAAACCAATCCTTTTCAGGCAAGGTAGATGAAAATCCTCATACTCACATTAACGAGTTCGAACATACCTGTTCATGTCTTCATATGAAAGGCATGTCCGATGAAACCCTAAGATGGAAGCTCTTTCCTTTCTCTTTGGAAGGAAGGGCTAAGATTTGGTATTCTAGAACTGCACCGAGTAAGGAAGGGAATTCGAAAGCTCTTTGTTCTAGCTTTTGCCTAGACTTCTTTCCTATTTCCAAAATCGCCAACCTGCGTGTAGATATCTTGTCTTTTGCTCAAAAGGAAAATGAATCTCTAGTTGCTGCCTAGGAACGATTTGACAATCTTTTCCATTTAGGTCCATCCTTATGCATTCCAGACCCTGTGCTTTTGCAACATTTTTATTTAGGTCTAAAAAAGGAAACATCTTCTTTTCTTAACTCAGCTTCTAATGGATCTTTTCTGCACATATTTGCCCCTCAGCAAGAGAGCTATTGCTCAAAATTGCTGAATCCACACCCGAAGCTGAGCCCATTGAGTTCTTAGAAGAGAAAGAAACCCAGATAGTTGAACCAGAAATTCTATCTAATCCATCAACTTCAGCTATCTTAAACTCTGATGTGGAGGAAACTCTAGTTTCAGAGATCTTCAATTTTGAGGATGATTATTTCACCGAGTTTCGTGATACCTCGAAATATCATAGGTAAGAAAGCCTCGGAATCCCAAACTTTTAGAAAAACCTTTAGATGTGACTGATCAAGCTTTCTTACAAGAGGCTATAAAAGAGTTAGTCTCCATGATAAGCCATGAATGCTTAGAAGAGTCAGAGTCCTCCTCTGATGTAATTCGTTTAGATTCACCTTCTACTTGCATTTGTTATTAAATTCATGAAGACCCTTTTGATGCCTTCTACAATCCAGTTGTAGGTGTTAATATCATGTCTGCAATGTTTGCTCAAGATTTACTAGCATACATGCCACATCAAAACTTCTGAAAAGCTCTTCAAGACATATTCTTCCTTATTAGGAATTTTATATGTCTTACCTATCTAGGTAGACGACACTTTGGTGAATTTAAGTTTTTACATCTTTGACATCATTGAGTTTGACCTATTGATAGGCCAACCAATTGAAAGGCTTATTCATGAAGGGAATACAGGGAAACTAAACATTTGTCTTGGGAAAAATTTGTCACACCTATTATCCATTACCCATTCCTTAAATGTTGTGGGTGAACCCTATTTAGAACCAGACCCAATGGAAGAGGTTAAGGTAGCATCTTTAGAACCTTTAATAAAACCTAACTTAGGAGATGATGCTCAGTTTTTCATAGAGGAAGAGGAGGACCAACCTCCACAACCTCTAGATCCTTTTGAAGAACCCCTAAACCTCCCATTGAGTTGAAACCTCTACCTCCAGGACTTCGTTACGTTTTTCTTAATGATGATCCAAACACTCCCGTGATTATAAGTGATAAACTTTCTTCGAAAGAAACATTCTGCTTAATCACTATCTTAGAAAAACACAGATCAGCTTTTGGCTATTCACTCCAAGATCTCATGGGGATTAACCCTGCCCTTTGTACTCATCGTATTCCTACAGATCCTGATGTTTTAACTTCTAGAGAACCTCAAAGGAGGCTCAATAATGAGATGAGAGAAGTGGTTAAGAAAGAGGTTTTGAAACTGTTACACGTCAATTATTTATCCTGTGCCACACTGTGAGTGGGTGAGCCCTATGCAAGTTGTGCCTAAGAAGGGAGGCATGACTGTTGTGAGGAACGAAAAGAATGAATTAATTCCTCAGAGAACCATCACTAGATGGTGAATGTGTATTGATTATAGAAAACTCAACAAGGTAACAAAGAAAGGTCACTTTTCGCTGCCTTTCATTGATGAAATGTTAGAGCGTTTGGCGAACCACTCTTTCCTTTGTTTTCTTGATGGATATTCTAGATATCATCAGATTCCAATCCATCTGAATGATCAAAACAAAACCACTTTTACATGTCCATACCGAACCTATGCTTATCGTAGAATGTCTTTTGGATTTTGTAATGCCCCTACTTCTTTTCAAAGATGTATGATGTCTGTATTTTCTGAGATGATTGAAGAAATCATGGAAGTTTTCATGGATGATTTTTCTATTTATGGAAAAACTTTTGATGATTTCCTTGAAAATTTAGAAAAAGTTTTGCAAAGATGTGAAGAAAAAAACTTAGTCCTTAATTGGGAAAAATGTCACTTCATGCTTAGAGAAGGCATAGTGCCAGGGCATTTAATTTCTGAGTGTGGAATTGAGGTGGATAGAGCTAAAATTGAAGTAATTGAACAGCTACCCCCACCTGTGAATGTTAAAGGAATACGGAGTTTTCCTAGCCATGCTAGTTTTTATCGTCGGTTTATAAAAGATTTCTCACATATTGCTAGACTGCTTACTAATCTTTTGGCTAAGGATGTTCCTTTCGAATTTGATGATGCTTGTCTTAAACCTTTTGAAACTTTGAAAAAATGCACTCACTTCTGCACCAATCATTCAACGCCCTGATTAGTCTTTGCCTTTTGAGCTCATGTGCAATGCAAGTGATTATGCAGTAGGTGCTGTGCTTGGACAATGTAAAGATAAGAAACATCATGCAATTGCTTATGCTAGCAAAACTTTGACAGGACCACAACTTAATTATGCAACTACTGAAAAAGAACTCCTGGCTGTTGTTTTTGCTATCGATAAATTTAAATCTTACTTGGTAGGAGCTAAGGTAATTGTTTATTCTAATCATGCTGCTCTTAAATACCTGCTCACCAAGAAAGATGCTAAACCCCGCTTGATAAGATGGATTTTCTTACTCCAAGAATTTGACTTAGAAATTAAAAATAAAAAGGGTGTAGAAAATTCTGTTGCTGATCACTTGTCAAGAATGCAGATTGAAAATCCACAGGAATTGCCCATCAATGATTCACTCAGGGATGATATGCTTTATCAAGTCTCTACTACTGACCCCTGGTTTGCAGATATTGTTAATTTTATTGTTTCAGGATATGTTCCACCAGGCAGAGACAAGAAGAAGCTCATCTATGAGAGTCATGTTCACCTTTGGGATGATCTGTACCTCTTTAGGATCTGTGCAGATGGATTACTTAGAAGATGTGTACTAGTTGAAGAAGGAATCAAAATCATTGAAAGATGTCATTCAGCACCCTATGGAGGACACTATGGAGCATTTCGTACACATTCAAAAATCTGGCAAAGTGGATTTTTCTGCCAACCATGTATGAAGACACAAAAGAATTTGTCCAGAGATGTAGAGCATGTCAGAAACATGGCAACATCAATTCAAGAGATGCCATGCCACTGACCAACAACCTCCAGACTTTTTGACTGTTGGGGAATTGATTACATGGGGCCATTTTCAAAATCCAGGAATTTTGAGTATATTCTGGTGCCAGTTGACTACATTTCCATATGGGTTGAAGCCATGCCATGTAGAACCTCTGATTCAAATAACTCCAAGAAGATGTTTGAAGAAATAATATTTCCAGGATTTGGAGTTCCAAGGATGGTGATTAGTGATGGAGGCACTCACTTTATCGACAAGATCTTTCACAAGTACTTGACAAAACATGGGATTTGTCGAAATGTTGCTACTCCTTATCACCCTCAGACAAGTGGCCAAGCAGAAACATCAAACAAGCAGATCAAGAACATTCTATAGAAAACAATCAACGAGATGGGAACCAAGTGGAAGAACAAACTACCTGATGCATTGTGGGCCTATCGAACGGCTTACAAAACACCATTGGGGATGTCTCCATATCAACTCGTCTAGGGAAGACATGCCACTTGCTTGTCGAGCTAGAATTCAAAGCTCACTGGGCAATCAAAAGATGGAATATGGATCTTGAAGCAGCTGGAGTTAAACATCAAATGCAACTTTTAGAACTTGATGAATGTCGTGAAAAAGCTTATCATAACTCCAGGATATACAAAGAGAGGACCAAAAGATGGCATGACAAGAGGATCAAGACGAAGAACTTCGCCCCAGGAGATAAGGTATTACTTTTTAATTCCAGGGTCAAGCTATTCAGACATGGAAAGCTACAAAGCAAATGGGAAGGCCCATTTATGGTGGTTAGCTCTTCATCGGATGGAGCGGTAACTCTCCAAAACGACGAAGGTACGTTATTTAAGGTAAATGGACAATGCCTTAAGATTTTTCTAGAACCTGGTAAGAGTCCTGTTGAGATAGACGTAGTTGAGTTTATTCTTTTCCATTAATTTGATCCTCTTGCAGCTACGAATCGTTGTACAACCGAAAAGGTAGGAAATGTGAGTTAGAATAGAACTGGAAGGAGTTATGAAAAACCTACAAGGGATCAGGTAGCAAGTGGGGCTGACCGACCCCACATGCTAGGCCAGCCGGCCTGCCTGGGTGGCAGCCCGAGCCCCATCACCTCTCACGTCCCTTCTGAGCTTTCCTATTTTTGAGTTGATTCCTTTTTTGGGCAATTGTGTTTCTTTCTGATATGATTTAGATCAACCTCTCCTCCAAGTTGATTTGGAGTACAAAACCAAACCCCCCTTTGCCCCCTCAAAGCCATACCAAGCCTCCAATCTTTTCTAGCAGCAGCCAAAGCTCTCCTTGCACAAGCTCCAATGGCTTCCTACGACAAGATCAACCACGACAACTCTTTTCCTTCCAAATAGTCGATGGCCCTCGTTGTCGCTCAACCGAAGCCGCTCGTCGCCATCCCACCAAAGGATCTGGCCGTGGTGTAGCCAAGGGAGGAGGTGCCAGTTCATCATCAACAATCCTACTATGCCCAAGCCATGCCAACACTTTGCCTTGCACCACCACCATCTCGTCTCTCCATTGAAGGACCTCGCAATCAAGAGATACCAAGGTTGCGTGTCCCCAAGGAGTTAGATCTTCATCATCCTAAGCCCAATGAGATGCTAACAGGGTTGAAGACTAACAAGTTTGGAGAGGTCACCTGTGCAAAGTACAAATCCACCATCCCTTGTGTCACTTTTGATGGAGTTCGGGCTATGCCTGAACAAATTCAAGTCAAGCCACCAATGACTAGATCTCCATCTTCTTCACCACCGAGCTCTGGCAAAATAAAGCATAAGAGAAGAGCCTATGAAGAGTTAGAGAAGCAATTTGAGACCTTACTAGAGTCTATTGAGATTCTTACCAAGGCCCATGCTAGGGATAGGAAAAGCTTAGCTTCCTTCAATGTCATGATTGATAGATTGACTAGACATGTAAACACAAATGAGGTCAAGCACAATGTTCTAAAAGCCAAGGTCAACATCATGTGTCGCACTGTTGCCACACAATGGCCTGAAAGCTAAGGTCAACATCATGTGTCACACTGTTGCCAATCATTTAGAAGGGGAAGTTGAGAAGAAGAGGAAGAAGTGAGAGAAAAAGAAAAAGTAGAGTCGATTGATAGGGTGCTCGTGTCTTTGAAGAGTCAAGTTCGTTAGAGTCTTTAATTTTGTCGATTAGTTTGTTTGGATTAGTTTGTTCAGATTTGTGTAATAAAAGTGCCCTAAATGATATCAACAAAGTTTTATTAGTGTCATAATCTCTCTCTCTGTTTTGTTTTGGAAATATGTTTTTGTCTCCACATGTTGTGATTGCAAGGATAAACCAAGAACAAGTGTGGGGGAATCCACACTTAGCACCCTAGGAAAGCAGAAGCAACGAACACTATGAATGGGTCATGACAAGGAACTAGGCCTGGGCGCCCAGCTCTCCTGCAAGGCTACCCTGCTTCTCACTACCTTGTTCCTAATCCTTTCTCCATGATCAAGGCAAGTACTCATACATTTTTATTTTGCTTCTTGTTTTGGGATTTAACTCTGCAAGACACTTTAAATGAAATATTAAATAAAAACTTGAGTTAAGTAATGATTTCTTTATAATGACTAAGAGATAGACTTGCACAACACTATTTCCAAAAATATTGTTGTTGTTGTGAACTTTTTATTAGGGACCCCATATTACTTGAGTTGTTGAGGAATGTGATATAGAAGAATAATGAGCACCTGATTCTTGATATCTTATCATTTGGAGAATTTCTTTTTGAAAATCTTAAAATTTATAGCTGCCTTTCTCCTATGTGGTAATGATTAAATGCCTATTAGAGCCATAAATTATTTAACCTAGCACATACGCTACTTTCATTTTGTTGAGTTTGGTCATCCCGTGTTAGACCCTTGTCGAGAGATTGCTCATATCCTCAAGATCAAGATTCACTTACGCCCAGATATATTCTGCTATCTCTACCCTGGGAGTACGTAGAAACATGCCTTTCCGCCCATAAAAATCTATCTCCTACACTGGGAGAAGATCCAAAAATATTGTTAGGATTCAGAATAAATGCTCCAATATTGAGTTCAAGTTTTAAATTTCTTTTTCAAGTCTATTGTACTTTTTGTTGGCACGACGCTATGAAAAAAAGAAAGAGAAAGAAAAGAAGAAAGAATATTAAGATAGCCCAGGACCCTCTTTGTAAGTACTTCAAATATATATCAATCAAGAAGGAAGAAGAAAGTTCAAGGTCTTTAAAGCAAAGTTCATCGCCAATTTATCTTTTGAAGGAAGTTCTCTCCAGGAGCAAAGAATTAGGATTAGCCACCAAATATTCCACACACATGCACAATCTTGATCTAAGGGTATGACTGTCCCTCCGAGGATCCCGTTATGACTAGGCAACATATGCAGAGTAAGTATGCCATTCCTTGAATTACCTTTAAACTCCACATAAGCTTTTATAAGTAGGAATGTTATCAAGGCATCCATCATTTATGCCTAAGTGAGATTCCATAAATACCACATATAATGAGTGATTTGAGTGCACTACATGACGAAGAAGGTATGCTATGTTTTCTTTTCAAAAATCTATTAAAAAACTCTAGGTGACAAGATCGAAGGATGAAAGGGGCTCTATTTCACACTGTTCCATTTTTCAATTGCTCAAAGTTTATGGTAGACACATTGAATCCCGCAGTATACAGTGATGACTGCGAACAGTCTACTTCTAATATCTCGTCTTGCAGTTTTGTTAAAGTTAATCTGACCTTTCCTCGAGAACGAGTAAAGAATAAGTGTGGGGGAGCTTATTGGCACTCACTAAAGATTAAATGTACCTATCAATTATTGCTTAACAACATCTGAAATAGATCATAAAGCATAGTTGTAGGGTATTTAAACTAACAAGTTCCACAAGTGTTAGTGTTTTCACTTGATTGTAGGATTATCCTTATTTTATCATAGAAAAGTATCTTAGACGAATAATTAGAGCACACCATTGTGAAGAGCTCGTCGAGACGATTGAAACTGGCATATCACTTGCTATATTTGGAGTTCCGACGAGAGAGTCCACTTTGGATACACTTTGAACCTTCTAGACTACACCGAAATCATCACCAAGCAAGAGTTTTCTGGACTAACATAATAATCTCCACAACTTTGGTGAATTGTTATTTTTTAGGGATTGGATAAGAAATAACCAAGGAAGAGTAGGAGTCAAGAAACCGAACCAAATCAAGTCGGATTTCTGCAAGAATTGACGGGAAGATTCTAGAGGACACTAGAGGACATCAGAGCAAAAGAGAAGGCCACCTGGCACTGGGCCAGGGCGACCGGCCTGCCATGTGGGGCCGGCCAGCCCAGGTGGGTCCCACCTGGCAGACTCCTTCAAAGTTCGATCTCCAACCGACCTCCACGACGCATCTTGACCATTATTTCAAGTAGTTTTTATCCAAGGGCTGCGGTTCATCCCATCGGGCTATATAAGCAAGGGCAAACCCCCCTGAAGAGAGAGCTATGAATCTACAAATCATTATCCATCTCCAGAGTAGATCTCAGGAGAGGAGTCCCTTGAATGGACCACCTCTCTAGAGCTTAGCAATCAAGAAGATGACTAGTTCACATCTAGTTAGGTTTAGATCTAGTCTTAAACTAGAACTAGAAGAGAGAGAGAGGTAGAAGATCTGGAGGAAGCCCTGAGCGTGTCGGTGCTCCTCTACGGCTTGTACCTACGGATTCAAGTTCTTCAAGAGCTTGGATCAGAGATTTCTATGATCATCAACTTCTATGAGTCTATGAGTAATTGTTCTTATAGTTCTTCTATTTTCGCAACTCTTTGAGTACTTTGATCCTGGTAGCTCTAGGGTTTGGGGAGTTGTCGTACGTAAGCATGGTGCTTAGGTTTGATTGGTTGTGGAATGCCACCTATGTTTTGGGCCATGTGGTAGATCGCGAAGGTGACTTTTATAGCTTTGTTGAGTTCTATGTAGTCCACTCCTCGAATATAGGTCTTGTAGGAGATTTGGTTACGTGGTTGATTCATATCTATTTGCGGACTTCCATAGTAATCCCATAGTAGATTGATAAGAGCAATACTTTCTAAAAGTAGAACTAGACAGCCCTAGTAATCTCCCTCAACCTTCTAAGCGTCTCATCCTTGATTGTGCTCAGGGGTTAAGCATAGATCAAGATCCCTTCTTCCGTTCCTTTGGGTTCGATATATAAAACTGGGTCATCCTGGTGTAGTGCTACATCGGTATATTATCTATGCGCTTGCGGATAACATTCATATTTTCGTTGCACTTAATAAATACAAACAGTATCTGATTAGCAAAAATGAGGTGAGTTGCACCCTGCGTCGCATCGGAATCCTAGCTTGAGTTTTGGGAAGACTCGATGCTAAGATTTCTTCAACTTTGCCAATGGCCTATCACATTGTTCATCCACTTCCTCTGGGCGAGTGATGTTGATTTAGAACTTGTGCATGGCACTTTTCTCCTTCTAAAGTGGTGTCTTGACAGGCAATGCTTTTCCTACAAAATGTTAGTGGACACATACCCGAAGGATTGCAACAATTTCAAAAATATGGGTTGTTGCCCACAATTAATTTGAATTTCATTAATGCTAATTAAAAAATAGTTTTTGAAATTAATTTAGCATCATTTTTAAGAGGATTGTAGCTACACTCTATCATGGCTCAAGGCAAAGGTAACTTGTAGCAAAAGACAAGTGAGTGATATTTGATACTTACAGTTCTTCCATGGATGATGAATGAGCTGCGTCTTCTGCACGAGGTTGTTGGAGTTCATATTCCTTGCTTCATCTCCGATGTGAGATCATCTCTTGACTTACCCGAATTGTATTTGAGAGTTTTCTGTAGGGGTTAGTCTGACAAAATAACCATTGTCTACACTAGCGATTTTTAGTTCAATAACCAAACTAGACTCTATGTCTAATTTAATTAAGGAAGGCGATTTAACCTAAGCACCATGCTTAATTTAAAAGCCTTTGGAAGTACCCATGGAGCACTTCCAAACCAAAACATACTACAGCAGACAAAGGTAGCATGGAAGTATTAAGGAGATTCACTCATATAGAGATGAAAGAGTATGATCATGGTGAGGATTCTCTTTTTTTTCATTTTAGATGCAAATGACATGGATGCATGCAAAGAACTAAACATGTAGTGAACTTGATATTAGAAAATTTAAATTAAATGAAGTGAATGCATGAATGATTAAAGTAAACATGCAGTGGACTGATGAGGAAACATAATAAACTAGATGGAGCACATCGATTTATGAAAGCAAACATGCAATGAGATGCAAGAAATTAAAAGATAACTACTCATAAATTTAAAGTCCATGAGAAAGACTATGTCACCTTCCTGATCATACTTACCATGATTCACATGATGGTTGTGAGTAGTGCAACTTATATGTTTGTTACTTGATATGTGAATTGAGTTCTTGTGATGATGACATTTTCTCCAATCTACACTTGGTTAGAAATAATATATATGTATAGACAAACCTGTGAGATGGCAGGGTTCAATGTTGACAAATATCAGATGTTGAATGTTGAGGCACCCTGGGTTCTTCAATGTCTTGTGGAATTTTGCTGAAAGTTTGAAATGCCATCTATTATCCTATCTATTCCAGATTCAACAGAACAAGGGGTAATCCTACTTAAGCTAGTGATACACTAAATTAGCAGACATCAAGATCATTATCAAAATCTTTACGCCAAATGCTTCCCCGGCAATGGCGCCAAAAATGCTTGTTGGTATTTATTAAGTGCAAATAGAAAATGCAAGATTCCGCAAGCGCACAGAAAATAACAATATAGCATTTTACCGGGAGTATTTCAGGTATTGTTATTTATATTTTACCACAGGGAAGCAAGGATTAAAGAATCTGATAATTCACTATCATGTATGTACTAACTTAGTAAACCAACTAAACTAGAGCAGGGGTAAATGATATAAAAGGGTATATGAATGTAAGCACACAAAGGAGAATTCTATGATAAATGTGTAGCTAGCTAAAGTGAGAGGACAATGGGAGAGATCAAGGTTCCAAAATACTTCTGTATTACTTTGGTTCTATGTAATTGAGGTATGGATAGATATAGCGATCACACAATAACACTTTGGAGCAACAGTACCTTTTCGACTCTCGAAAGAGACTGGGAAGAAAGTAGTCGGGGGAAGGCTGCCAAAAGCTCTACGAAACACCAACCCGAACGTGGTGGAATACAAAGACCTTACAGAGCTGTCACCTCTAGGGCTTCCACAACTAAACGTAGGATTGGGCGCAACCTCAGGTAACCTATAGGCTAGACACCATGTCTAATCTATCGATTACTACTCTAATCACGGCCTATGACTAGAGCACTCAATGCGAGCAAAGATCCCATGCCAAGATGTAACAACTATACTAATCATACATATGAAAGGCATAAAGTAAATGGAGAAGATGAATATATTAAAGGACAAGTCTTGCAAAGAATAGATACAAAGACATACCAAATCCTTGAAGACTCCTCCAGAACCGGAGCACAGCTCTGCTCTCCCTAACTCTCATCTAGATCTAGTCTACTACATTGGAAAGTCTAGCCCTAATTCTCTAGAGATGAGAGATCATCCTTTCAAGGGACGCCTCTACATCTCCACAATGAAGAATGAATAATCAATTAGGGTTTCTCCCAGGGCCAGGGGCCTTGCTTATGTAGCTGCCTAGGATGCACCACGGTCATCGAATCAAACCAACCTTAATGGATGATTAATATTGATCCTCAAAGACGGTGGAACCACGATCCGTGAGACTTGCTGTGATTGGTCGCTAGGGTAGGGTGGGCGCCCTAGGGTCTAGGGCGGGCGCCCTGGCCCAGTGCCAGACTGGCCCAACCTTTGGTCCTGAGCTCTCTCGAGTCTTCTAGAACCATCTTTTGTATGTGTTCATGCGAAATTCATATTTCTTCATCTGGGACTCCAAATATTGCAAACCATATGTCCGTTTCGATCATCTCGATGAGCTCTACGCAACGGTTCACTTCATTTCATCATTTGGGATACTTTTATTTGATGCTTCAAGCCCTTTTCCTATTTAATACCTGCAAAACATAGGTTCACCAAAACTTATGGAATTTCTTAGTTCAAACCTCTAAGTCTACATGTTGTGATCATTTTCATGCATTTATATAAGTCTATTGATGATTAATAATAGATATTAACTACCATCAACACCGCCCCAGGATAAGTGGTGTTTCTTTGGTGAGTTCCATGTTGAGCACCACAAAGTCGACTGGGACATAATACCCTCTGATTTTTACTGGGATGTCTTGGGCAATTCCTGCCGGGTACTGAATTGAGGAGTCGACCAGCTGGAGTGTCATGTTGGTAGGCTCCAAATGTGTGAAGTTTAGTCTGTCGAGGACTGATTTCGGCATGATGCTCACACTTGCCTCAAGATCACATAAGGCATGATAAATTTCTAGGCACTGTTGACAGTAATTAACTATCAATTTTAATGATCAACAAGAAGAGATAAAGGACTTATAATGAGCATAACCATAGACTTAGGGGTTTTAACTAACAATTTCCATGAGTTTTGGTGAATGTCTGTTTCTGCAGGAGGTTGTCAAAAAATAATCAAAGAAGGTCCACATGTCATGTTTACACAGAGAAAAACCCACGCATCTAAAAGAAGACTCTAGAAGACTCGGGAAGGCAAACCACCGAAGATGGGGCCCACCTGTCAGGTGAGCAGGGCGCCCGCCCTGGCCTTGAGCTAATCAGGGCCGAGCTCGTGGATCCTGCCCCTAACCACCTTTGACGATGAATCTAAGTTGGCATGAAAGGTTGGTTTGATCCAAAGGCTCTGGTGCATTCGAGGAGGCTATATAAGCAAGGCCCTACCCCCTGGGTTGAAACCCTAATTCATAATAAGAATTCATATCAAGAGGAAGCCATCAGCAAAGCTAAGGTTTAGAGATCTCTCTCCACCAGAGAATTAGAATAGCTACTCCAATACTTCAATTTCTACATAGGTTTAGACAAGATAGAATCAAGAGTTGGGCGCTTGTGCCCAGGATTCAGATCATCGTCTACAAGTTTGGTACTATCTTGTATCTTTCTCTATGACTTTATTCTAAATATCGTTATGTTTCTTTTTATTATGTTCCTAGTTTGCTCTAGTTCTATATTTGATATAGTTATGATTGATAATAAGTTTATGTACATTTTTGCAAAACACTTAGCTCTTTTTTCGAGGGAGTTAGGTGTTAGATTACATGTAGGCCTGGTGCCTAGATGTTGTTTACCTGTAAATGCATCCTATTGGCCGGGTCATGTGGTAGTTCGCGGAAGTGACAGTTCTGTTGAGTCTTATATAGTCCACCACCCGTTAGTAGGACAGGCAGAGCTCATATTGTGTGGGAAGTCATGCTATGTTCTGGCTTTCTTCAGTGATATTCCTTATACATAGATGGAAGGTCTTTTGTGATATTCCTTATGATGAGTAGTCTATCTCTAATCTCTACGTGTTTTACCCTTTAAGCTTATCAATTCTTTATATCTATTTATTATGGCTTACCTCCTATCAAAGCAAGTGACTATGTGATTGGATTTCTCATAAGTAGTCATGTTTTGCAAGTTCATCTCTTATGTTTAAGTCCTTAGTTCTTTTCCTTGAGCTAGATATAAATTAACGATACCTGGAATATTTTCTTGGTGAAGTGCTACAATGGTATTTTATCTGTGTGCTTGGAGATCCCTTATTTATTTTTCTAAGAGCATTTATAATACCTACACATTCTTGCATCATGCTGGGGATGACAACTTAGCTTAAGTGGTGTAAGAAGTGACAACAGTGTGACACCCCAAAATTTCCATTTTTAGATGTGACGTAGAAATCTCTAAATATAACATTAAATGGTTTTATCACTTTTTCTAAAATTTGTTGACTTTAGTTAAGTTGTTGATATTTTAGATAGTGGAAAAAAAGTGAGTACCTAAAAATTTTCCAACTCAATTTAATGGTTTGTTGCTTTCATGCCTTTGCATAGTGTTTATGTTTGGAAAATGAATTTGAATGGTTTCAAATACGCTTAGAGTTTGATCCCAACTTTATCTCCCCAAATATCAAATCAATATCTAAAACTCAATCAAGTTTTTTACTCATCATCATTCAAAAAAATCCAGCATGACCCATTATGTCCTCTCCTTATATGCAATTAATGTTTTCCATGTTAAATTTCCTAGCACAACTCCTTAACATACTTCTTCCATATAATCTCCATTGTATATGTTTCTGTTTTAGTCAAGCTGCCTCTCTAATGGCTTAACAGAAATAAATTGTTGGACACCTTCTTCTGTTGTCCTCATGCCCTTCCCTACTCCTCATGCAAAAATATATATATTCATCTTTTCATTCCTCTTAATTCCATAACACAACTCTCCTATTAAGAGTGCTTGTTTACTCCATCAATTTACGTTTTTCCTTTCAGTTCCATGCATGCAGCAACAATTTCTTATCACCATTTGTTTCATGTGTTTAGGACATCTCTCTTCTCTCTGTGGTGCCTCCACCAGTTTCTCTCATGCAAAAGTATCAGCAGCATATAATCCTTCGCCCCACTATTTCCCCTTCTCTAATTCTCTTGATGTACAGAATAAAGCATGGAGCATTCACATGGCTGGCCACATCCACCTCACGCCACTCCTCTATCTCTAATGAAAAAATATATATAATAGCAGCACTTTTATTCCATCCTTAATCCCTTGTCCTTAATCTCATGCTCACCTCTCTTATTCACACCCTTCTTAATACATTTTGTTTTCTCTCCATTCGTTCACATGAACTAGAACTGCATGCCCTCTCTCTCCTTTCCTTACTGCGGTCCAATGCTCTCAGCCTCATGCAAAAGTAACAACAACATCAATTTCTGCTCCATGAATTTCCATGATCACGCCTGTCTTGAATCCTCTCTTCACACCAAACCTTTTACTCTATTCATTGCATGAATCAATGCAGATAATAGCAGCCATACTTCCTCCTCTCATTCTCACGCAACAGCCATAACCCCCTCATCTTTTCCTCTCTTCCTCACGCAGGAGCAATATCTCCTTCCCCTCCCTCACGTGAGCTGATCATCACTTCAGTCTAAGGCACCCGCTCTCTTTTCTCTCATGCAAAAACAGAATTAGCATCTAATTCTCCCTCCCTTAATTCCCATGGTTGCACCTCTCAATATTCCTCTCTTAACAACACCCTTTATTCCGTCAGTTTTGCCTTCTATTCAATTGCATGCATGGACATACAACAGCCATTCCTTTCCCATCTCTCCCTCACGCACAAACAGATGCATGCCTCCTCTCTACTCTTCCCCTGTACGCATTCTTTTCCTGTACGCAAGCACCATCTCCTCCCCTTCCTCCACCATGGACGGCCCATCCTCTTCTTCTACGTCTCTGTCCCTCGTCTCCATCAAACTACAGTGCCCTCTCTGCCATGAATCTATGTTGCCACTTCACGTCCATCCCCGTTCGTCGGAAATCCAGAATCCTTCGCATCATGCTGCAGTAAGGGTCATGGCCTTCTCTGTTCTTTCATGCAAATCATGTTCATCATGGCACCGTCTCTGTTGTGATGCCCCAGCCAACACAATGGTGCTGCAGCGCTTCATACAGAGGCCACTCCGGTGTGCGTTGTCGCCCCCCTGAACCTGCAGCAGAACCACACCACCACGACGATCGTTCTTGCTGTTGTACAGGACATGGTGAGGACGTCCATCCCTATTGCCTCTCTGATCTTGCTATTCCAAAATCCTATCATCCATCACTTGAACTACCATGTGGTGTGGAATCATGACTCACGTGTAATTGATGTTCCCCGGTTGATCGCAGGCCCTATCGTCACCGTCGTCGATGACGGGCTGGCATCACCTTCATCTGCAGCTGCAGTTAACGCCGTTGTGAGGACCCCATCATGATTTACGTCTTTTTTTACTCGCTATAGAACACATGCCATAATCTACGCTTGGTCGTATTCCAATGAAGTTTCATCATAATCATGTCTGTCCTTTGCGGACAGCACTGTTGCTTCCTGTTGGCATTCATGTTCCCAGTGATCTAGCGCTCCTGTCATTGAACCCTTCAATCATGATGTAGTTCCTGAAGCTGCACATGTCCCCTGTTGTAAATCATGAATCATCATTTAAGTTTGATCGAGTTTATCGGGGTTTGCTAGCAATACACTGTATTGTTTCCACATCCAGCAATACTGTCGCCAACGACAACAGTGTTCCTCGTTGATCCTTTGAATTCTGTGTGCATCCATTCTATGGAACATAATTCGTATACCTGCACATGCGCCTGAGAAATTTCGTGTCCATAGGATCCAAGATCAAAGAGATATCATTCTAGTTGTGCTTGCTGCTCCTGCATCTTTCAGCAGCACCATTGCCGATTGGCATGCCCGTTCCATGAGATACTGTCCCCCAACCATCAAATCCTTTGACTATGACATTCTTCATAAAGATGCACATGTTTGTACCAAATTTCGTGGCCAGAAAATCCAACACGAAATAGTTATAATAATTTTTGTGCTCTTTGTTCCTGCTGCCCTGCAGTCACACTGCAGCTGGTTCACATGTGCGTTCCCGGTGATTTGCCACTTTGTTGGTCAATCCCTTCATACACACTATGTATCACAGTTACTCACGTCTCTACAAGTTGGATTGGTCATACGTACCACAGCGGCTGAGATATTGATGCCTCAATATTTGCTTCCCTGCTGTCCAGAAATCAGCCATGCCACTCACTTCGTATTCACATTCCAGTCGAACTAAAGGTCGTAACATCATGTTATTTGCCACAACATACTACATACAGTCCACAACAACTCCACAAAATGGTTTTCCAGTTGGTGAAGCTATGACCATGATTCTTGTGCTCTATAAATCTTCCCAGTTAGCACACATACATTATTTCTACTCTATTCCTATCATTTATCATACCTTCCGTCTTCTACCTTTGATCTTTGATGCCCTTTAAATCATAGCTTTGTTTAGCTGTTTTTGCGCTCAGTGATCATATTTAGAAGCCCTAACTGTTCAAAACCTTTATGTGTTGTTTTTGTAATGATTGTGTATTGTTTGTAGGTTCATCTATGATGCTTGTGCTGGTTGCTATCAAAGTTAGAAGTGGAGCTGTACAAGAATGATTGAAAAGCAAAGTATGAGGACGTTTGAGCAAGTTTAAGGCAAGTATAGCTTGGGGTTTTATTTCTATAAACATGATCTTGTGACTTGATTAATGTTTCAGCAACAAACAATAAAATGACTTTCTAGCAACTTGATGATTTATCTGTAAGAGAACCTCCGGGATTTACAGTACAACTGTGAGGGCTATAGGGCTCTGGCTTTAGCTGAGTATGAGGACCTTTTTTAGCTTGTTAGAGGTTACCCAAAAGGACGCAAGAAGGGTGTGCCTCGTGGTGTATGGTTGTTTTCCTGCCTTGGGAGTGTATAGTGCCACGACCACATGTGCCTCATGGAGGAGGACACCTATGCACACTTGCCACTGAAACCTAGTAGCCCTAATTTGTTAGACAAACCTTTGAAAGGCTTTATAGTGAACCTTGCCGACCTTCCTTGGAAGTGGGTCAAGAGATTAGCTACCTGGGCGAAAGGGTAAATCACGATTCATAGTGAAAGTGTACACCTCTGCGCAGAGTTTATTAAACTAGTATACTAGCCTTGTTCAAGGACATGAGCGGTCTTGGAATCCTTACATTAGAAGATGACTTTGGATTGTTAACATGCTCATTTTTACTGTTTTATGCTTTACATTATTTACGTTACACTAATCATGAGTTACGATCTATACTACCTTGTTGTTATACTTACTGAGTTCGACATAGACTCACTCTTGCTATTCCCCCACACCTCAGGTGAAATTTAGGCTTATGATCAACCAGTCAGTTGGATCCAGTGGAGTATGCATCCGGAGTTTGGAGTTGTCTACCCGTTGTTTGTTCTTAAGGTTATATCTTTTACACTATGTATGTTATATTTAAAGCATTGTAATTTGATACTACCTTTACTTGTAGCTATATGTAAGAATTGACCTCTAAGACTCACATATAGTGTATGTCTGATTTTGTCCTTAGAACCGGGTGTTACAAACAGGCACCAATAGAGCATGTGATTATGGGGCACCCAAGATCTTGCTTCTTCTCTGGGAGGTGGTTGAGTATAGCAGTGCTACACTCTTCTGTCAGCTTGACAACCTCCATGGACGGCAGTGGTCGCTTGTTGTCGATGATGTCCTTGATGTACTTGGTGCAGGAAGGTATATTGTTGGCATATCTTACACCTCACACGTTAAGTTGTCATCCCTAACATGATGTAAGAAATGTGGTTGTACTTAATATCTAGGCACTTTATATAAAATAAAAAGATTATCCGCAAGCGCACAGACAAAATACTCCCGTTGTAGCATTTCACCCAGGAAAGTTCCACGTATTGTTATTTATAATTTATAACTAGGAGCATTTATTCAGGGATAAGAATAGGAAAAACAATATGGCTATAAGAATTACAAATACATATACTCTAGAAATGAATCAATTAACCAACTCTATATTAACGGGGGTAAGGCAGATAATAACAATAATAATAATAAAGAGATATTGATAGGGAATCCATAATTAGAAAAAAACTCATCTAATTAGATAGGATATAGAATAAAGTGACACGGTTAGAGATTTAATTCCTAAGTTATGATCCATCTAATAATTCTTAGACTGTTCTAATACTTTTTCTATCCTTTATAGCATAATCAATCTTCTATCTAAACATAAGGAACATTACTTTAGGGAATTCATGAACATAGCAATCCTCCCCAAGTAACTGGGTTCTACTTGTCCTAGATTCGAGGAGTGGACTACAGAGGACTCAATAAAGCTACAAAAGTCACCTTCATGATCGACCACATGGCCTGTAAAATAGGGGGAATTCACAGGTAAATATAATCTAAACACCATGTCTGCATTATCTCTACCACCTAATCCAATCTAGAGTTGAACTAAGTACTTTCCGAACATATGCATAAACTTATTATCAATCATAACTATATAAAAGATAAAACTAGAACAAACCAAGAACATGATAAACAAGAACATAATGATATTGAAGTAGCAAGAAGTCTTAATTACAAGATACAAAGGTAGAATTACCAAATCTCCTGATGATGATCCGAAATCCTGGGCCGCGTTCAACTCTACTTATATCTAGCTAGATCTAACCTTGAACTTGAAGTAGAGCTTTAATCTTCTAATTGGAAACCCTAACTTTTCTCTCTAGCCTTCTGAGAGATCAATCATTGATTGATTATTGATGATGCCTCAGGGGGGTCTACCCCTGCTTATATAGTCCGATGGGATGAACCGCAGCCCTCGGATCAAACCAACTTAAAACAAGTGTCAAGATACGTCGTAGAGGTCGGTTGGAGGCCATCACGCAAAGTGGAGATTGCTTCCATGTGGGCCCAGGCCGATCGGGCTGGCATGTGGGGCTGGCCGGTCCCACCTTGCAGCCGCCGTGCTCTCATCTTGCTCCAGCGTCCTCTAGTGTCTTCTAGATTCTTCTCGTCGAATCTTGCGGAAATTTGACTTGATTTGGTTTGGTTCCTTGCTCCTACACTTCCCCGGATTATTCTATTTTTATCCCTAGAAATTCATAATTCACCAAAGCTGTGGAAATTGTCATGTTAATCCATAAAACTCTTGCTTCGTGATGATTCCGGGGTCTTCTTGATATGATCTCGCTAGGGTTTGTGGTCGACCTTTCGATGAGAGGTGTGAGATAACTC
>CM041637.1:29878414-29939747 GCA_023333625.1 Bothriochloa decipiens | reverse complement strand
CGGTAGTTGTTGGCCTATTGACGCCGCCTCTGGATAGATATGAGTAGGAGACTAGATCCATATGAAAATAGACTTGACAAGCTTTCTAACAAGTCCTGATTCATCCCAAACCAACTCCGTATGTAACCATGGTGACCGTAACGAATTGGAGGTGTGCTGCAGTCCGAACCCAGCCTACGCAAGTCCTTTTCCATCTTGGTCTTCTCCTTGACTCCTAATTAAAACAAAAGTGCACGTGTCTCCAAGATCTAAACAAGATGGACAAGAACTCAAGAAGGAACTCACTTGATGATTAAGTTTGCGAGCACGCGCACGAGTAATAGGACCAGCAAGTATTAGCGTCGCTGACTTGGATGTATGATCAGTGTTGATGTCCTCATCACTTCTAGAAGGATCTTGTCGTATTGATGAGGGACTCTTTCGTCGAAACTCCAAATATAGCAAATGATATGTCCGTTTCAATCGTCTCGACGAGCTCTTCAAAATGGTGTGCTTAGATTCATCACTTGAGGTACTTTTCTATTGTAAAATATTGATAATCTGCAAAACAAGTGAGAACAACATAACTCATGGAACTTGTTAGTTTTAAACCCTACAACTTTGCACTAATAACTCTTTTACCATTATGTTGTGCATTAATTGAAGGTATAATGTTGATGTTAAGGACCATCAACAAGTTCTCCTAAGCTTACCCTTTGCTAGTCCCTTAGCTAAGTCAATCTTTTTAATCAAGAGCTAGGAGTTAGTACAATGCTTTCACACCTCAAAAAATACATAAGTTCTCAAACAATGCACAAGGTCAATGAGATGATAACCGACCTGGTTGGGCACAAGGAGGGGGTCGGGCGACCCACCTATGGCAAGTGGGCCCAGCCAGGGTCTTCTAGAAGGTTGCTCATGACTGTGGAGTGAAGCTGAGCTTGGGGGCCCACCAAGTGGGTGTCGGCCAACCCCCTCTATGTGAGGTGGGACCATGGGTGAGTGTCCCCACATGTCATAGAGTCCATTCCAGGTGTTGGTTATCTTCTTGTCACGTCGATTCCTTCGTTGTGGGCCCATGGATCCATGTGACTTCATCTTTACCGTTGAGAGGAAACACACTTGTGATCCAAGGGTGGCACTTGCTTAGGACTATGTTGGGAGGATCCTGGTGGTCTGGCAGTGGCTGGAAAGGTCCCACAAGGGGGTCGGCCGACCCCCCTTTGGTGGAACCAAAGGTCCATCTTTTGCAGGTGGCTTCTAGGTGCAATTCTAAGAACAATGGTGGTGATGGCTTGCCCAAGGTGGGGTCGACTGACCCCATCATTGTGCCCACATTTGCACATTGTCTCCAGAAGCTATGATATTGATGAATGTGAAGTTGGTTTGTCATTTGGCCATACTTGGTTGGTTGCCCAACCTTCATATGGAGCTTTCGGACACTAAAAAGTACCTGTTCTGAGTCCTTGCAACCAAATAATGAAAAGTATATGTGGAACTAAGTTATTTATACCTAACTCACTATGTGTTTGGTGGTTTCCTTCCAGAAAGAATGTCTTGATGATGGTTTTGATGGGGTAAAACATGGTATAACTACCGTCAACGGCTGACAAGTGGTTTTATGTCCCCAAACCTTCTCCTTATTTTTTCTGATCTTTCTGTCCTTCCAGAAAATTCTAATATTTGGTCATAAAAACTTTCTAAGGGTGAGGTTATGGCCATCCGGCCTCTTCTGACTCGCCTCAAATATATAAAATAGAGGGGTCTTACCGGCCACGGGTTGGTGGCCGGGTTCCTTCGTCGTTTTGTGCAACCTCTCATGTAGAGGGACCACTTGGGCTTTGAGTACACCAGTGTTTAGGATTTGTCTCGAATCAAGTCAGATGTAAAGTTGACTAATGAGGAGTTGGAGCAGCATATGAAGAGTGTTCTCGGTGAAATCCCTCGCATCCCTTGTCTCGTTGAAGAATATCACTCTAACAACCCACCTCTTGCAGTAAGCTTTTCTTTGTTTTCTATTTATCCAGGTTCTCTTATTTGTTTGTACTGATGCCTTATTCTCTTATTTGGCCAGGATTTTCTGATTGATCTTGCTATTGATACTGAGGCTGCTGCTGCTAATGGTGGGGATCAGATGGGTTCTTCTGCTGTTCCCATGAAACAATCTGTCTCTCCTAACTCTGATTGCCCTTATACTGGTTATTCTATTCGTGAGGGCCAGTTTCAACTTGTGCCTTATCAACTGCATCCTAAGATTCTTGAGATGATTCTTGATCCCAGGCGAAAGAGGGCGTCGCGTGACACTACTGGGGTGACTTCCAAGAAGGTGCATCCTGCAGCTTCAAGCTCTCTTTAGGTCACAAGTAATGTTATTATAGGTGAGCTTGCCTCTGAGTTCTTCTGTTTTCTTCTTCTGCTGCTTCTCACATCTTCTTTGTTCTATTTTGTAGATGGGAGCAACATACTCTTAGATGAGACCAAGGAGGAGGTGGTAGACACTCCCCTCATTTGTAACAAGTGAGTGCTCTTGTCTTCTTCTTTTGTGGCTTTCCTAGTTCTTTTGCATTTGTTCTATCTCTGACTTTCGTTTTTCTCTTTTCAAAGGCAAGTGGAGGATTCTGGGACCTCTGCTTTGCTTTCACCCTCTCTTGCTGCTGCTGTGACTTCGGCCATTCAAGATCTTGCTTCAATTATTGTACCTATCGTTCCAATTAGGAGGAAAGTGCATTCTTTTAAACATCCTTCGAGGTACTTGCTTGCTTTTTTCAGCTTTGTTCATTCTTCTTTTTCTTCTCTGTCTTATGTCCATTTGCTTGTAGATCTAGCATTGTGGGTTCTTCAAGTGGTCTTGGGGTTAACCAAGCCCTCGATGATGAGCAAAAAGCTCAATATTCTTCAGCTGCTGTATGATTATGACTTCTTCACCTGTTCTTACTTAGCCAATGTTCAATATTGTGTTCTAATTGTCTGCCTTTTGCTTGTA
The DNA here is from genome assembly GCA_023333625.1 of Bothriochloa decipiens. NCBI lineage: Eukaryota > Viridiplantae > Streptophyta > Magnoliopsida > Poales > Poaceae > Bothriochloa > Bothriochloa decipiens. Next base: position 29,936,785 of record CM041637.1, on the reverse strand, counting down.
GGCTTTGAATCTCAGGTTGGCCCCATGGTCACTGTTGATCCTGGGTCAAATCCTATGTTGGTGGTGACGTCGATCACCCTTGTAGAGGAACCCGTTGCGGTGAATGTTGAGCTGTCGTTCACCGAATCAGTGTCTTCATCGGTTGCTGGTGATGCTGGTGTTACTGGTGGAGGGGGCGAGGACTCGCAAATGCCTTCTTCACCACCCCATGCTCCCTTAGTTTGGGTTGATCCAAAGTTAAGTTGCCCTCATTGATTGGGGGCATTGAAAACTTGTTTTTGATGAATTTGTTACCAATTTTGGTGGCATGATAAATGTAAGTGCTTCTTTTGCTTTGTCTTCTTAATGTCCTTCTTGCTTTTGCCTTTTTTTTGATTCTTTGACTTCATTTTCAATATCTGTTTCTTGATCAGGATCTTCTCTTTGATCCTACTAAGGTTACGACTACTGCGGCTAATGTCGCCAATCTTGAGCGGGTTCGCAAAGAACTCGCTCAAGTGCAGGCGGAGTTGGTTTGTGAGTAGGAGCAGTGTCAAGATGCCAAGGTTGCTCACCAAGCTCAACTTGAGGAGTTGCATCATTAGGAGGAGGTGGCAAAGATTGCTGCTACTGAGATCCAGGCCTTGAAGGCCGAAGTTGCAGGTATTATTTTTCTGCTGAGTTGTTTTTCCTTCATAATTCTGCTTCATCACTTGCTTGCTTCTTTTCTCAAGGTTTTGCCTCTGATTCTTTCTTGTTGTCCTTGCTTTATTCTTGTAGGCTTTGACAAAGAGCGATGTTCTTGACATGAGAGCTCGGAGGCTATGAAGGAGATCCTCAGAACTTCTGAGAACAAAGCTCAGGCGGTAAGAGATCTGCACTCTCATTGCAAAGATGCCGAGCGACGACTTGCTTTGGCTCATGAGTTCAGGCATGATGCTGATGGGGATGTTTTTCAGGCTTTGAAGACTGCCAATGACTTGAACCGCCAACTATAGACGACTAATGCCAAATTCTAGGCGTTGTGGAATGCGATGAGTTACATCTTGTTAGATATTAGCCAGGATGGGGATGTGAGCCTATGATGATGTGGTTGCTTATGCCCCACTCATCCCCTCTCAGTTCAACTCCTTCAAGTGGGATAGTCTCCGGATGTGTGTGAGTAAATATCATGTATAACACCCCAAAATTTACATTTTGGTTTATTATTAGAAAGCACTAAATAAAATGAAAGATTTTTAAATATTTGGATAAAATTTGTCAAAATTACTTGAAATCCTAGTGTATCTTTATTAAATAAAAAATGTGCTTTTCAATATTTCAAAAATTAATTTGATGGGCCTTTGTTAATGTGATGCTTGCTTGTTGGTTGTGGTTTGTGCTTTTGGTGCACTTTGTTATCAAAAATGCGTTTAGACGTCGTTCGATGCGTCGTGGAAATTTTTTTGACATTTTCGGAATACTTTCCCATTTATCCTAAAGCTTTTCCAATTTTTGGATGCTCTAAAATATCATTTTCATAAGCTCAAAGTATTTTATTCGGGTTCATCATATCTCAATCTACCTTTTGTTATTTTCCTACAATTTTTGGAGTTATAGAAATATTTTTTAGGGTTTTAAAATGATTTCATCTTTTTCTATAATTATTTTTGAACTAAAAATGATTTTCTATAAATCCTGAAATTAATAAAACTACCTCAATTTTTACTGAGTCGAAACCCTACCTCTATACACATGACAGCGTAGCCCTCAACACGCTGATTCAAGATCAGAAAACCTCTTCGCGAGCTGCCACTCGTAGCTCCCGGAATCGATCGTCAAAGTTCATCTCGGCTAGGGTTCCAGCAAACTCTCCAGTGAGCGTTTTCGGCCATCTCGTCCGTCAGCGGCGAAAACTGCCGCCATCAGAAGGTAGCCCTCATCGTTCTCTACACTGTCAAGCCATTCTTTTTGTGAATACGTGTCCATTTGATCAAGTTCCTAACTCATCTCTTTGTTTTTCCGGCGAGGTCATCCACGGATGGTTTGATCTCCCTTTGTTTCCGGTCAACGCGACCCGGTGCCGTCCCTGCCTCATCCCGGCTCACCCTCGCGCCGCCACCGCGGGCCCATGGCCTCACGCTGTAACACCTCTGGTGTTATATTAACTAAAACCTACCATGTCATCATATGCACTGCAAAGCATTCATGATTAGGTCACTCTTGATGTGCATTAACTAAAACAAGTTTATATTTTATAGGTTGATTGTGTTTCTGAAATGTGTTGTCACATGAAATAATAAAATTCTACTTTCGAATGTCATCTCAAATACTTAGTTTATATTCTATGTACTTGAGGTGTAAACCGTGTTTACACTAGTGTCAAGCATAGTGTATAAATCTAAGTCCAACCCTAAAAATGATTTCCATATTTGAAGTTGAATTTGGGTTTCAAAGCTTATTCCCAAGCCTTACAATTCAAATTTAAATTCCAATTGGAAAGCTATAAAAGGTTTTTCAAAAGTCAACTTGGTCAAACAAGGGTGTCATTGGGTCATTGACCTAAAAATGTCCTTGGATGAGGTATGTGATCACTAATAACCAACCAATTAAATTAGAAACCAAATCGAGTTTGAATTCAGTTTCAAAAACCCTTTATTTCAAAACCTAGTTTTATCCCCTTTTTTGTAATTCAAAATCTATAAGGAATTTGGGCATACTCTAAAAAGACAGTTTGTAGATCTTAACAAGAGCTACAAAGTTGTTGTATAAAGTTTTTTAAGTTTCCACAAAGAATTTCAAATAAATTTGAAAATACAGTTTTCCAACATTTGTCCCCTTTTGATTTTAAAACCATAATTCAAAAATTATGCATAATTGGGAAAATTTTGTATATGAAAAAGGTTTGGTTTGAAAAAGTTAGACATTTCACAGTTTTGAAGATTTTCAAGTTTTATTGAAAAATCAAAAGTAATTTCAAATGTTTGTTTCTAGGATTTTATTCCCCTTTTGAATTTGAGTTTAAATTTCAAAATCCGTACAGAATTTGAGGATGCCAGTTAAATGAAAAGTGTAGCTCTTAAAAAGTTATGCAAATGATATTTTTGGAGATTTTCAAGTTCTTATATAAATTTTGGAGTAATTTGTAATTTTAAACGAGTGGAATTTCTGTAATTATTGCGAACAGCACCTAACCCTATCGTCGGCCGCCATCGCCGGCTTCTCAAGCCGCGCCGCCGTCCACCGCCGTGCAGGCCGCACATGCCACGGCCACCAGCTCGCCCGGGCGCTCGAAGCAGCCCCGCCGCGTGTCCGCAGCTCGCACCCCTCCCCTGCCCTATTTATATGCGCGGCCGATCGCCGTCGTCTTCTTTTCTTCTTTCTGCTCACCGCCGACGACCTCACTCCACCGCCCAAATTTGCCACCACCGAGCATGCCCCGCCTTCATTTTCTCCTCCATAAGCTCCGCCTCGTTCTTGCGCTCAGTTTGAGCTAGCCCGTGCTCGCTCTCCCCGCCCGAGTCGCCCGCGCGTCGTCGTCTTCCTCGCGGCCGGTCGCCGAGTCGCCACGAGCTCTCTCGCCGTCGATCACTGCCAAAGGTGAAAATATATTGCCTTTAACCCCTCTATCCTATCATCCGTCTTCTCCTGCTCCTTATGCGCACTGTGGTTGCTCTTTGGTGCATAGGACACACCGGAACGCCGTCGTTTTCACCGAAGCACCGCCGCCGCCATCAGCGCCGCCGACTGCAGCTCACCTCCGACCATTTTCCTTCCAACTAGCGTGCGCACTAGAACCGCGGTGAGCTCCTACGTCTACCCATGCCCTCAATTTCACTCATCTTGCGTCATGGAGTCCGGCCGCCGTGACTCGCCGCCGGCGTGACCTTGCCGCTCCGCCGCATGCGTAGCCGTTGCGGCTGGGGGCCAAATTGATCTTCATCTTGTTGCCCGTTAGGCTCACGTGGATGTATAGATCATAACCGTGCGCTCGTCGTCGCCGGAGAAGCTCCGGTGAGCTCTCCCGCCGGGCCGCCGCACCGCCGGGCCTCCATGGCCGCCGGCATGGGTGCCGTCGCCACCCCGCCATTTCATTTACCACCCTGATCGACTCCCCGTGCCAAACTGAGTCCGATGGTTCAAGTCCGGTCGCCGGAGACCTCACCGTCGGCGAGTAATCGCCGGTCAACTGCCGGCGGACCGTCGGTCAGCGTGGGAGCACTGTGCTCCTTTTTCTTTTTCTATTTTTAGAAAATGATTTAAATGCTATTTTCTTTAAAAAATCATAGTAATTCATGTATAGCGTGGGGCCCTGCGCCGTGCGGCCACGTGCCGCCATGCCGCCGCTGTCTCAGCCAAGTCTCGGTCGAGGCCTGGCTCTCCCTTCCCCGCGCGAGTAGCAGCCCCATGGCTGCTATGGCATGGTTAAGTTTTGGAGGAAGAAGAAAGTCCCAAGGTAGAAGACGACTTATTTACGGTTTCGCCATCAATCTTTAATTCTCCGTCGTTTCACCGTTTTAGGTCCGATTAATGCGATTCTTATAGGGTTAGTTTTGTATCGTCGTGATCAACACAGAAATAGTAACTTTTATCATGTAGCTCACTTGTGAATTTATTTAATAATTTAAATGTCAATTTGATAATAATAACTATTTAATAGTTTTCTAATTAAAAGTAACTTAGGTTACAATTTTCATTCTCATTGCATGGGATCTTGTCAACGAATGTTGCTTGTTATCAACAATGTTTATCACATCATGAGTTTATGTAATTAATCTTTTTTATTGATTAATAATTATTCAATGCTCTTTATTAATTATAATTTAGTTTAGTCTGACCTTGTCATATGATGCTTCTTATAGCTGTTCTCACCTGTTTATAAGTTAGATCATGTTAATGTTTAACTTAGTTTATATTCACATCGTTCTTTTATACTAATGTGATTAATATTAGCAATAATGCCTTTTAATTTAGAACAATTTCATATTAACCTTTGATCTTTTATAATAAATGTTAATATGTTTAGTATCAATATAAATGTATTTTTCATGTATGACCTGCTTACATTAATCTTTAAGCATATGATGTTTCATTAATGCTCTTACATGTTCAAAGCTTGATAAATTATGAATGTTTGAATGGCTTAGATAATACAACTGCTTATAATAAAATATAACTGTGGTTTAACTCTGTTTTATAATTCAACTATTTTAACTTTGTGTTTCTATTAAATGTCCAACACCTTGCTTTACTAAATAAAAGGAATCAATCTTATAGTTTGTCTCTTTGCTATGTTGCATTTACCCCGATAGTCGTGTTCTCTCTAATGTTAGCTCCGTCGTTTGTCGTTCTTGCGCTCTTACAGCCGTAGCACCGTATTTTGCCGTTTAGACCGTTCTATCTTTAGCTTCCCCTTTGATTGGTGTATTGTTCTTAGTCTTGTCTTTTTTGTTTATTTGTTTGTGTTGCTTGGTTGTTGCGACTATATGAGGAGCAGTTCATTAGCGTGAAGACCAAGAGTTGGGGATCGACAAGAGCAGCTAAAGATGGATATCAGAAGATAGTAGCTAAAGATTATTGAGCAACTAATCTTTGGATTTAAGGCAAGTGCAGGCACCTTTGATCATTTTGTGCCTATTCATGTTTAATTAGATATATTGCATGTGTCCTAAATCGGCAAACCATAGGATGATACTTTACCCAAAATATCTCCTATGGGGGTTTCAGTTGATAGGCTCTTAGGTTGCTAGTGCTCTACTTACCTTCAACCTGTTTAATGAAGTTAAAACTTGCTTCTTAACCTGTTGGAGCCATGGGCTCTTGGGCTCCGGCCGTTGGAGAAGTTGATGTTGTTCTGCATCGTTGGTTGGTGGTGAATGAAGGGGGATGTTAGTGGGACTCATAGCGACGGGGGCATCCGTATCTCCTCCCCCTTAAGGTCCTATTCGTGGAGCGGCAACCTGGGACTTCTGTACATCTCCAGGCTAATGGGCACTGGCTTGGTCTATTAGCAGGACCATCATGGGCATGGTGGATAACTTACCGACGGGTGCCATAGCCATGGTTGTTGTGGTGTTTTCAAGTATTTAGTATGATAGGGGCAGAGGGATCCATGTTAGCGGCGACAACACGGTGACACCTCCATGCATTTGCACTCATTTCTGGAGGGTTGTCACTGCCTATGACCCTACGAAGAACCTCATTGTGACCTCTGCCGGCCTGTCTTGGTAATAGGCTAAGAGACTTCCAACCTCGGGCATAAGAGTAATCACAACCTGGAGTGAAAATGTACACCTCTGCACAGAGTTTAAATCGATACATCATCATGCTCACGGTCATGAGCGGCCCAAATCCACGCATGACCTAGCCAAATGGTTTAATCTATTAAAATTGTGGTGATGTTGTTTGAGGTTGCTACCTCGGTTTTATCGGGATGGCTATCCTGTGTTCCCCTTAAGATGGCTATCTCATTCTTAATGTATAATGATATATGCTTATATCTATGTTACTAAATGACTCATTAATTGCTACTTGAACCTTAATAAAGGGTTGGGTGTTTCAATCAAGTTGATTAGAGAATAGGTTACAAAATGTTAAATCTTAATTGTTAAATTAAAATGCTACCGCAGTTATACCTTTCAGCTGTACCTTGTTTTAGCCTTGCATGTCATTACTCTCCGTCTGTACTTGCTGAGTTCAACATGGACTCGCCCTTGCTATAGTTTTTAGTAAGGTGCTGCTCAAAAGAAGGACAAAGATTGTTATGGAGCTTTCTGGAAGTCGGTTAGTAGTGTTTGGCGTATGGATCCCCCATTCAACTGTCCCTAAGAAGAATGAAGCCTGAAGAGGCGTTGTAGCCAATGTTCCGCGTTACTCTAGTTGTGTAAGTGTTAAATATATATGTTTCTGCTATATAATACATTATTTCTTTGATATTACCACTTTCTGTTGTATGTTTGGACTTCCTGGTCACACATATGATGACACTCGGTATTCTTTGAAAACCAGGGTGTGACAACATGTGCCATGTCTGGGTTCTTGCTCCTGATGCGTCGTTGGAGAAGATCATTGAGCCTGACCTTCCTAAAGAGTACTTGAAGCAGGTGAACGATTGCAAGGCCTCGCTCGCTCCTCTCATAGATCGGGTTGTAGGCCAGTTGGAGTTAGGTGATGATCCTGGTGGTCCTACGCCTTGGGCGCATCTTGTAAATTACTTGTGTAAAGATGTTGCTCTTATACAATATGAGTATTTTTGTTTTCTTCTTGCGCGGACTTCATCCTGACTTGTTGGTCTTGGTCATTGCTGAGTTGCATGTTACTTGACTTGTTGATAGGTTTTTAGTCTCTTGTAGGGTGTACCATGAAGATGATTTCCAAACCTTGAGTAAGAGACAATTTCCAAACACTAGTTCATGCCCTCCCCGTGCTCTCTAGGCTGTATTTTTCTGTCCTAAACCAAGGCTATGCCTCAGGGTTTAGGCTGTTGTTTCAAGATCTAGACCAAGGCTACTGCCTCAGGGTCTGAGTTGACGATTGCTCTAGAACAGGTCTGATGCCCTAGGATCTAGGCGGGTTGTTTTAGATTCTAAACTAGGGATGCTGCCCTAGGGTTTAGGCCAATGCACTGGTCCGGGCTCTCCCCGTGCTCCCTAGGCAGAAGAGATCATGCTCTAGACTAGGTCTAATGCCCCAAGGTCTTAGGCCAATGCGCTAGTTTGGGCTCTCCCCGTGCTCCCCAGCCTTTTTCGTGCTCTAAACCAGGTTTGATGCCCCAGGGTTTAGGCCAAAAGTTTTCAAACTCTAGACCAAGGCTGTTACCTCATGGTCTGAGCCAATGATTGCTTTAGAATAGGTCTAATGCCTCAGATCTAGGCGGGTTGTTTTGGACTCTAAACTAGGGCTGCTGCCCCTGGATTTAGGTTGATGCACTGGTCAAGGCTCTCCCCGTGCTCCCCAGGCAAAAAGAGGTCGCTGCTCTAGACCAAGTCTGATGCCCTAGGGTCTAGGCCAACGTTTCGTGCTTCTAGACTAGGTCTGATGCCCAAGGTCTAGGCCAAAATATATGTAAGAACCTGTGGTATTGACATATTGTCTATTTAAGGCTCAATCATCTTTATTTCTTCATTATGGGTTGTTTACAAGGCTTCTTCTTCTAGTTGTAGAATCTTCTAAGATGGCTGATGTGCCAGGTGTTCTTCAATGGGATTTTGTTACATGTCATCAGCTCATATGTGCTAGGTCCTACTGCTGTCTTCACTTTCAAAGGTCCTTCCTGTGGGCCGAGCAATTTGTGTCTTCCATCCTTCTTTTGAGTGAGTCGTACGACTGAGTCCCTAGGTTTTTAGGTTTGAGGTTGTGTGCTCTTGTTGTAGCTTCTTCTTAGGCCTTGTTGATATCTTGCATTTTATAGTATTACACATTCTCTGACTTCTTGTAGTGAAACATGTTCTAGTCATCCTATTTCTTTGGCTTCTCCTTCGTATTGCTCTATTTTTGGTGATGCCCATAGTAAATCTGCTGAAAGTATTGCTTCTGATCCGTAGAATAGAAAGAAAGGTAAATATTCTGTTGATCTGCTGATTTGGGTTCTTAGTCCCCAAACCACTTTAGGTAGCTCCTCAATCCATTTTGCACCATAACCCGTTGGCTCTCTCGACTTGTCCATTTGCGAATGAGCGACGAATGTGAAATCTATATTGATTCCATAATCTTTTGCCCATAATGTTAATTCCTTTGCAGTAAATGGTGATCACAGGTCTATGATGATTCTGTTGGGTATGCCAAATCTTAACATGTGTTGACAGTAGATAAGTGTCATTTTTAACCATCAAGGAAACATGAAAAGATGACCTAAATATAAATATCATCTAGATATAGGGGTTACACTGACATAATTCCATGAGTTTTGGTGAATGTCTATTTCTGCAAGGTGTCAGCTGAAAAGAACCAAGGAAGACCCACATGTCAGGTTTACATAGAGAGAAACAAACCACACACGTGAAGGAAGACCCTAGAAGACACGAGGAGGCACCGAACTGAACCGAGATCGATCGGGCTCAGGGTCAGGGCACCCACCCTGACCTCTAGGGCGTCCACCCTACCTCCTGGCGAATTAGGAGCGAGCTCGCAAATCCTTCCTCCACCGTCTTTGAGGATCAATAATCACCATTCATTAAGGTCGGCTTGATCTGAGGGCTGTCGTGCATCCTAGGGGGCTATATAAGCAATGCCCCTAGCCCCTGGAGGAGCAATCCCATGAAATCCTATTTCATTATTTCCAGAGAGGGTTAGCTGGGAGGGGTCCCTTGAATGGATCTCTCTCTTAGGACACATACAAGAGAGATTAGCTTTGTAGTCTCTGTGTGAGATTAGGGTTTTTCTTCTAGATTGAGATAGTTAGAGTGGAGGGATGAGTTGGAGGAAGCCCAGCCTATCGGTGTCTCCTCTCCGGCTTGTACCTGCGGGATCAAGTCTCCTAACCCAAGACTTGGTTCTAGGATTCTTTGGCAATTCAACTTCTAATACTAAGTAAGTACAATGTTATTATTGTTCTATGGTTTATGAGTTTACTTTATTCTCTTTTAGTTGAGAGTAGGGTAATCATCTATAGTGTAAGTGTGGTGGTTGGGCTAGGATACTCGTAGATATCCCCTGTATAGCCGGATTGATAGTAGTAGCATGGGAAGTGATAGTCCCATTGTTACCTTTGGATCCTCCTCCCATTAGAAGGACTGGTAGGATTAAAAGCCTGAGGTTAAGCATCCTCTGTGGTGTCTCTTTTCCTTTGGTACGTCTCCTTAGAAAAATAATCGCATAGCTTACTATTGGTTGGAACTAGACTGTTGTAGTAGTCTTCTCTAATTGCTTATATCTTCGCCACCTTGTAGTGCAGCCCAGGGGTAGTAGTCAAGACTTAGGTTAGTCATAGCACGCTTTCTCCTAGCGGATAAAACAAATACGATACTCTGGATTTATCTCCCAGGTGAAGTGCTCACCGATATCCATGCGCTTGCGGATTATTTCTCTTAGATTCTTTCGTATGCGTAAACAATATCAACAAGCATTTCTAGCACCATTGCCGAGGAGAAAGATGGTCTGCTTAGTTAACTTAATGTCTTGCTTTACCTTGTACCATACTTTTATCCTTTTATCCCTTTATCTTTTTGTCTTTTCTTTTCTTTCTATCCGCATGGATAACCCAAATTCCATGCCTATCTTTGAATTTTTTGCACCTTTGGAGACCAGCCATAGACCATGGGAATCATCAAACCTATCTTTGCCCCTAATTACGAGTTGCATCTGGAGTTGATTGCAATAGGTCAAAACCAACCCTTTTCTACAGCTGGGGTCCTATCTTCTAATCAAGAAGGTAATGAACTTTTGGCTATACCTAGGAAATCTTCTAATCTTCTTGTAAATTCAGGTTTAGAACTAGCCTTACAAGACCTTGTTCTTCAACAACATCTTTATACGGGTCTTGATAATATCACCTTTGGAGGAGTTTTCCTTTCTTTATCTGTTAGTAGAGCAAGGTTTGACCTATTTAGTGGACACAATCCTTGCACTATCCCTCATGATGAATTCCTAGAGGAAGAGAAGGAACCATCCTCCAAACAAGAAGCAAAAGTTTTCATAGCCAAATTACAAACATTCCAATCTCATGATTTGGCTATCAATCCCAAACCATTAGTGCTCCAAAATACTCTAAGGGAAGAAGAAATTCTACCCTTGAAAATTCTTTCTAGTGACGACTTTGGGAGGATCTTAAACTCCTGCTTCATAAGAGACCTTTGAGTGCATATACTTTGAATCTTCTCAAAGTATCTCTTAGAAAGCTTCTCAAACCCAATCCCTTTGAAGGACGTTTAGAAATACTCAAGAATGGCATGTCAAGTGATGCCATAGAAGGAGAGCGAAGCCATCTAGAATCCACTCCTATCTTTTCCCCTTCTATGCCCACATTAGATATGAAATTTGAACCCATCTTTAATCCGATCCTTGACCCCTTTAACTCCTTATATGCTCTTTCTCCTGAACCTCCTGACGATCCTAGAAATCCATCTAAGCATCCAATGTATAGGATTCATCAAGACCACAAGGAAGATTAAGAAGAGCATCATCAATGGCTAAAGAGGATTAAAAACCTATGCGCTATTGCCATTAAATGCATGGATGGGGCCTTATATATCAGACCAACTTAGGAAATTTTGGACATTTATGATGAATTACCTTGAAAATTGAAATTGATGGGGACTTCAATGAGCAAGGAAGCTACTTCATAATCACCCCCATCAAGACCTTGCTCGTATGAGAAATCTTCCGATTCACTTAGTCTCTCTAACATTGCCCCACATGAGATCTTCACCCCATCATGCTCCTTGTTCCTAAAGATTTTGAAAGGGTGGTTGTAGATGCATATATTTATCATAAACATTGCAGATCTTGTTGTGTTGACTTGATCTTGAGATAGGCGCGCATAAATTGGTGTTGGAGGGAAAACCACTTCACCGAAGCACATCTTGAAGGTTTCCCAAGGACAAGCTTAGTGTCCTAAAACAAGCACTTTTCGACCATAACATGAGTGCTCACCTTCTTGCTATATAGCCCTTGTTGTTGAGCATAGAGTTATACTTGTGAAAATATTCCTTTGGGTATTCTTGCTACTAACCTTACTAGGATTGGAGTAAGAAGAATGAAAGAATGACAAATGCAAGGTATGTCCAACCAATCATTATGCAACATTGAATTACAATCATCCAATCTTGATTTTTGCAAAAATCAAGCTTGGGGGATTTATTGCCTAAAAACATCTTTTGCCATGTTGCTACACTATCTTGGTTGACCCTACCTTTAGGATATGCTCAATCTGGTAAACAACAATCATGCTCTTTCATCACTGCTTGAGTAAATCTCTATAATGCTTTCATGCTACCTTTTGTTTACTATAGTATGCGTATGTTTTGAAGTATTTTAATACACCTTTTAAATAGGCATGGTGTTTCATTTAATTTGTTTCCTAAATTAAGTTAGACAAGGTGTCTTGTTTGATTCTTGAACTAAAGGTGTGCTGATTCTACTTCAAAAGGCTTTTAAATTAAGCTTGGTGCTTAGTTTAAAATGTCTTCCTAAATCAAATTAGATGTGGTGTCTAGGTTGATTTTTGAGCTGATAGTATGTAATAGTAGATGTTGGATATTTTGTTGGACTAACCCCTGTAGGAAAACTTTAAAAATCAAATTGGGAAAGTCCTGAGTGTTGACGATAGTTATACAATGTTTTTACCCCATCAAAACTGTCAACAAGACATTCTTTCTAGAAAAAACCATCAAACACATACTGACTTACTGACTTAGGTACAAATAACTTGGTTCCACATGTACTTGTCATTATTTGGCTGCAGGCATTTAGAACATGTATTTTTCAATGTATCATAGTTTCTGGAGACAATGTGCAAGAGATGGGCACAATGGTGGGGTCGGTCGACCCACCTTGGTCACACCGGAACCTTGATGACATGCCATGATCCATGACACACTCCCAAGAGTCCATTACCACCCTTGGATCACAAGTGTGTTCTCTGGACGGCTCATAATCAGCTCCCATGGATCCATGGGCCCACAAAGGAAGCAAACCGCCAACCCAAGGTCAACCAAGCTTGACCATACTCTATGACAGATGGGCCATGCTTCTAGATGAAGGAGGGAGGTCCCACATGCCATAGGGGGTTGTCCGACCCCCAAATGGTGGGATCCAAAGTGTCAAATCATCCCACCGACATTGGAAACCTTCTAGAAGACCCTGGCTGGGCCCACCTACCATAGGGGGTCGGCCGACCCCCACATTGGACCCAGCCAAGTCGATTAAACCTCCACCACCTTCCTAATGTTGAACATGTGATGGAAAAGCTTTACCCTTGATCCTAAGGCGGTTATATGGCGGTTTGATCCAACGTTGCATGATAGAGGTCATGCGGATTGATGACATGGCAATAGAGTAGTCCCTACTCCACCTCCCACTATAAATACCCCCAATAGGCCTTCACTTTAGAGGATGAAACTTAGGAGAAAGCCACTCTCTAGTATTTTAGCTATGCTAGTAGAGGGAGAGTGAGAAGTCTCCAAGGGGGAGTCCTGGCCAGTCAGGAGTCTCCTCCAATGTGCGCCTCATCGGATGCGAGCTTCTTATAAGTTTTACATCTGAGTCTTTCTAGTAATTTATTCTGGTTTGGTACTTTAAGTATACTGTCTTTTACTGGCATACTACTTACTTGTTCAAGTGCTCAAAGTTTTTGCTAAGCTTAGAGTAGTGAGATTAGTGTAGACGTGGTGTCTAGGCTATATCTTGCTAGTATCAGCTACTTGTCGCATGGCAAGACACCTAGCGCGAGAGTAACAGTCCTCGCTAGGCGTAGAGTTCCTCATACGTGTTGGAGGTAAGTTAACATAGTGAGAGCAGGGCTGAATAGGGTAGTCGCCTTGGTAGGGGTTCTGTCTCCTGCCTTTTCGTCTATCGCCCCATAAGGGAGGAGGTGGTAAACCTCGTTATACTTAGAATACCACGACTAGATATCTTTGCTAGTTAGACCTCTCTATCCTATTATCCTAGACCCTTTGTTTCATCACTGGATGACCTTGAGCCTAGTTAGTTCACTTCATGTTCCCTGTGGAAAATATGATACCTGGAATACTTCCGGTGAAGGCTACATTGACTACTGTATGCTTGCCGTATATCCATTTGCCACTTCTGGTGTCAACACTGAGCTGAACTCACACTTGAGATAGAGAGACACAACTCAAGGAGAAGAAGAAGAGTGCCACAAAACTGTTGATGGTAGTTAAATATCATTTTTTAACTTTCAACTTAACTAATAAAATGTTGTATAAAGAAGTATCATCATAGACTAGGGGTTTACTAACAGAATTCCATGAATTTTGGTGAATGTCTATTTCTACAGGGAGTTATTAGGAAATAAGCAAATGAGGCCCACATGTCTTGATTACATAGAGAAAAAGACCCATGCACGAAAAAGAAGAATCTAGAAGACTCGTGAAGGCACCCTGTCGATGTTTTATCACCGATAGCCCACCATCGGGGTACCCGGGAGGGTATTTTTTCGAAGGAGCTTAGCAACCTGCGGAACTCGACGGTTACCGGCAACAAGCTTGATGAGACAAATGATTTTATACTAGTTTGGGACCTTGACTTGCATTGAGTAAAGACCTTTACATCCAGTCGGCGTTAGCTTGTTGCGTTGTATTGATGAGTATGAGGGATTGTGTGTCATTGTGAGGCGTATGTGTGCTCTCTCTTGTTTACAAGGGGTACCCTCAGCAGCCTTATATGGGGCGAGGCCTGCTACGGGTTCTATGTATCCTAGTCAGATTCTAGGGATGAGTCCTAAACTAAGAGTTTTGTACTCCTTCCTATTACAATTCACCTAAGATATGGAAGTTTACACGTCGTGTTGGTTCATGTTTGACTCGAATCAGGCGGCGGGTTCTTCGATCCTCCACCCTTATCCTGTCTTCTTAGGGAATCTTCGGTGTCCCCCCATCGACAAGCCCCCGAGCATTCTAGGATTTGGAACTTGGAAGCCAGGTTCTTTCGAAGTGAAATCTTGGGATGCTCTTTCTTCTTGCTGCCGTCATCTTGGTCGTTCAGGAGTGTGATTTTGAAAACTTAGACTCACTGAGTGTAGCCCCCGAGCCTCTTGTTTTTTGGTACAAAAAGCTGGAGGGTCTGCTAGAGCCTTCATCTTCTGGTCGTCGTCTTTGTCGTTTAGTGATGCACTCACTGAGTGTAGCCCCCGAGCCTCTTGCTTTTTGGAACAAAAAGCTGGAGGGTCTTGATGGAAAATTTAAAGTGTATCTTCAGTTGAGGGTACTCCTGCAGCCGCCGGGCCTTTCCTGAGTTTTTTTAGTTTGAAAGAATGCAGGGAAGGGTTCTGGAGTTCTTCGCTAATTTAGTTCTTCATCGATGTACCGTTGGTTGTTGAGTGATTTTACTGCTTTTGTACCCTTCTGGAATATGCTCCCGATATGACTTCTTTGTCTTGTAGTGGCTTTTACTGCTTACTCGTGACCTTTGCAGGTGCTCTTGATGGCTTTAGTGTGCATGCCTATCCCCTTGTCGGCTATGCTGTGATCTCGCATGCTCGTTTAGTTGCTTCAGAGCTCTGTTCTCTTCACGTGGCTGTCTCTGCTTTTGATGCTCTTTTCTTCTATGGACTTGGTCTTCATACACCAAACTTGATCTATAAATATGGCTTCTGGTGCTCGTTCCCTCTTCATTCACTTGTAGCTTTCTTGAGTTTCTTCTTCCCTTCTTCATAGCTATGTATTTGCTGGTGTGCGAGCTTGACGAGCCCCCGGGCTTGTTCTGTTTCTTTTGTAATCTCCTTTAGCGAATTGGGTATTTCTTGTGATAAGGGTCAGTAGCAGGCTAACCCCTGGGTGGAACCACTTTGTCAAAGGTGTTGTGGCGGATGGTGTAGGGCTTGTGATGGACATGGCGCTATCACCGGTGCCTCGTTTTCCAATGTCCATCTCCCTTCCTCCTTCGTGCCTTTATCTTGGTGGTTCACGAGTTGTTTAGGTTGTTAACCCTTCACATGGTGTGGACTGACCTCTACTTTCTTCTCTGCTGTGTTGTTTTGGCGCTGCAGTGCAAATCAGCTCGTGTTGGGAGATTTGTCCAGGTTCTTTGGGAGTCGTGGAGTGTGAAGACGTGGCTGCTACTCCTGTGTACTTGGTGCTCCTACCATCATCGGCGACTTCATATACGAAATTGCTGCGGCGATTTTGTTTCTGGGGTTGCCTTCCTGCTTATCAGCATCGAATCTTGGTAGATGTTCAAAAACCTCAAATTCTACTGGTTCCTTGTTGATACTTGCAGTAGACCAGGACTTTCTTGATGCCCTTGCAGATTCCACTAGGCTCCTGGTTGCGTATAAATGTATTTTTCTTAGTTCATCGGGTCTTGTATCCTCTTTTACCCTATTGTAACCCTAGTATCTTCTTGATCAGTGAAATGAGAAAGGTATTTGTTTGTCCTTGTCTCCAATGACTGTGCGAGTTGTTTGTTGACTGAGATGCCATTGTATGGATATGATTCTATGATCCTGACTGTGTCGAGTTCTTTGATGATGTGCCTGGTGTTGTATAATGTATCCTGTCTTGCCTGCGAGTTCTTCTGACATGTCTTCTGATGCCTCTAGGTTCTTTTGGTGTCTCAATGGCTGGTCCTTGTAATCTGTTGGTTTGGCAAGTTGTTGGTGGCTCCAGGTTCTTTCTTCTTTTGCTGTCTTCATGGTAAAAAATTTGCTCTAGAATCCTCTATTTTTCTGCCCATTGAGATATTACCGTTGTCTTTTATTACCATTGGTGACTTATCCATTACGGACCTCTTGTGCTTGTTGACAGTGGATATACCCTAAAAATCCACACTCAAAACACCATCAACATGCCTCAGTTCCATGGAAGAATAGCATAACATGAGCATATTTTATCAATAATCAGTTCCACTTATACTCTTATCATAAACATCATGTCTAAAGAAAAATATGATGAATTGTTCTATCAACACCTGGCCCCAACATCCCTCTATGTGCAACTAGTTGATCAGTCTGTAAGGTATGTAGAAGGGAAAGCTTGTGATGTTTTAGTAAAAGTCAGAGGTAATTATGTGCCCACAAACTTTGTAGTCTTGGACATGGGAAATAAAGAAGATACACCTCTCATCCTAGGACATCCATTCCTAAACACTGTTAATGCCTGTATATATGTGGGTTCTGGACAAATCTGTTTTCACCTCCCTAGGGGAATGGAACAATTTGCTTTTTCACATGTTTCTAACACAATGCAAACAAGAAAGATCAAAAGAAAAGAAACCAAAAAGACCAAGCCAGGTAAACAATTCCCAAATGAACAACACAAGGGAGAACTGTCATCCATAGCATCCTCCCCTGATGGCAAGAAGGCACCGACAGAGAAGGAGAACAAGCCCGAGAGGGAACAAATAATTGAAGAATTTTCTTGCAACCCAGCAATCCCTTGGGGCACAGATACAAGCAATGGAATCAGTCGTATATATGCCGAGTCATCAAAGTAATACAGGCACAAGAAGAAGGCAAGGACGCTCAAGAAGGAAGAAAGAGGCGTGCCGGAGGAAGCACCTCCACAACATGATGCAGGTATCAACAATGTAACATCTTCCCTTTATATTCAGATATCGAATCAAGCCTAAGAACAAGGAGCCGGCCACTGAAGAACCAGGGAGAGCCAAAGGCGTACCTAAGGCAAGGAAGCAAACCAGCAAGACATGGAAGCTGAAGAAGAGTAAGGAAGCTGATCCTACACCACCAAGTCACGAAGAACCTAAACCCTCTACACAAGAAGAAACAATAGAGGAAGAAACCACGAAGGAAAATCCATGAATCACAAGGTATGAGTTAATTAGTACATTACATGTTTCCCTTTCCAAATCATGCATTTTACATTCTGTTATGCATACTCCTTAAATGAAAAAATAAATATATAAACTGATAAAAGCAATGAAATATAATAGAAATAAATAATCTTTCCTTTATGACATGCATTTAAAATAATAACGATAACAACAACAACAACAATAATAATAATAATAATAATAGTGTATTAGACTTTTGCATTAATCAACATAATAAAGAACAAAGAAGAAATATCCGACAAGGAGGCATTCCATCCCCATGAACCAGGCAAGCTTTGGGGGAAAATCCTTTTCCTCACTAAGGTATGGCATTTAAGCACAACTTTATTTATGCATTTATCTACATGCCCATATCTTCAGAATAAATTGCCTACTAAAGTGGAAACTCATTGCCATTCATGAATGTGTTAATCGACCTATCACTGCTAACTTTTTGATGTGAACCCGCTAGGGTTTGGGGACGATCTTTCGATGAGAGGCGTGAGATAACTTATTGGTGGATGGAGATGACGTTCACGGCTCGACTACAGCCTTCAAGACTGCGCCTTAGCGACCGATACACCACTTCCAAAGGCCGTCACGATCTTGTGGAGCGTGACAACCAGCCACTAGGGCTCCCGTCCTGCAAGCAATCGAAGAACTAGCAAGAACGAGGAAACAAGCACTGAATTGGCAAGATCAAATTGAAGGTTTCAAACTGAATCTTATTATGAGTGGGGTTCCAAAGACAAGGAGATGGGCGGCTGGATCAGCACGCACACCTACAAGCAAGTAGCGATGGCTAAACTTGATGTAAACAAAACCCAATCTGTTTGTAGAGGCTATGGAGGTATAAGAGAGGGTAGAGGATGACCTTGTCCTGGCAGGAGTCATCCCACAACCCCAGGACACGCCCCTTTTGGGCCCCACTTGATACATGGCCCATCGGGCAACAATCAGGTGACACCGAGGATAGAAAAAACCTCTTGGCATTATTTGCATCATTGCCTCTGACTCTAAGAAGATATCAACATAAGACTGGATCCATATGAAAGTAGACTTGATAAGCTTTCCATCAAGTATCAAAACGTCCCAATTGGAGTCCGTATGAAGCCGTGGTGACCCACACAAGTTGGAGTTGTTCTGCAGTCCGAATCCAACTCCCAAATCGTGTTGGGTTTGGACTCTTGCTTTCCTTGCTCTAGAAGCGACGTGGTAGCCTGATGGAGGATGTTGTGGACACATGGACTTGATCCCCAATCACCTTTTTTAAGGTACCATGCTTTCCATATGCAATCAACCCTTGAGCTGGTGTTGCCTCGCATTCTGAATGCAGTCGCACCTTCCCTTGTTGATCCTCTCCATCATTCCTGAGCAACACAAAAGTGCACTTGTCTCCATTGTCTAAATATGATGGACGAGAGTTTAAGAATGAACTTACTTGATGGTTGAGTTGACGAGCACGAGCACGAGTAAGAGGACCAGCAATAGGCACTGGTGTTGGCATGGACAGTGTGGATGTATGGTTGGTGTTGATGTCCTCATCATCCTCCCTTTCTTGAATTTGAGTTGTCCTCGACTCAAGCTCATCTTCCTCACCCAAATAAGGCTTCAAATCTGCAATGTTAAATGTGGGACTAATCCCAAACTCTATAGGAAGATCAAGTTTATATGCATTCTCATTAATTCGTTAGAGCACTTTAAAAGGATCATCAACTCTAGGCATCAATTTAGATTTTCTCAATTCAGGAAATCTATCCTTTCGCAAATGTAACCAAACCAAATCTCCAAGTTCAAGAATCAACTCCCTTCTACCTTTATCTCTAGCAAATTTGTACTTAGCATTCATGCGCTCTATGTTTTCTTTAGTGGTTTCATGCAATTTTAGCATCAATTCAGCACGTTGCTTAGCATCAAAATTCATTTTTTCAGAACTTGGCAAAGGAATTAAATCAATAGGAGCACGTGGCAAGAGGCCATAAAAAATCTCAAAGGGAGACATCTTTGTCATAGAATGCAACGAACGATTATAAGCAAACTCGATATGAGGCAAACAATCTTCCCACATTTTAATATTCTTCTTTAAAACAGCCCTTAACATAGTAGATAAAGTTCTATTCACAACTTCAGTTTGACCATCGGTTTGGGGATGACAAATGGTGGAAAATAAAAGCTTAGTCCCCAATTTAGCCCATAATGTTCTCCAAAAATGGCTAAGAAATTTAGCATCACGATCAGAAACAATTGTATTTGGCACTCCATGCAAGCGAACAACTTCTCGAAAGAACAAATCAGCATTATGTGTAGCATCATCAGTTTTATGACATGGTATGAAATGTACCATTTTAGAGAATCTATCCACAACCACAAAAACACTATCTCGCCCGTTCCTTGTCCGTGGCAATCCCAACACAAAATCCATAGAAATATCTTCCCAAGGAGCACTAGAAACAGGAAGAGGCATATACAAACCATGTGGATTTAATCGTGACTTAGCCTTTTGACATGCTGTGCAGCGAGCAACGAACCTCTCCACGTCTCGTCTCATCTTTGGCCAAAAGAAATGACCAGCAAGAATGTCCTCCGTCTTCTTCGCTCCAAAATGTCCCATCAAGCCACCTCCATACGCTTCCTGCAGCAACAACAAGCGAACGGAGCTAGCTGGAATGCATAGCTTGTTAGCTCAAAACACAAACCCATCATTGACGATGAATTTATTCCATGACTTCCCACCTTTACAATGCAACAAGATATCTTTAAAATTAGCATCATGAGCATATTGGTCTTTAATTGTGTCTAACCACACACATAACCTTTATCTAGTAGTTCTTGCACTTGTCGCTGAATTTCCTTTATTTCTTCCGGATTTGTTCTGTATGGTGCATGGTTTGGCAAAGAGGCACCAGGAATAAGATCAATTTGGGGTTCAATCCACGTATTGGTGGCAGCCCCGCTGGTATCTCACTTGGAAACACATCAGAATAGTCCTGTAAAATGTTAGCAATAGCAGGGGGCAAAGAATGTTGCATATCCTCAATTGAAATCAAAGCATCCTTGCATACCAAAGCATAAGCAATAGAGGTGGATGCATTGAACTCATTAATATCAGATTTTGTAGCAAGCATACAACGTCCTTTCAGTTTTACCTCATCTTTGTCATAAACAACAGATTTGGTATTTTTAGTTCTCTCACTCATCGCTTTTGCAGCCTTTGCAACATCATTTTGCATAATGGTTTCAGGAGACATAGGATGCAACACAATTTTCCAATCATGGTATAGAAAAGAATATTGATTTGATCTGCCATGATGCATAGAATCTCTATCAAATTGCCAAGGTCTACCTAACAGAATATTGCAAGCTTGCATAGGCACAACTTCACATTCAATAATATCTTTGTATGATCCGACGGAAAAATTAAGTCGCACAAGTCTAGTTACCTTTGCCTTACCACTGTTGTTCAGCCACTGAATGTAGTAGGGATGCAAGTGTGGTTTGGTGGTGAGGGCAAGCTTCTGCACCATATCGCTGCTTGCCAAGTTGTTGCAGCTACCTCCATCAATGATCATGCGGCACGAATGCTCCTTGATGACACATTTGGTTTGAAATAAAGTGTGTCGCTGATTTTGCTCCGCCTTCTCCATTTGTGCACTAAGCACTCGCTGTACAATCAAGCTCTCATAGTGGTCTGCATCACCTGCATTAATATGTTCTTCTATGTGTTCCTCACTACCTGGATGGTCAGCCGCAAGCAACGCAAGTGTATCTTCATCATAATCACTAGCAGATGAACACTCACTATCTTCTTTGACAATCATAACACGCTTGTTTGGACAGTCAAGCATCACATGCCCATATCCCTTGCACCAGTGACATTGTATCTTGCTTGTTCTACCTGTCGATGACACGGATGAAGTACTCGCAGCTGGCTTTTGCATTGTCTTTGCAACCGAATTGGTGGGGGCAGTTTGAGTCTTGTCACTCGTTGATGGCGTAGGAGCACGTGTAGATGGAGTTGTAGACGTGCGTTGCTGCCATGAGTTAGTTTTCCCTGCAGAAATATTATTCCTTGCGCTACCACGTCGTCCCTGCACTTCCCTTCTAGCTTTACAAGCAAGATGAAACAAACGGGTTATGTTAGTATAATCTTTATATTCAAAGATGTCCTGGATTTCACGATTTAGCCCGCCCAAAAATCTAGCCATAGCAGATTCCTCTTCCTCCTGTAAGTTACAACGCAACATTTCCATTTGTAATTCCTGATAATATTCTTCTACACTTTTAGCACCTTGTATTAATCGCTGCATCTTATTTAACATATCACGTGCATAGTAAGAAGGAACAAATCTAGCCCTCATGACTCGTTTCAGCGCTTCCCAAGTTCGAGGTACGTTATTAGGATTTTTGTTACCATGTTCTATCCACCAAACTAAAGCAAAATCGGTAAACTCACTAGTAGCAGCTCTAACACGAGTATCCTCAGGAAAATTGTGACATGCAAACTTTTGGTCAACGGCAATTTCCCAAGTAATGTACGCATCAGGATCATACTTACCATCAAAATAAGGTATTTTAAATTTAATCTTGCTAAAAGCATCATTATTATTAGGTACCTCACGTCGATGGTGACCACCCATACCTCTACGATTATAGTGTAGACGACGTCGATCACAAGCATCCCGATCATCATGTTCGGTATCACTAGTATAATCTTCATCATAATTATCTTCAACTTGCTCTTCATCCTTCTTGTCATCATTATGCCGCTTTTTGTCTTTTGTGTGGAAGTCATCAAAACAGTGCAAAAGGGCAGCAAGGATTTTGTCCATATGAGCCACATATGCCTCCAACCCTGTAAGCTTGTTGGAGGTGGTAAGTTGGGCTATCTCCAATTGCCCAATCTTGTCATTGGTTACTTGTAAATCGTTATCAAGTTCATCTGTATGCAACTGCACTTGCCTTGTAAAATGTTGAATGATGCCCTTGGTACGAGGAGATTGTGGAATCTCATCACCATCCTCTGATCCTGTCATGGTTCAACAAAACAAAGTGGAGACAAGAAAACAGGTGAAGAAATAAAAGCCCTATATCTATTAGGACGTGGCTACAGCAAGGCGCTCCCTCTCAACCTGTTAGACACGTTCTTACCAATTCTTACCTTGCTCAACAGGAGGAATCGACTACCAACAAGTCCGCAGCAATGGAATGAAGTGTATCGGTGCCGTAGCAACAAGACCTGTCAAGCTGTAGAATATGTGTAGCTATAGGTGGGCTGAAACAAGGAACAAACTAGCACCACGTTAGTTATAAAAGCTAGCTAAATAAACGTTCAACGGTGGTACTGTGCTGGTCCTAGGCTAGACTGTGCTAGAGACGCGAGCCTAGACACAAACGAAGTCACGATACAACAAGGAAAAAGACACGTAACAGCAAGGAATGACTCGCCTTTTTTTGCTCAAACAGCAAGGAATCACTCCCCTTCTTTTCCTCAACTCTTCTTTTCTTTCTCTTTTTTTTCTTTGCTATTTTTTCTTTTTCACTTTGCACAACTAGAACAAATCTGAATCTTGGCAAATCAGATTTCAGAAAAAACTCTTAGTATGTATTTCTCTTTCTTTTCAGGGGTGACAAGAATGCAACTAGAAACTCAGAAATTTTTTTATATGTGAACGAAACTTGATTGAGAATAGCGAGGATGGATATGGTAGTAATATTTGCAGCGGAGATGTATATGGAGGTGGCGATGGCAGCGGAGATGTAAAAGACCGATAGTGACCAAAACGTGACAAGAACTCGAAACTCTAAAAGACTAGAACTAAAACCAGCACTGGACACGACCAAAGCAAACGCAAACTCAACAAGCCCTAACTAACCAGTACTAGCCACGGCACAAAGGTTTTGTAGGAATATGGAAAACTAATCTACTATTTTTTGTCTTGTCTGGACTATAGGAAAAATAAAACAACGATTGAAAATCTCTCACCGGTAAACCTTGCTCTAATACCAACTGATGTGAACCCGCTAGGGTTTGGGGACGATCTTTCGATGAGAGGCGTGAGATAACTTGATTGGTGGATGGAGATGACATTCACGGTCCGACTACAGCCTTCAAGACTGCACCTTAGCGACCGATACACCACTTCTAAAGGCCGTCATGATTTTGTAGAGCGTGACAACCAGCCACTAGGGCTCCCGTCCTGCAAGCAATCGAAGAACTAGCAAGAACGAGGAAACAAGCACTGAATTGGCAAGATCAAATTGAAGGTTTCAAACTGAATCTTATTATGAGTGGGGTTCCGAAGACAAGGAGATGGGCGGCTAGATCAGCACGCGCACCTACAAGCAAGTAGCGATGGCTAAACTTGATGTAAACAAAACCCAATTTGTTTGTAGTGGCTATGGAGGTATAAGAGAGGATAGAGGATGATCTTGTCCTGGCAGGAGTCGTCCCACAACCCTAGGACACGCCCCTATTGGACCCCACTTGATACATGGCCCATCGGGCAACAATCAGGTGACACCGAGGATAGAAGAAATCTCTCGGCGTTATTTGCATCATTGCCTCTGACTCTGAGAAGATATCAATATGAGACTAGATCCATATGAAAGTAGACTTGATAAGCTTTCCATCAAGTATCAAAACGTCCCAATTGGAGTCCTTATGAAGCCGTGGTGACCCACACAAGTCAGGGTTGTTCTGCAGTCCGAATCCAACTCCCAAATCGTGTTGGGTTTGGACTCTTGCTTTCCTTGCTCTAGAAGCGACGTGGTAGCCTGATGAAGGACATTGTGGACACATGGACTTGATCCCCAATCACCTTTGTTAAGGTACCATGCTTCCCATATGCAATCAACCCTTGAGCTGGTGTTGCCTCGCATTCTGAATGCAGTCGCACCTTCCCTTGTTGATCCTCTCCATCATTCCTGAGCAACACAAAATTGCACTTGTCTCCATTGTCTAAATATGATGGACGAGAGTTTAAGAATGAACTTACTTGATGGTTGAGTTGACGAGCACGAGCATGAGTAAGAGGACCAGCAATAGGTACTGGTGTTGGCGTGGACAGCGTGGATGTATGGTTGGTGTTGATGTCCTCATCACTTTTGAACATGAAAATGACTTTATCTTGAGTCAACACTATTGTGGGTAGCACATGCTAATAACTAAGAGCATGCTATGGTGAGATATGTTGTGATAAGTAAGAGTAATTCTTTTAAATTGACTGAGGGACAGTTGGAATGGATATCTGGAGTTGATTTTTTTACAAATCTCAAAAAACTCTTGCAACTTGTTCCTCAATGGTTTCAAAAATACCTACCACCATGCCAAGTACATGTTCTATAGATAGAAAACCTACCAAAAAAGTGTCTTGTTTGTGTTAAGTTTAGTTAGACTTTATCAATCTAAGTCGAAAAGCTGGTCTTGTTTTTTGATCAAGATCACTAACACGTGCACCCCTTTGCAACTTCTAAACTAGGAGTGTGCAACCACCAAATATCTCTCATCCCCCTCTTACTATTCTCACTCAGAGGATATGCAATGCTGCTCCTAATCATCATGAGACTATGGATACATATCCCTCGGAGGAGCAGGGTTTACTTTAAAATGGGAGAGAGAAAAGAGGGATATAATCCCCAATGAGAGATAGTGGAAACCTCAATAACTGCTGAAGAAAAGAGGGATATAGTAACCATGCTCCCTCCGCCTGAAAGCAGGCATCCATTCTAGTCTCAAGGAGTTCCACCAAATATTTCTACACTTGCACAATCTTGACCTTTCTGCATGATTTGTTTTCTCCTAGTGATCTAGGCATCTAACCTAGCAATAAATGCAATTCAAGTCACTCTTGTTTTTCCCACCTACCGAACTCCACAAATAAGCCTTAGTGGTAAACTCTAGCAAGTGAATACATCACTCACGTCAATTACATTGAGAGACTGAGTGTGCCATTTGAGGATTTTCTGCAAGAATTTCTATCAAAAATTTTGAAAACCTCCAGGTGAAGTTCTAGCTGAACTAAAGCAAGGGATAAAGTTTCTGCCTGTTACACTATCTTGCTTGTGCATGCTGCAAGGTGAAAAAGCTATAAGCCCCATGTAGTAGACTTGAGCTAGATCTAAATCATGTTCACATATTTTACTCTACCATGCTCAACCCGCATGTTTTTCTTGAGGACAAGCAAAAGGGTAGCTTGTGGGAGCTTGTTGATGGCCAGTAACCCCTGTTTTCACCATCAACATTTTATTAAATAAATAGCAATATAACCCGACAAAGCGTAATTTGCTTTGAATTTTACCTAGTTCCACTTGTACTTGGAATTCATATTTGTATGCAAGAAAACACCAAAAATATGTGCAAATGGACCAAGAGGAGGCAATGGGACGTGATAGGGTAGCAATCAGGCCAATTGCCAGGGCGGCCACCCTAACCAGGGCGCCCACCTTGGACCCTGGACGCCCACCGTAGTCATACCAGCTCCCAAACTCAACCACGTCATCGATCTACGACAACACCTCCCCATGTCTCCCAACCATCAAAATCAAGTCGGTTTGATCCAAGGGCTCCCGAGTGAAGTCACTTGGATCCATGGCCCATTGTCATGCACTCAAGAGGTTAAGTCAGTTGGAACCGACTCGAAACCAACTTAACCATCATGCAACCTACTTGAGGGGATGAGCTACGGCCGTTTGATTGTGAGGTGGTGCCAGGTGGACGGCGCCCACCCTGGCCAGGGCGCCCGCCAGGCGGTGCTAGCAAATCGACCTCCCTCTTTGCCTACAAGTACCCCTTGGTGTCCCCATCACTATATAAAGGGCACCTCGGCCATTGAAGAAATCATCACTACATCACTACCTCACAAGCACAAGAAGGCAAGAGCCTTAGCATAGGAAGCTCTAGCTATAGTGCTTAGTGCCCTCTCGCTCTAGCTCCAGCTTAGCTAGAGTAGCAGTCGCCTGCAAGAGGGGAGGAGTCGGGTGGAGTTCCACCTCGGAGTCAGGAAGAGTCTTCCGGAGTCTTCGAGTTCCGTATATTTCTTTGTAATCATACATTATCTACTTAATAGAAGTACTTTACTTCAAGTATTTCATTAATTATTTACTTACGCCTTTACATTCAAGTCTTATTTTCCTGCTATTTATTAGTAGTGAGGTTAAGCTTTGATTATAGGCATAGGTTTACTGAGTTATCTTAGTGATAGTTATATTTATCTGGTGCTGTTTTGTCGCTTGGTTAAGGTGTCTCTGCTTTGAGCTCAAGTAGAGATAGTACGTTTCTAGATTAAGCGCGGTGCTTAGGCTAGAACTTCCCTTCAGATACGGCTAGGTCTCCGGAGGTGGTAGCAATAGGTGGTGACAACCCTATTTGCATGTGTAGTCCGCCACGCTAGATTTAGTTCTTAAAACGTAAGGCTCGTGGTGCTTTGTGTCCAATTAAATCAGGAGAGCATATGCCTCTTTAACAGATATAATCTTTCTATTCACTTAGCTACCTTAGTTACCTAGATTACACCCGAGTGCACACACTGAGAGTGAAGTAGCGATCATAGTATTATCTTAGAGTCTAAGTTATCCTTAGTTATCATTCCACTTATCCCTTTTACCCTACACCCATTAATTCACCACACTCTACCCAAGGATACACCAACACCCAGCCTTCTATTGGGAATAAATAAATTGACACCTGGTACTCCCAGGCGAAGTGCTACACGATAGTTTTGTGCGCTTGCAGAATTCTTTTCTAACCTGCAGAACGTGTCATGTGTTTTTAGTGTCGGGACTAACAACCCCGTTAAGTGACGCTAACAAATACCAACACTTAGTCTTACCTTTGATTGCCGTTGGTCTGCACGGACAGTTCATGAGCGCACTCCTGAGAGGTGACAGGCCTTGGGCGGCATTAGGGTTTCTCACCATGTTCGGACTAGTTCTTAAAGGTAGGGAGTCCATAAGCCAAATAGTCACTTTAGTGGAGGTTCTATCTTCCACTGTCTCATCTATCCCCACCACTAATTCTGTATAATTTCTATCGACAAATTATTTAGCAATAGTAAATAAAATCTTGAGAATAACCTGCAGTAAAGTTTTGAGCTGTGGATCACCCCATGGTGGGGTTAGTCAACCCCACCAGTGGGCCCACTGCCTCTCTTTTCACTTTGGCCCATTGCTCTGGTTCGAGACCAGCACTTGGATGCCATTGGGGCGCTCAAGTTGTTGGGAATATGCCTAGAGGTAATCATAGAGATGATGATATTCTGATTGTATCTATGACATGTATTATGTGTTCATTGAATATCCATTATAGACAACTTGTATTGATTAGCAATTGTGTGAATTGTTTGTGAAACTCATTTACTTGAATGGTTATTCTAAAGTTGTCCCTGGTCGGTGTTCTTATGAGAACACACTTGAATATTAGACCAGCACATGTATTAGTTGATGACTATGTTTCACAACTCATGGACACAGAGATGTCGAACTAATAATGTGGGCACATGTGAGACATGTAGGCTAGACTGATCCAACATGAGAAAGTCTCTATTCACATCATGTATGTTATGTCCTTAGACCTGAGATTGTGGTATGTACTCAAGATGTGAAACGGCCTGCTTAGGGACTGTCAAACGCTACTCTGTAACTGGGCAGTTATAAACGTGGTCAGGAAGCATGCTGTGAGACATAGACAGTTAAGATGGAATTTTTCCCTCTCTGTGTGAGAGAGATATCACTAGATCACTCAAGTGATTGGATCAACAAATGCATGGTCGTGCTTGGGTTAAGTGTTAACCCATGAGTTGAACCATATATCGAGTGGCAAAGGGAATAACTTGTACGTGGTCGTAGTGGTTCGTCTGATATAATCTTTGCACATGCATAGGAGTTGTCACGCCTTGCTAGAGGCCGCTATCAACTGTTGGGCGAGTAGGAGTACTCGGCCCATGTCTATGTGTGCGTGAACCCATAGGGTCACACGCTTAAGGGCTGGAAGCCTAATACGGGTTGGACCCGAATTAGATAAGGCTTAGGGTTCCTGATGGGCCTCGAGGTTGGGGTCACATAGGGACGCCTATATAAGCAGGGGTAGGGGCGAGGCAGGTCTAATATGCTTGATCTATCTAACTCCCGTCGCCCACCCCACGCTTGCACCTTTGCTCATTGCAGACCTAGCAGTCTGGTTGCACAACGCTTCTCCCCGCTGTGTGGGATTCCTCGGAGGTGTTATATCTGTAGCACTTGGACAGATCACTTCGATCATCATGGTCAGGACTGGTCAGCACTGGTCGGCATCTGCTCGAAACATGCTCGGACGATCCGCAAGCGAAGGGCGTACTTGACGGACGACCACGCAACTGCACGACACTGCTATGACGTGTTCGACTACATCGAGTCTTCCACTGCACTAGCGCGTCTAGTGGTAATCCCATGACCTATATCTGGTAGTAGATCCTGGTTTATGAGGTAGAAAAGTTTTATTTTCTGGCTAGCGTAGCACCCTCATGACCCTACACATGTGGGGGTTGGCCGACACCCACATTGAACCTTTTGGCAACCTGTTGTCTCCCATTTGCTTCACTTTCAAATCCTATGCACACCATTCCAGCCAAAGCCCAAAAAGAAATGGTCCCTTGCTTTATTTCTTTAAACATAAGATGCTCTTTTTCATCTTTGATTCTTTTGGGACCATGCCACCAGCTCAAATTCTGCAAAGTGGTCACCTAGGCATGCTCTAGTGTCCATGGGAATCTTGTTAGACATGTCTCCACTTTAGCCATTCATCTTTTCTCTTTGACAATGCACTAGGCAAGGGAATCTCTGAACAGCACACCACTTTTGGTCAACACCTAGCCTTTACTTTACTAGACACTTGATGACACAATGTCTAAAGTGCTAAGTGGCCTAGGATGGGGGTTGGCCGACCCCCACTTTGGATAATCTCTAAAAAAGTTTTCAAACATGTTGCATGATTCCCTGCCAGGATTCAAAATAAGGTTTAAAGTGCTTTTGGGGTGGTCGGCCGACCCCTACATTGGGTGTCCACCACTTGCCCTTCTCCCCCTATAAATACCCCTGCATTGTGAGCTCAACTCCACAACCAAAACCATCAGAATCATCTCGAGCTCACAATCTCTCTTCTTTTCTCCTCTGTTGCAAGTTCTCTCTCAAGTTTAATTTAGTCATAGCCTTCCAGAAAACCCAAAAATATTTCTTGCATAGTATTAGTAGTAGGAAGACCTTGGTTGTCTCACTTGTGTAGCTAGATGAAGACATTCCTCTCCTGGTTCAAGAAGTCCAAGAAGGGTGAAAGTTCTTCCCAGGGCTCTCACCACACCAAAGAAGGAACTCATGGGAGAAGAGATGAGGAAGAGAGCTACCACCCGATGGTACTCTATGAGCCTCCATCAAGAGTGATAGAGCTTGAGAGCGGCCTCATGCTGAGCCAAGAAGAGCTACAGAAGTTCAACATCCTTCAAGCAAGCAACTTCCATCACACGGGCATCATTGACCTGGTCCTCTTGGACCGTACAGGTATGAGTGAAGAATTCGATGTTGTCTTTAACACAATTGGTTGGGGAGAATTTTGGCAAGTTCATGAACTTGGTATAAAAGTGCTTACCTAAGAATTTTTGTGCACCTTACAATTAAGAAATGATGGGGTAGCCTTTCGCATGTGTGAGGAAGAGTATAATTTAACTTGGAGCCTCTTAAACACCTCTTTGGGATGTGATCATGATTGCGAACTTGATTTAGACATTGCCATTGATGGGTTTAGCAAAGATAAATTTTGGAAAGTAATTTCTGGCTCCGATGATTGCTCTACCCTTACAGCTTCCAAAATCCATAATCCAACTCTATGCTTTCTTTATTATTGGATGAATGTTACTCTCTTTCTTGGCACTAGAGCTTATTCCTTAAGTGATGATGAACTTAAACTGCTCTATGCCATGGTATTCAAAATTAAAGTCTCACCTGTCAAACTGCTAGTGAACTTTTGGCTTCGTTACTTTGAGAGTGAAAACTCCATCAACTGCACATCATTCGTTACTCATTTAGTTGATACATGGAGTTTGACAGACTCACATAATTTTAAGTACATTGCCTCTGCTAGAGATGTTATAAATGAGAATGTTTTCATTAATTCTAATGTGCTCAAAAGAGGTCCAAGAGGTGGACTCAAAATGATTTATCTTGGCCATACAGTTGAAGTTCCTCTCCCTTGTGAGAAACATCGCCTGTATGTGCTCCGTACACTAATAATCAAATTGGATCGAGAGGCAAGAAGCCAAAATGTTGCATGAACAAATAGAGTGACAAGAGGCATGTCATGAGCTGCCCAAATGGAGCAGGGTAGCCCCTCACACCCTGCAGGAGAAGAAGTTGAGGAAGGCGATGAGGCAAGCTCCATGGACATTTCAGGGTCCATGGGGAGGCCTCCACATCCACAGGACGCTCCTCGCCCAAGGCGTAGGGAGAGGCGCTATCAAAGGACAAATGTGGATGACCTCATCATTAACATGGGAGCGATGCACATTGAACAAGAGGCAACATTGCAACTAGCGCAACAAAATGCCCAATATCCGCAAGCAATGCAAGAGGAGGAAGCATAACATTGGGCCAGATGATTCCAACACTATCCGCCACCACATTGAGCAAGAGCCAAGCTTGGGGAGATCTTCTCCCCCACTATGGTAAGTATTCTATCTTAACATTTGCATTCTAGTTGTAAATTTTTATTGCATAAAAAATGAAAAAGTTTAAAAATACCAAAAATATTTGTTTACTTTCTTTAGCAGTTATGCTTCATGTATGCTCTTTCTCCTTATGGAAATGATGACTCATCGCTTTGTCAATGTTTCTCTAGTGCCTAGTTTACAACTTAGTGCTTCTCTAAGTATGGATTACTTAGCTCTCTTAAACCATCATGAACCTAAAAACTTTGTGGGTTGCGAGTGCTAGAACTAAGTCTAAGTTGTTGGGAGATATGAGATAGTGAGACAAGAGATGCTATAATATTGTTCTTTATTCTTAAAATGATCAAAACCTTAATTGTTCCTCAATGGTGATAAATTCCTACCACAACCATATATGCTTTACATATTCAAAACCCCTCCACATAAGCTATTTGCTTTATGTTGAGTGTTGTCAAGTCTTGTTGATCCCTGTTAAGAGACTTTTCATGTCTCTAACATCAAGATGACACGCATGCCACATACATATATGCTGCTTCTACATTGGAAGTACGCAAAAACATGCATTCCATTTCCACCAAATAGGACAACACTCAACATATATATATTTTCATGAGTTACTATTTATAGCACTATTCAAATTCAATGGTTACTATTCAAATTTGTGGTACTATTCAAAATACTGAGTACCATTCAGAATATGAATAGTGCATGAGCACTTCACTGAGTGGCTCAGGCACTTCAAATATTTGTAACTATATGGAGCACTTTTTCTTTTATAAATTTGGTGTGTGTGAGTGTGTCAGGCACTCAAAAGTGCTTAACTATTCTGG
The DNA here is from genome assembly GCA_023333625.1 of Bothriochloa decipiens. Classification (NCBI taxonomy): domain Eukaryota; kingdom Viridiplantae; phylum Streptophyta; class Magnoliopsida; order Poales; family Poaceae; genus Bothriochloa; species Bothriochloa decipiens. The sequence continues at coordinate 29,904,864 of CM041637.1, read as the reverse complement.
AAACTATCCACCTACTATTCAAGGCACTTCTTGTGTGGGTGGTGGATGCACGATGCACATGAGATTAAATTCAAGATTATGCAGTGCGTGATTGTGACTATTCAGAGTATGCGATGTATGTGGAATTAATAATTCAAAGGATCTTTGCAAGGCTAGCGAGACCAAACTTTTAGCCGGTCGTGAGACTATCCTTGTGTGTGTCTTACTCGGTACTCACCATATGCATCACTAAACTTGCTATAGAACCAGGCTACCCTGTTCTTCTCCCTCGCTATCCCCAGCCATGAACACACAGGACTCAGGCCCTATCGTCTCCCCAGGCAGTTCCACCCGAAGGGAACACTTCTCTGTGCACACAGGGTTCTCTACAAACACCGCTACATGGGTTAACATGAGAACAACACACGCAGAGGTTTCTCCTCTAGGGTCCCTAGCATAGAGACATCGCCCCATATGAACAAGCTTAAAGGACAACTAGGATTAAAACAGAAAAGCTTAATCCATTTTTACAAGGCAAGCTTACATACGGCTTTCCCTTTCGGGAAACCCCAAGCACTTAGTACAAACCTTAATTACCTTACAAGCGCAGGAAGGTCGTGATCTTCCTTATTCTCTAATTTACAACTATAATGGAGTAGTACAGTGGTTGTAGTGGAGTGTTACTATTATGATGGATGATTCTTTAGAGTGTTCTGAGATCATGTCTTCATGTGTGTGGGCGGATGAGTCGATGTGCGGATGTGTCTGCCGATGTTGAATGCAGGCGCACAGCTTCCCATTTTATAGAACTAAGGGAGCCTTCTGGAGTGTATGAGTCATCGTCCTTCATTCTTATCGGCTGAAGTAGGTGAGTCTTCGTCCTTCGTGTTTATCTTCTGGAGTTTGAGAGTCCTTCACTGCGATGTCTTCAATTATTGTCTTCTACTGTTGAAGGATAGCGACACTTCGCGCTTATCGCCTGAAGTGGCATTGCTGCCTTCAATTATATCATGATGCTGTTGCATGATAGCGACTTTCTGAATATTTTATTCTATTGACTGTATATTTCTTTTGAGCTGGCTGTTTTCACTCAAAATTTATTCAAAATTCAAGAGTATGGTCTTCCACGCCTGAATAATTGATGTTGCAAACATCAATTACAACACTCTGGCATGTGTATTGTATTCAGTGATATTATCTATTGTATTCAATGATATTATCTTCTTCCTCGGGCCGAATTGTTGATAACACCTTATCAACATAGAGAATATATATTTTGTGATATTTGAGGCTGCCTAGATCTTCTTATTCAATCAATATCTTCTCCAACGTCTGGATCATCAGGCTGCCATATTTCATAATTAGATAATAATTCTCTATATTCTTTTCTTAATTCACATTCTGCACCATAATTGGGCATGATCAATCTTCTGACCTTTCTTTGTATTATGCAATATCTAGTATAGTATTCTCGTAGGAACACTTTTATTATCTTATTTTGGAACATCATATGATATTCTGGATCAAATTTAATATTCCCTTCTAATTCGTTTGCTTCAATTATCATGGTTAGTTTCTTTGATAAACATTTCCTTATATTCTTCCATAATTCTCCCTGTATTCGGGAATTTATATGGGCCTTTTATAATATATATCATGACTTGCAGGCCTTATTGGCTGAGTAAATATTGGAGGATTGGAGCAAAATTTTATTTTATATTTTCCATGGATATAGGCTAGCTTCTCGCATGCTTCTTTGATAGCCTTTCCAAGGTCAGATTGAAGAATTTCTTTAAGGAATACGGGAGATGATATCTCACTACAAACCATAATTGATCATGGGTTAGTTCATGATATTTATGGTAGAGAGATCTTATCTAATAAAGGAGTAACCTAGTCCATCATATACCACACACTTGCACATCTTGATCTGGGGGTATGACACTTCTCTTGGATCCGAGCTTTGACTTGCAATATATGCAAGTAAGTATGCTATCTCCTTCTATCCATACCTTGAGCTCCACATAAGCCTTTTAGAAGTAGGATGGAATTGGAAGGCAACTTTTACCTTGTGCCTTGGTGAGGAATCATACACCATTTGAGCGACATGAGAGAACCATATGAGGAACATTAAGTTTTCTTCTAAAAATATTGCAAAACCTCTGGTATGAAACTTGCTAGGAATAAGAAAGTTAGTACTCAAGTCAAACTGTTCTATCTTTCAACAACCCAAGACAAAGGAAAACCCATAAGCCCCATAGAGGACTAAGGTAATATGGGTGAGTTTTTATAGCTAATTTTTCCATTCAAGAAGAAGAACTTTGTTGTGCACATGGTACTATTGAAATATGGGCATAGTAACAATATGTGATCCACCGAGGCTAAGTTTGATTGTTTGCTCAGGACGAGCAAAGGTTAAGCTTGGGGGATCTTGTTGACGATGGATATACCCTAAAAATCCACACTCAAAACACCATTTTGTTCTTCCTAAAATCATAAGCTAAGAGTACAAGTGGAACTGATTATTGATAAAATATGCTCAGGTTATGCTATTCTTCATTGGAACGGAGGCATGTGGGACCCAATAGGGGGTTGACTGACCCCTCTATGAGCTCAGCTCGAGCTGAGCTTCGAGAGTGATCCATGCCAAGCTCCCAGGAGTCTAATTTTGCCATCAGATCAACTTACAATTTCATCCAATGGACAAAGATCATTGCACATGGATTCATGGGTCCACAAGGATGTAAGCAACGTGACAAATATTTGGAAGAAGATCGAGCCACTTTCACATGACAAGTGGGGATATCTTCTAGAAGATCTAGCCAGGCCCACCTACCAATGAGGGGTCAGCCGACCCCCTCCTTGTGGCCCCACTAGGTCGCTTGGCTCCCACCGACCTCCTGCATGCCTCCATGCAGCTGGTGTGATCATGGGTGCCCATTTAAGGCAGTTGCAAGGTTGGTTCATCCAAGGGTGTAGAGAGGAGGAGCACATGGATCACTGATGTGGCACCCCCTCTCCTTCCCCTATATAAGGAGGCTGCCACCACCCTTGGAGGGCATCTCTCATCTCTCATTTCCACTTCCAATCATCCAAGGGAGATCAAGCAAGAGTAGTAGTAGTTAGTCTAGAGTGGGAGTTAGAGTCGAGTCGAGCGAAGCTCGGGGTCTCTGGAGTCATCTTCTGGAGAGTCTAGTATAGCTCTTGTACCTTTTCTCTTTTTTAAGACTTTCCCTTTATCAATATATCATTCTTGCTTTACTTTACTTACTATTTACTTAGTGCAAGTCTATAGTCTTCATAGTCTTGTTGTGTGCTTGTCTTAATAGTATAGTTGTCTTATTGGATTGGTTTCTTGTAACCAACTCCTTGTGTGTGTATCATTGTCCTATCTCTGCATAGGAACTTTAGCTATCTGTGCGTTAGCTAGAGTTGTAAGAGTAAGTGTGAGCGAGGTGCTCAGACTTAGTCTTACCTTTGATTGCTGCTGGTCTACACGGACAGTTCATGAGCGCACTCCCGAGAGTTGACAGGTCTTGTGCGGCATTAGGGTTTCTTACCACATTCGGACTAGTTCTTAAAAGGTAGGGTGTCCATAAGCCAAATAGTCGCTTTAGTGGAGGTTTTGTCTTCCACTGTCTCGTCTATCCCCACCACACAAGTAGTATGGCGCCAGTCCAGTTGAGTCATCTATCTATTGGGATTAAGTGCATAGAAGTAAAGTTAGATACATAGGAGTCCTTTATTCACTCGTTATCCTCCAACCTAGCTAACACTCTACCAGCTATCTTATTTACCTATCCTATCTTAGCTGATGATCGAGCTTTTCTTGATTGTGTATTTTGGTGCAGCAGACTTGGCCGACGCCGACGACGACGGAGGTGGAGCTCGATCTGCTGGTTGAGCGCGGCCTGCTATGAGAGCAGGCACTCTCCAGGTACACCCTTCCAAGTCATCATCTGATCCACACTCCTTCTCCTGATTAGATGATTCTATTCGTCATGTTCGTTGCTATGGGACTCTGTGTTTTGCCTTTGAATTTTCTGATGGAATTTCTTCAATTCTTTGGTCTTCAACTCTTCCACCTTTCCCCTAACAGGGTTCTTTATCTATCTGCCTTCGTGCATCTGTGAGGCGTATCTTGGGGTTCCTCCCAACCTCCTTCTCTTTCGTCACTTCTTTCGCCTGAAGCAGGATTCAACATAGTGCCTTTTGGTTGCTGTACGATCCAGCTCCGCCGGGGGATGGGTGTTGTTCTTTTCACTCTTGATTTCTTCGATAAGAAGGTTTGGTCAGACAAGTGGTTCTATGTCCCCAAGCCTACCATTTACTTTCTTCTGATCTTTCTACCTTCCCTAATGATACTGGTCTTTGGTCAAAAAAGCTCTCTGATGCTGAGCTTTTGGCCATTGCCCTCTTCTTGTGCGTCTTCTTTATGTGAAGGTGCAAGGCCTCACCAGCCTTGGTGTTGTTGTCAGGTTCTTTAGACGCTTCGTGCAACCTCTTATGCAAAGGGAGCATCTTGGCTATGACTCCTCCCAGATCAAGGTTGGGGTGAAGCTGAATAATGAGGAGATGATGGTGCGTCTGAAGGTTATTCTTGGTACCGTTCCTTGTATTCCTCCTTGGGTTGAGGAGTATCACTCTGACAACCCGCCACCTGCAGTAAGTGTTTTTCTTATTGATTTTTGTTCATGCAAGTTCTTCTCTTTACTTTTACTAATGTCTTGATGCTTCATCTTTTCAGGGATTTGGCCGGAGCTTTGTTATCCGGCTTCTTGCTATTGAGGAGGTCAATCCTGCTGAAGGTGTTGTCCAAGCGGGTTCTGCTTTTGCTTCCCAGAAACGGTCTGTCCTTCCTGATTTTCCTTATAGCATCCATGAGGGTGGATTTGAAGCTGTGCCTTATCAACCGCACCCCAAAATTGTTGAAATGTATTTTGGTTCCAGGCGAAGGGGGTCGTCGCGTCCTCCGGTTACTACTGCCTAGGGACCGAGCCCCGCTGTTTCAAGTTCTCTTTAGGTCACAGGTAATTTCATTGTTGAAAAATCTTAGCATCACTACCAAAGATTGGTAATGACACTAGAAATGCCTGAGGGATAACTCTTATGTCTATTGGATGATTCCGCAAGTGCACAGAATGTATCGATGTAGGACTTCACCGAGGATGAGTATTCCAAGGTATTGTTATTTATTTTATCCCAGGGGAAAGTTGTAGCTAGGAATACTTAATAAAAAGGGGGGAGAGATCCTTGTGTCTACTACAATCTAGCATCACTAGTGTAGAAGGGGGTAAGTGAAAAAAGGGAAGTATAAGTAAATGATCACAAAGCTCCTGATCTAAAGATAATTGGTAGAGAGTTAGCTAGGTGGGAGGACAACGAGTGAGCAAAGGACTCGTATGTATCTTACTTTACTTCTATGTACTTAATTCTAATAGATAGATGACTCAACTAGACTGGTGCCTTACTACTTGTGTGATGGGGATAGAAGAGAAAGCAGGAGATAGAACCCCTACTAAAGCGACTATACTCTTATGGGCGCCCTACGTTTTAAGAACTAGCCCGAACTTGGTGAGAAACCCTAATGCCGCCCAAGACCTGTCACCTATCAGGAGTGCGCTAACAAACTATCCTACGGACCAGCGACAATCAAAGGTAAGACTAAGTCTGAGCACCACCCTCACACTTACTCTTACAACTCTAGCTAACGATCAGATAGCTAGAGCTCCTATGCAAAATAGGACAATGATACACACATAAGGAGTTGGTTACAGAAAACCAATCCAACTAAGACAACTATACTACTAAGACAAGCACACAACAAGACTAAGAATATAGACTTACACTAAGTAAAGTAAAGCAAGAATAAGTATATTAATAAAAGGAAAGTCTTACAAAGAGAAAGATACAAGAGATATACCAAACTCTCCAGAAGACGACTACGGAGACCCCGAGCTTCGCTTGACTGAACTCTAATTCCCACACTAGACTAACTACTTCTACTCTAGATTGAGCTTGGAAGATTGGATTAGAGATCAAAGGATTTGTGTGATGCTTTCCAAGGGGTGGTGGCACCCTCCTTATATTGGGGAAGGAGAGGGGGTGCCATGTCAGCGATCCGTGTGCTCCTCCTCTCTACACCCTTGGATGAACCGACTTCAATACCGCCTCAAGTCAATGTCTAGGATTAACCACACTGCATGGAGGCATGCAGGAAGGCAGTGGGGGGCCAATCGACATTGGGGCCCACAAGGTGGGGGTCGGTCGACCCCCTCACTGGCAGGTGGGCCTGGCTGGATCTTCTAGAAGGTGTCCCCACCTATCATGTGAAGTGGCTTGTTGTTCTTCTAAATGTTTGTCACATTGCTTGCTTCTTTGTGGGCCCATGAATCCATGTGCAATGATCTTCTACTGTTGGATGCAAACACAGGTTGATCTGATGGTTGAGTTGGACTCTAGGGACCTTGACATGGATCATGCTCGAAGCTCAGCTCAAGGTGAGCTAGTGTGGGGGTTAGCTGACCCCCTCATTGGGCCCCACCAAGCTGCATTTTGTTGTTTCCTGAAATCAAAAGCTAAGAGTACAAGTGGAACTAATTATTGATAAAATATGCTCATGTTATGCTATTCTTCCTTGGAACCAAGGCATGTTGATGGTGTTTTGAGTGTTGATTTTCATGGTATATTCACCATCAACAATCATCATAGTTGAGGTTGATTCTGGGATGATTTTCCTTTTCCTTCTGTCGCTTAACCTGCCTTCTTTGTTTCTCTGTAGAGGGTATTAATGTGCTTCTGCATGAGCCTAAGGATGAGGAGGTGCAGACTCCCCTTATTCGTAAGCCGTAAGTGTCTTGCAACTTCCTTTGTTCCCTTTTTCTGGTTCTTCCTCTTGCTGACATTGCTGGTTTTTTGTTTTACTTCTTTCTAGCCGGACGAAGGGTTCTGCAACATCCTCTTCTCTTTGTCCTTCCCTTGCTGTCCATTTATCTTCCATGGTGCAATCTTTTGCTTCTGTCTCTCTTCTATTTGTCCCCTTTAAAAGGGGTGTTGGGGCTTCAACCACCCCTGAGGTAATTTTCTTGCTGATCTCTGGGTTCCTGTTCTTTGTCACTTATTTCTTGCTTTATATGCCTTTCTTGCTTGTAGACCTGGCGCTGCGAACTCTTCTGGTGATCCAGGTTCTTCAAGTGGGTGCGGTTTTGAACAAGCCCCCGAGGATGAGCCCAGAGCTCAGAGCTCCTAGGCTAGTAAGCTTTCATGAGTTCTTACTGAGTTTTCTGCCTTAGTGTGCTTGTCTTGACGATTTTCATCTGTTCGTGATGCTTCTACAGGTCTTGAATTCCAAGTTGGCCAGATGGCCACAGTTGGCGTGGGGTCATGGCCTGTCTTGGTCATGCCACAGGTGATTCCTATGGAAGAACCCACTGCGGAGCATTCTAAGCTTCCTTTTGCTGAGCCAGTGACTCCGGGTGTTGCTAGTGCTGGTGGGGGTGATGGTGGTAGTCCACCGAGGCTTGCATCGCCACCCCGGGTTGTTGTGGATTCGGTTGTGTCGGAGATGAGCCGACCTCGTCGGCTGGAGGCGTTGAAGTCTTGCTTCGATGAGTTTGCCACCAAGTTTGGTGGCATGGTGCATGTAGGTGTTCTCCATGGTTTTGTCATCCTTGCAGCTTCATTTGCTTCAGGTATTTTTCTGATGCTTGGTTCTTTTGTCTTCTAGTCACTTTGGCAGGATCAGGACCTCCTCTTTGGTCCTACTGAGGCTACATCATCGGCTTCTAGTGCCATAGGCCTTGAGCAGGTTCAAAAAGAGCTCACTCAAATGCAGCCGGATCTTGATCGTGAGCGTGAACAGCGTTATGCTGCTGAGACTGCCCACAAGACTCAACTTGCTGAGGAGCGCATCATCGAGAGAAGGCGGTGAAGTCTGCTCTTGGTGAGGTTGAGGTCTTAAAAGCCCATATTGTAAGTACTTCTTCTTCTGGCGAGACATTTTTGTTGTGTTTATGCCATGGTTGCTGATTCCTTATTGACTTTTCTTGTAGGCTTCGATCGTGAATGGTGCAGATGGCACTAGGAGTCAGAAGCCATGAAAGAGACCCTTAAGTCCTCCAAGAATAAGGCTGAGTCGGTAAGAGAGTTGCACTCTCGTTGTGAAGATGCTGAGCGGAAGTTTTCCTTAGCTTGCGAGTTCTGATGAGATGCTAATATAGATGTTTTTTAGGCCTTGAAGACTGTTCAGGAGTTGAAGGGGCAATTGGAGGTGGCCAATACCAGGTTTGATGTGTTGTGGAAGGCTATGACCTATCTCTTGTCCTTCATTGGACAGGAGGCAGATCATGACCTTTATGATGATGTGGTAGGTTACACGCCTCTGATTCCATCATGGTTCTTCTCCTTCATGAAGGACAGTTTTCGGAGGTGTGTGAGCAACATCTTGTGCCACATCCAGGTTGTTGCTCCTATGGCTAAGGTGGAGAGGATGGTTGAGCCCGAGCCGTCCGAGGAGCTCTTGAAGCAGGTTGCTGATCAGGAGGCAGGGCTTGCTTCTCTTGTGGAGCGGGTTATAGATAGGATAGATATAGGTGCTGATCCTTCTGCTCCTGCGCCTTGACCGCCTTCTTGTAAGGAACTCTTTGTATGAAATGCTTATTCTTCTTCATTATGAGTATTTCTTTGACTCCTCTGTGATTCTTCCTGGTTGTGTGGGCATCGTCTCGCCTAGTGATGTCTTCAGCGAGTTCTTGCTGTGCGGGCTTCGTCCCAACTTGTTTTGTTCTTTGGCACTGTTTGCTTCTGTTGCTTCATTCTAACCGCTGCACCATGTTGCTAGCGGAAGTGTAGTGGCCAATGTTGAGCCAGTGTTGTTCTTGAGATGTGTTGCATCATGCCGTAGCGTAATGTAGGTCTGATCCTGAACCCGCATGGTGTGCATGAGTTCAGCCCAGCATGTTGTATCATGAAAGAAATCTCTGACTGTGAGTAGACATGAGTGCCCTGATTCACCTAGAGAGGCCCGGTCCTGAACCAACACGAGTGCCCTGATTTAGTTCGGTGCTCTGCATCACATCACAGGCAAATCCTAGACCGACACGAGTGCCCTGATCCCGCTGTTTGTAGCGAAAATGACTTGACTCCCGAAGCAGCACTATGTACCTAGGTTCAACTACATCACATCATAGTAAGAAATTCTCTGACCGTGAACCAACATGAATGCCTTGATTCACCCCAGAGAAGCCCGATCCTGGACCGATATGAGTGCCTTAATCCAGCCCGGTGCTTTGCATCTTATCGCAGGCAAAAAGAGGGGATGCCAAATAGTCCTGGACCGACATAAGTGCCCTGATCCCGCTGTTGTGAAAGGATTTGACTCCTGAATAGCACTGCGTGCCCGAGTTCATCAGGATCATGTAGCCGAAAACTCTATGATCACGAACCGACATGAGGAACTTTCTTTTTCTCGGTTGACTTCTTGTTGTTTCTTTTTAGGGGTTTGGCCGGGGTTTTGTTGTGCAGCTTCCTGCTACTGAGGAGGCCAATCCTACTGAGGCTGCTGCCATCCTGCTCCTGCTTCTGCTTCTCAAAAAGGTCTGTTCCTTCTGAGTATGGGTTCTCTTATACTATTTGTGAGGGTGGATTCGAATCTGTGCCATATAAGCCGCACCCCAAGATTGTTGAGATGATCCTTGATGTCAGGCGAAGGGGGATGTCTCATCCTCCGGTGACCACTGCTCAGAGGGGGAGCCCGGCTACATCGAGTTCTCTTGTCATAGGTAATATCATCATAGGTGAGGTTTGTGCTGAGTTTTTTTCTTCCATCTTCTGCTTTTGTTTGTCATGTCTTGTTTGCTTCTTGCTTGTAGGGGACACAAATGTGCTTGTGTCTGAGACTGAGGAAGAAGAGGAGATGTAGACTCCTCTTATTCGTATACCGTAAGTCCCCTTTGACTTCTCTTTTCTTCTTTTACGGTTGCTTTGCTTGCTGATGCTTCTTTAGTTTTTGTAGCCGCACCGAGGGTTCTAGGACTTCTTCTTCTCTTTCTCCTTGTCTTGCTGCCCACATATCCTCCGTGGATCAGTCTTTTGCATCTGTTCCCCTTCCTATCATGCCTAGGAGGGGTGTAGGTTCTTTCAAGCTTCCACTAATGTGACTGTCCTGGGTATTCTTGAATTAATTTTCTATCTTTCCCTTTATTTTTGGTTCTCATGTCTTCTTCTTGCAGGTGCGGGCTCTGGATGAGCCCCCGAGGATGAGTCTAAGCTCAAAGTTCCTTGACTGGTGAGTTATTTGTGAGTTCTTCTTGATTCCTCTAACTTGTTTTCTTATTGATGATTCTGACTTGTTTGAACCATCTTCTGCAAATGTTGCCTTGCAGGTTGGCCAGACGGCCAGTGTTGATCCAGGGTCTGGCCCCAATTTCGCTATGTGGCAAGATGTTCCTATGGTGGAGCCTGCTATGGCAAGCCGTGAGCTCTCTTTTGCTGAGCCGGTGGCTCCTGGGGTTGCTGGTACTGGAGGAGGCAATGGAGTTGTTTCTGATCCGCCGCTGCTCACTTTGCCGCCTTCTTCTTCTGGTCCCGTGGATCCAGAGATGAGCTGTCCTCACCGTCTGGTGGCATTGAAGACTTGCTTTGAGGAGTTCTCCGCCAAGTTTGGTGGCATGGTGCACGTAAGAGTTCTTTTCTTGGTCTTAAAACATGCTGATTTTGGTTTGTCATCTCTTCTGATTCTTGGCTTTTCTCTTTTAGTCTCTATGGCAGGATCAGGATGTTTTCTTTGGTTCTGCTGAGGCTGCGGCGACTATGTCTAGCTTCGCCGATCTTGAGCGGGTTCGTAAAGAGCTTGCTCAGGTTCAGGTGAAACTGGAGCGTGAGCGTGGGCAGCGTCAGGCTGCTGAGGTGGTTCATCAGGCCTAAGTGGCTGATGAATCACGCAGTCGGGAGGTGGCAATGAAAGCCGCCGTTGATGAAGTCCAGGCTTTAAATGCCCAGGTTGCAGGTACTTTTCCTTCTGCCGAGTTGTTTTCTTTAACTTGTTAGCTGTTGAGTTCTTTTTTGGCTAATTATCTTGCTTGCTTATTTGTAGAGTTCAAACGTGAGCAGCGCCGGTGGCAACAGGACTTGGAGGACATGATGGAGAGCCTCAAGACCTTCGAGAACAAAGTTGAGGCGGTAAGAGAGATGCATTCTCATTGTGAGGATGCTGAGCAAAAGCTTGCCTTGGCCCGCCAGTTCCGGTGTGATGCTGGTAGAGATGTTTTTCAGGCCCTGAAGACTGTCCAAGAGTTGAAGGGCCAATTGGATGTGGCCAACACTAGGTTCCAATTGCTGTGGGGGGCCATGACCTACCTCTTGTCCTTTACTAGGTAAGAGGGAGATAAAGACCTTTATGGTGATGTGGCGGCTTATGCGCCTCTTGTTCTGTCGTGGTTCTTCAACTTCATGAATGATAGTTTCCAGAGGTGTGTGAGCAACATCTTGTGCCATGTCTGGGTTCTTGCTCCTGAAGCTGATCTAGAGAAGATGGTTGACCCCAATCCGCCGTTGGAGTTCATGCTATAGGTTGGAGAGCAGGTGGCTGGCCTTGCTCCTCTTGTAGAGCAAGTTGTAGCTAGGATAGACTTAGGTGCTGACCCTGCTGCTCCTGCGCCTTGAGCGCCTTGGATGTAAAAACTCCTTGAATGTGGATGGATGGTACCTCTGGGCCGTTGTTGCCCTATTGTGGAGAAAGAAACTTTGGCTGTGCGGGCCTCGTCCTGACTTCAATTTATGAGTTCTTGATGTGCGGGCTTCGTCCTGACTTTTGATGAGACTTTTAATTGATGTGCGGGCTTCGTCCCGAATTTGATGAGATATTGCTTTCATACTACTCGCTGGTAGTGTAGTGGCTAATATTGAGCAAGAGTTGTTTCTGTTGCTTCGTACTACCCACTGGTAGTGTAGTGGCTGACGCTGAGCCGGTGTTACTTTGAGGTGTGCTACATCATGTCACAGCGTAGTTTAAGTCTGAGCCTGAACCCGCACGGTGTGCCTGAGTTCTGTCTAGTGTGTTGTGCTCTGCATCTCATCGTAGGCAAAAAGAGGAGGGGAGTCAAGGATCCTGGACCGACATGGTGTACCCTGATCCCGCTGTTGTAGCGAAAAGGTCTTGACTCCCGAACCAGCACTACGTGCCCAGGTTCAACTGCATTCTCACTCATAGTAAAAAAGAACTTTCTGATTGTGAATAGGCATGAGAGCTTTGATTCACCCTAGAAAGGCCTGAGTGGACTGACACGGTGTGCCCTGATCCAACTCGGTGCTCTGCGCACAGGGCAGGCAAAGTGGGGAGCCAAAGTCCTGGACCGACACGTTGTGCCCTGATCCCACTGTTGCAAATAAGATTTGACTCCCGAACCAGCACGATGTGCCTGGGTTCAAACTGCATTCTCACTCGCAGTACCCTCTGATTGTGAACTGACATGAGTGCCCTGATTCACCCCAGAGGGGCCCGATCCTGGACCGACACGGTGTGCCCTGATCTAGCCCGGAGCTACGCGCCGGCAACTAGCCTGTCCATGGAGCGGTACGATGTACTCTAGTCCATGCAGGCATGCTATGAGATCACCCCATAGTGCAATATCTTGAGAAGGCATTGTGTACCAGTTGTTCTTGAAGAGAGCGGGTAGTTCTGAAGCTCGAAGTATTTCTATTGCATCATCATGGGTTCCTTTACATGATTTTTGCTAGTTGTAGAATTTTCAAAGTTGTTTGATGTGCCAGGTGTTCTTCAATGGGATTTCTTCATCTGTCATTAGCTCGTACATGCCTGGTCCAGTTCTCCTTCTTACTTTGAAAGGTCCTTCCCATGGACTTAGTAGTTTGTGTCTTCCATCTTTCTTCTGGATGAGTCAAAGAACTGAATCCCTGGGTTTGAGGGTCCGGGGTTGTGTGCTCTTGTCATAGTGTCTTTTTTGGCCTTGTTGGTATCTTGCGTTTTGTAGAATTGCACACTCTTGTACTTCTTCTAGTGAATCAAGTTTGAGGTGTCTTGTTTCTTCGACTTCTCCTTCTTCATATTGCTCTATCTTTGGCGATGTCCATATCAAATCAGCTGGGAGAACTGCTTTCGATCCGTAGATGAGAAAGAATGGTGAGTATCCAGTTGATCTGCTGATCTGGGTTCTAAGGCCCCAAACCACTTTTGGTACTTCATCAATCCATTTTGCTCCTAGTCTACTAGTTCTTCATATAGTCTTGGCTTCAGTCCTTGTAAAATTAAGCCGTTTGCTCTTTTGACTTGTCTATTTGCTTGAGGGTGGGCGACTGATGTGAAATCTATATCGATTCCACAATCTATTGCCCAGGATGTAAATTCCTTTGCGGTGAATGGCGATCCTAGATCTGTGATGATCATGTTGGGTACTCCAAATTGGAACATGATGCTTTGTCTGAACTCGACAGCTTTTTCTGCGCTGTACTTGAACAAGGGTTTGTATTCTATCCACTTGGTGAACTTGTCAATCATGATGAAGATCTACTCGAAACCTAGGGTTTGTATTCTATCCACTTGGACCGACTTGATCCAATCCCCAACAGGAGAAGGTCCAAGAGGGCAGTATGCATATCAAGTTGTGTGTTGGAACATGTTGTTGCCTTGCGAACATTTGGCATTTCTTGCACTTCTTGACGAAGTCTTCTGCGTCTTTCATTAAGGTGGGCCAATAATACCCCATCCTGAAAGCTTTGCCTACCAAGGTTCTTGAGGCCACATGATTGGCACAACAACCCGCATGTATTTCTTCGATGATGTTTATTCCCCTTTCCCTTGGTACGCATTTGAGTAAAACTCCTGATGAAGCTGCTCTTCTATATAGCTTGTCCCCGACCAGTACGTAATTCTTGCTTTTACGTATCAGTCGGGTTCTTTATGTCTTGTCTTCTGGTAGCATCTTGTCTTTGATGTAATCTATGAATTGTTGCATCTAGTCTTCAAATATTACCATAACTTGTCTTGTCAAGGGATCTTGATCGATCTCCATTGGGTCGTTCTTGGTTGTTCTAGGTTGTTGTTCTTCTCTGGGTTGCTTGATAGATGGTTCTCTTAACTCTTCCACGAAGATTTCTGGTGGTACTTTTGCTCTGTTAGAGCCTAGCTTGGCCAAGGTCTCAGCGGCCACATTTGAATCTCTTAGAACGTGGTGAATCTCTAGTCCTTGAAAATTTTTCTCTAGTTTCCTAACTTCTGCACAATAAGCACCCATGCTGTCCTTTGTGTAGTCCCATTCTTTGTTGACTTGGTTGATAACAACTGCTGAACCGTCGTAGACTAGCAACCTCTTTATTGATAAAGAGTTGGATACCCTCAGCCCAGGTATGAGTGCTTCATATTCTGTTCATTGTTTGTGGCTTGCCATAGGATTTGTAGAACATGCTTGAGTTGTTTTCCTTCTGGTGATATAAATAAGATTCCTACTCCAGCACTTCCTAGCTTGAGCGAGCCATCGAAATACATTCTCCAATGATCTATGATTGGTTCAGGTTCTTTCAAGGTTGTCTCCATCCATTCTGCTAAGAAGTTGCTGAGTGCTTGAGATTTGATGGCCTTTTTGGATTGGAACTCTAGATTTAGTGCTCCAAGCTCTACTGTCCATTTGGACACCCTTCCTGTTGCATCTTGATTTCTCAAGATATCTGATAGTGGGAACTCTGTGATCACTGTAATCTTGTGTTCTTGAAAGTAGTGCCTTAGCTTACTTGATGATATAAGGATTGCATAGAGTAGCTTCTATATGTGCAGGTATCTGACTTTTGATTCTGTTAGTACTTCGCTGATGTAGTAAATTGGTCTTTGCATTTTGTAGACGTGACTGTGTTCTTCCCTTTCAACCACAACTACTGTGCTTATGACGTTCTTTGTGGCTGAGATGTATAATAGCATGTCCTCCCTTTTGTTTGGTGGCACTAGTATGGGTGATGATGCTAGATAATGTTTGAATTTTTGAAAAGCTTCATCTGCTTCTTCTGTCGATTCAAACTTTCTTGTCCTCTTTAGTAATTTGAAAAATGCAATGCCTTTCTCTCCTAGGTGTGATATGAATCTGTTGAGAGCTGCCATACAACCTGTCAGCTTCTAGACGTCCTTTATCTTCTTTGGTGGCTCCATACCTAGGATTGCCTTGATTTTTTTGTGCTTGCTTCGATTCCTCTATTGCTGACTAGAAAACCGAGTAGTTGTCCTGCTAGGACTTTCAAAATGCACTTGTTCGCGTGGAGCTTCCACCTCCACTTCTTGAGGTTTGTACACGTTTCTTGTAGATCTTCTATCAATGTCTCAGGTCAATTTGTTTTAACCACGACATCGTCTACATAGGCTTCAACATTTCTTCCTATTTGATCTCCCAAGGTTGTTTGAATTGCTCGTTGATAGGTTGCACCTGCATTCTTCAAGCCAAAAGGCATTGATACATAGCAATACACCCCGAACGGTGTCACGTAGGATGTCTTGCTCTCTCTGATCTTCTTCTCTGAGACATATTTGATGATATCCAGAGTAGCAATCTAGAAACGAGAGTAGAGCTGCCCCTGCCATTGAGTCTATCACTTGGTTGATTCTTGGGGGACTGTAAGGATCTTTGGTGCAGTGTCTGTTGAGGTTGGTGTAGTCGATGCACATGCGCCAGTCTAGCGAGTTCTTTTCCACAAGTACTGGGTTTTCAACCGGTCTGCGTTGATTATTTCTCTGATAAAACCGGCTGCCATTAGCTTTGTGAGTTCTTTCTTGATTGATGCTTTTCTATCTGGTGTAAATCTTCGTAGCTTCTGCTTTATAGGTTTTGATCCCTTGTTCACATCAATGATATGCTCAACCAAGTCTCTCGGGACTCCTGGCATGTCAGCTGGTTTCCAGGCAAAGTTGTCTTTGTTGTCCCTAAGAAACTTGGTGAGCACGAGTTCCTATTTAGGATTGTGTTCTGCACTGATGGTCGCCGTCTTCTCGGGATCACTGGTTTCTAGGTTGATCTTCTTTGTCTTCACTTCGGTTGGAGTAGTGAAACTTTTACTTGCCTTCTTTATAGGGATTTCTATCTCATGCAGGTTCATTATTGCGGCTATCATGGCAATCTCTCTTCTTCCTTGTTCACCTTGTAGCCTTTCTGCTATTTTGATGGCTTGTACATCGCAATCATAAGCTTTCTGCAAATCTCCTTGTAGTGATAATATCCCTTTGGTTGTTGGCATCTTGAGCAGTAGATATGGGTAGTGAGGCACTGCCATGTATTTGGTTAGTGCTGGTTGTCCCAAGAGAGCATGGTAGCATGACTCAAAGTTTGCTACTTCGAACTTGATGAACTCCATTATGTATTTGTCCTTAGTGCCAAACGTGACAGGCAACGTGATCTGCCCCAAAGGTAATGCTGCTGTTCCAGGTACTATGCCACAGAATGGTGTACTTGTTGGTGTAATCATCCCTTTGTAATTGATGCTCAGTTTCTTCAGTGTTGCGGTAAATATGATATCTAGGCCGACTCCTTCATCAATCAGCACCTTGGGAACTATAATTCCTACGATTGTTTGTGCTACCACTAGTGGATAACAACCTGCGTTGCATGTGCTTGTCCATTGATATTCTCTGGTGAAGTTGATGGGGTACTTTGACCAATTTACATATCTTGTAAAAGCGGGCTCTACTGCCATGATGGCTCTATGCACCCCAACGCCCATTTCTCTCATAAAGAAGTATCAAGGTTTCTTTTTCTAAATAAATATATATACTAAAACTTTGATGCACCACTCCTAATTTCACCAGTTGAAAACAACTTGCATACTTTTTATTCCTTGCTAAAATTTCTAATACGTTGTGAACAACTTTTAGTAGGGACCCTATTTCTATCTAAGTTATTGACGGATGTGAGATGGTAGGATGATATGAGACTTGCTTTTCTCTTGCAATAAGACTTGGGATTTATTTACAAAATTTTAAAATAAATAGCATGCTCCTCTATGATAAATAAATTATGACCAGAGCCTTATATACATTTATGATCACAGTATTCAGCCTATAGCTACTTACTCTTGTGTTGAGTTGTGTCAAGCTCTGAGATCTATGTGAGAGAAGTTTCATAGCTCCAAGATCGAATACCACTCACACCCAACAAATATATTATCGACTCTCATCCTGAGATGTCGCGCACAGTATGTATTTCCACCAGAGGACGCTGGAACAAGACGGGAGCACGGCGGCCGCCAGGTGGGGCCGACCGGCCCCACATGCCTGGCCGGCCGGCCTGGGCCCACATGAAAGTGAGCTGCGCTTCGCATGACGGGCTCCAACCGACCTCTACGACGTATCTTGACCCTTGTTTCAAGTCGGTTTGATCTGAAAGCTGTAGTTCATCCCATCAGACTATATAAGCAGGGCAGACCCCTCTTGAGGCATCAATCAGATCATTATTCATTAGTTGATCTCTCAGAAGGCTAGAGAGAAAAGCTAGGGTTTCCAATTAAAAGATTAGAGCTCTACTTCAAATTTAGGGTTAGATCTAGCTAGATACAAGTAGAGTTGAGCACGGCTCAGGATTCTGGATCAACGTTAGGAGATTTGGTAATTCTACCTTTGTATCTCATAATTAAGACTTCTTGCTACTTCAATATCATTATGTTCTTATTTATCATGTTCTTGGTTTGTTCTAGTTCTATCATTGATATAGTGATGATTGATAATAAGTTTACGCATATGTTCGTAAAGTACTTAGTTGAACTCCAGATTTGATAAGGTGGTAGAGATAATGTAGACACAGTGTTTAGATTATATTTACCTACGAATGCACCCTATTTTCCAGTCCATGTGGTAGATCGCCAAGGTGACTTTTACAGCTTTGTTGAGTCCTTTCTAGTCCACTCCCTGAATCTAGGACAAGTAGAACCCGGTTACATGGGGAAGGATTGCTATGTTCATGAATTTCCTGAAGTAATGTTTCTTATGTTTAGATGGAAGATTGATTATGCTATAGAGGATAGGAAAAGGATTAGAACACTCTGAGGATTGATAGATGGATCATAACTTAGGAATTAGATCTCTAACCGTGTTGCTTTATTCTGTATCCTACTTGATTAGATGAGTTCTTTCTAATTATGGATTCCCTATCAATATCTCGTTATTATCAACATTGTTATTATCTGCCTTACCCCAGTTGAGATAGAGTTAGTTAATTGATTCATATCTAGAGAGTATGTATTTGTAAATGTTACAGCCTTATTACTTTTCCTCTTCTCATCCCTGAATAAATACTCCTAGTGGTAAAATTATAAATAATGATACCTAGAACTTTCCTGGGTGAACAGAAGTATTTTATTTATGCACTTGTGGATAATCTCCTTTTATTTCATTTTATGTAAAGTGTCTAGATATTAAGTACAACCACATTTCTTACATCATGTTAGGGGTGACAACTTAACGTATGCGGTGTAAGAGATGCCAACAGTCATATAATAATTTCTAAAATTTTTGGTTCGTTCCAGATCACAAGGCCTCATCGGTACGGATCCACCGGTGGACCAGACTGGTACTCATCTTCACAATGACCACTCAAGGTCACGTCAGGACATGCTCACTGGAGACAATCGTGATGTTCAACAATTTAACTTGCTGTTATAATACCTATGCATGTGATCTTCTGTTGACCTTTATAGTACCCTGTTGGTTCTATCAGTTTGTTGTAAAGCGTATGCTGCTAGGAGTCCATCTCAATAAGTCTCACCTCACTCAATAGCTTCACGGGTGACACGTAGCTCTTGAGTTTTACTACGAACGCAAGAAAGTCCAACCGCTCCATATTTGATCTCGTAGGACAAAGTGTGAATGCTTTTGTTGACACCTCTAACACCACTGAAGCTAGGTCGTCATCCCCAGCATGGCGCCAGAGGTGCTGGTATTAAATGCATATGCTTTCTACAAATGAATAAAGAATCCGCAAGCGCACAGATAATACCGATGTAGCATTTTAAATGGGAGTAATCTAGATATCGTTATTTATATTTTTACCACTGGGAAGGGAATGCTTATGGATAATGAGCAATGAGCACCGCATGTGATAATGGAGAGCTTAACCGTGTCTTTATCTATCTTCTCATACAGGGTAAGTGTCACATAGAACAATAATATATATATATGAATGGTAAGTGACAAAGGATAAATGAGAGCACAAAGCCACATAAAATAATGATAATAATCTCAATAGAGTACTCTAAGTTTATAACACTAGCATGGACTAGGATGATCTACAAGAATAAATCCTAATTTATTCTAACTATAATGTCAAAGCATACAATGATTAGTGCAATTACACCTAGCAATCATGGCGGCAAAAGGTTACATCTATGCATAGTGATATTACCAAGGAAGATCAAGAATAGAGCAATCACTTCCCTATAATAGTGGTGTTCTACTAGTCCTATACTCGGGAGGAGGGCTACAAAGGACTCAACAGGACTATCACTCCCGTGATCTACCTCGCGATCCAGAATATAGGGTGCAAATGTAGATAAATACGGTCTAGGCACCACGCCTACACAATATTTACCACTCACCCATTGATCTAATGAGCAAGCGCTATACGATCCTATGCATAAATATAATTCTAATCCAACTATGCTAAGCATATAATCAAAGTAAACTAAGAACAAAATAATTGAGAACAAAGCAAATAGAGCAAAGTCACTTCTGATATAGTAGAATAGAATAAAGTATTATTCATAGTAGCAAGAACAATAATGAATATTACAATAAAGTAGAAGAAATTACCAAGAACGCTGACAGATCTAGACTCCAAGCTAGGATTGACTCCCTCTAGATCTATTCCTATGTAGCTATGCTACTAAACTATGGAGCTCTAATTGAGATGGTGGCTCTAGGGCTTCTCTGGAGATGAGGATGAATTCTGCAAATGAATTCTTGAATGAATTAGCATTTCTCCAAGGGCCTGGGGCCCTGAATATATAGCCCCTAGGATGCACCATAGCCCTTGGATCAAACCGACCTAAATGGACACTTCATATTGATCCTTAAGGTCAGTGGAGATAGGATCCACGAGGTTGCTCCCCATTGGTGGAGAGGCCTGGGCGGCCACCCCTGCCTATGGGCGGCCGCCCAGCTGCTGCTGCTAGGTGGGCCCTCCTTTGTAGGGTCACCTCCTCGAGTCTTCTAGAGTATTCTTTGATTGCTAGATGTGGTATTCTCTCTATGTAAATCCGACATGTGGACCTCTTTTGGTTCTTTTCTAAAAACCCCCTGCAGAAATAGACATTCACCAAAACTCGTGGAATTCTGTTAGTGTAACCCCCATAACTAGATGGTATTCATGTTTTAATCCTTTCTCATGTTATGTTGATGGTTAAAGTTGATAGTAATCTACCTTCAACAAACTCCCCCAAGCTTACCTTTTGCTTGTCCCTGAGCAAAGATAGACTCAGTGATGGATTAGGAGTTGCTACAATGCTTTCACGCCTCATAAGTACACATGCTTTCAAACAAGAACTCTCCTCCAGATTAGAGTGAACTATTCTGACTCAAAACTTACCCATATTACCTTTCACCATGGGGCTTGTAGCCGTCACTTGGGTCTTGAGCAATTGAAAGACAGAATGATCAAGTTACGTGCCATGTTTCTCGCTCTTTGATCAACTATTATTCTAGAGTTTCTGTAAGATTTTTAAATAAAACTCAGAGATTCCTTGTATGACCCTTTCAAGCTTCTCATTTGTGGTATTTCTGGTTCCTCTCCAAGGAAAGTGTAAGGTATGCCTTCTCTCTTCTCTCAGAATATGTGGTATTTGTGGAACTAAGGCATAGTGAGGTTGCCTTCTCTCTCTCACCCTACTTCTAATAGGCTTATGTGGAGCTCATAGGTGGGGAGCCAACTCAAAACTTACTTGCATATATTGCGCAGTTAAACCGTGGATCCAGAGAAACTAGTCATACAATCAAGTCATATGCACATGTGAATGAGGGGAACGAATGATGGTGATAAATAAGGAGATGATTATGAGGGGTGATCAATGATGGTGAAGATCTAATTCTGCACTTGCTCCTTGGGGATAACATACCTCCCTGTTTAGTAACTCTGAAATTCTTTGAAGAGTAGGACTTGGCTGCTTTATCACTTGGAACTTTTATCCTCTTTCTTTTCTTTTTCTTCTCTTTTCTTTTTTCTTTTTTCTTTTTTCTTTTTCTTTTTTTAGAGCAACCAATGCTCTTGATACAATATTAACAATAGGGAGTATTAACTGAAATAGTTGGAGCTTTATTGCACAATGGAAAGAGATATGATGGCGACGAATATTTTTGGGTGTTCACTCCCAGTATAGGAGTTAGAACATTTTCTGGGTGGATCTGGATGGGGAATATGTATGCGAATGGATGGATGCATACTCCCAGGGTAGGAGCGATATAGGTGCATGTTTCTAGGATAGAAACAGCACAGATGCATGAGGTGTATATATGTGGGTGGTACTTCCAGGAACAGAAGTAGCACAGAGTGAGTGTAGCGTAGTGGATGTAAGTGGGTGCATACCTCTAAGGATAGAAGCAGCATAGATAATGGATGGAGAGCACATAGTATTGACTTTAACCGCATGACCGATTCCTAAGGGTCAACATAGCTTAACTTCCCTCAATGCCTACAGAGTGGTATATAAGTGGATGGCTTTCCTAATCTAGTAAGCATGTATATTTGGCAGTGGTAGGAATTTTGAACGCTCATCATAAAGGAACTCATCATGCAGTAATTAAGATTTTCACAAATAAATTCTCCAGAACTCTAGTATCTCTAGGAGCAAGATGGACAGCAGCTCAAAACCTTCCCATATCTTATCCGTCAACTACCTAGATTTAGATCAAGCATTTGCAACCCACAGGTTTCAGGCTCAGAGCAAATCTTGAATCTAAACAGTTGTGTCTAAAACTCGGGAGAGTTAGGTACTTAAAAGGAATTACGGTAGAGTAACTATTCATCATTTCCATATAGAGTTTATTCAAAGGGTTCTACAGATTCTTTAAAGAGCTCTCCTTTAATTTAGCTAACAAATTTAATATCATATAGAAAAATAATTATAGAAATAAATAGAAAAATCTTTATTTGGGTTTCTAAGGTTATTCATCTTTTTAGTTGTTTCAAATTTAATATAGCACACTTAGTTAACAGACGAGTAAGGGATACTTAGCTCGATACACGGGGTTGCTCTCCCCCAAGCTGGATGTTGACATAGTCTGTTGATGTTGTTGACTGGCAGTAAATGCGTACTGGTCCTTCTAGAGTGTCATGGGTGGTTGCTGTTGGAAATAGTGCTTGGAGGCAGCACTCCAATAGGGGACGGGACGTCCTTTTACCTGTTAGCTCTTCTTGATCCTTTAAGTTCTGTGAAGCTCAAATAGATAGCAAAGCTTGTGGAACTGATTAAGCGTTAGTGATAAATCTCTAAGCCTTGGATGTCTAGAACCTTCCTAACCCATTTATCTTTTAGCATGATCTCAATATATTATTATAGTTTTATATTTATGGTATGTAGACAAAAAAAAGAAAAGCATTAAATATAATGAAAGATTATTTTTATGCCACCACAGTGGATAACTGTGTGAGCTGTTGCACCACACATTGTTCACATGGGGCTTAGCATTTTTCTGGATGCAATGCATGACATATTTTTATTTTATTTTTCTAATGCAAAAACGGTAAGGTAAAGATGCAACTAATGATGCATTTAGGAAAATTAGATATGCAAAAGGGAAATGTAGTGCTATAAAGGAAAATGAAGATAAATACCAAGTTACCTCTTGGCGCAGCATTCGGTGGTTTTAAGTCCTCTGAACAGGACCTTCTTGTTTGCTCATTGTTCAAGGGGCGCGTCAGACGGCGCCACTGGTGCTGCTGTGTCTTGTGCTGGATCTAAATCTGGGTTTACCTTTGGTTTCCATACCTACTTTGTTTGTGAGGTGACATGGAGGAGGAAGCTTCTGTGATCACTATCTCTTCTTCTGCTGGTGGTACCTCTTCTACCTCTTCGACGGCATTCTCCTTGTCGGGGTATCGATCTTCGAATCTTGTCACTTCTCCTTCATAGTCAGCCCACCAATCTACGATGATCCTCTTCTTCTGGCGACGGGTACGCTACCTTCTCCTTGACCTGTTCTTCTAGGGCTCCTCGTCAATTATATAATTATCATTGAATGGCGGCGTACCTTTTCTGAGGGGAAGTGGAAGTGGATCTCCCCTGTTCCAATGTAGATGCTGGCCATGATGGCGGCGTACCTTTTCTGATGGGTGGATCATACTCATCTTCACCCATGTAGATGACTAGGAAGTCAGTGGGGATGTGTGGTCATCGATATGGACAGGGATGTCTTTGGCTATCCCTTCCACGAAGCGAAAGGATTGGTCCTCCATCTGTAGCTGCGCATAGGTGGGGTCCAAAGGCATAGTACCATATAGATGCCATTATGTTGATGCCCGATCTGGTGTCACAGATAATTTTGTTGAAGGAGCACCTGTTGATGGAACATTAAATGGTCGGGACACCTGGTTCATCCTTCTTGATCAGATGTGGAGATTTGAACTGGTGGTCATGCTCTCTGTGGACTGCAGTGACCATCATCACTGTCTTCATCTTCTGTGCCTTCTTATTGTTGCCCTTGTTCTTGATCTTGGTTTTGATCTTGGTCTTTTTCCTCCTATCGGTGGTCTACTCCTCCAGCTCATAAGGGTACTGAGGGTGTGCTAAAAATTGCAACACCTTGTCCTTGAAGAAGAAGGTTTCTCGCTTGTCCTTGATGTTGAAGATGATCTGGCAGTGTTGGAGTAGATGATGGCCCTGGTAGTGTTCAAGAATGGTCATCCCAAAATGATGGGGGACCTCTCGTCACTGCCCATGTCCACTACCATGAAGTCTGCAGGGACATACAAGTTGCCTACTCGCACATGGATGTCTTCCAAGGTTCCCATTGGGTAGCAGACTGACTGGTCTGCAAGCTGCAAGAACATGGTTGTGTACAATAAAGGACAATTAAACATCTTCTCATATATCACCTTAGGCATGACGTTGACCCCTGTGTTGAAGTCACAGATCGCCTCGTTGAAGTTAAGAGTTCCAATGGATCGCCCTTCTTGATTGGCAGAGTCGAGTCAATCCATGATCCTCTAGGAGGGTCACTCCAGTAGCTTCCTGCATTGAATATGTCTACAAGATTTGCAGTTTCTAACCCTTCCGATTGCTCCGGAATCTTAGCTTGGTCGGCGGAGGGAACAAAGTTGGCAAGCTGTTGCAACTGAGATTCAAGCATCTTATTGAAACTAAGCTGATTCTTTATAGCATTGGAAAACTATCCATTCTATTATTAATTGTTTCTAGAGTTTTATCATTGGATGCTAGCTTCTTAGACAGGTTATCCATTAACTTGCCCTTGTTAGGCACTAACTCTCTTAAAGGTGGCTGATGGAAATTATTATAAGAAGAATTATTACCTTGGTAGTTACCTGAGTAGTTAGGCCTCTGCTGCTAATTCCAGCCTTGATTTTGCTGAGGACGTGTTGATACTCAAATTGGGCCTATGTTAATTAAATAGGCCCATGATACTGTTTAGCCCAATCTAAGGAAAACTTGGACAAATTAATAGTACCATATTAGTTTTTCAACGGGATAAGACCACCCCTACCCCCTATAAAATAAGGGGTACATGGCCGATTGATCCCATCCTATCAATCAAAACAAAAAACAATCTATCAACTCCTTTACCCCTTTTCTCTCCTCAACCCCTCTATCTGCTCTTTGGTGCTTCTCTCCACGAGATTCATTGGCATCCTAGGCGGCCTTGCTGGTCTTAGGAGATCCTCCATGTGCTTCCTCCTGACGGATCCTTCTGGAGGTGGTTCAGGAGCTTTTTTAGCTATCAACGAGCTCTACATTGGCCCTATCGATCTCTAGATCGGTTTAGCCGGTTACGCTACATTGTTGCTGCGTTGTGGGTTGATCAAGCAACCTCTTTGGGCGTCCAAGGCCCACTAGTGTGTTGGCACGGATCAGATTCATCATTAACAGGACGATAGTAGTTGTTGTTGTTGAGGTAGTTCACGTCCTCCTTCATCTCTGGGCAGTTGGCACCTGTATGCCCAGTCTCTCCACACTCTTCACAAGTCATGCAGGAATCATGAATGTGCATGATTCTTTCTTATCAGTGGCTCTCTCATCGAGCCTCTTTATCAGTAGGTCCATCTTGGCAGACAGCATGTCTACCTCCTTGAGCTGGTGCATTCGTCCACTCTCTTGTGGGTCTGAGTTCTCTCTTCACTCCAACCTTGGTTGGAGGCCATCTTCTCCACAAGATCTGTGGCTTGAGGTATGGTGAGTGATAAGAATGCAGCTCCAGCAATAGCATCCATGGTTTCACAAGTTCTATTGCTGAGCCCATGATAGAAGGTCTGCATGAGCAACCAATTCTCCATCCCATGATGAGGACATTCGAGGATGTAGTCTTGAAAGCGCTCCCAGGCTTCTGGGACAGTCTCATCATGTTGTTGCTGGAAACTCGTTATCTTCCCACGGAGGGCATTGGTCTTGCCCATGTGAAAGAACTTTGCTAAGAAAATGGTGGAATAAAGTGCCCATGTAGTATTCTTCTCCTTGTTGGCGTAGAAAACTACTTCGCTCTTCCCAAGAGTGAGAATAGGAAGAGGCAAAGTAGTATAGCATCTCTGGGAGCTGAGAACTCACGGAGTGACTTGTCAGCCATGGTTTCAAACACTGGTGTCAAACTTCGAACAACAGGTGGATCTTCTAACTCAGAAGAACCGGCAGGCTGAGACGATGATGATGATGATCGGGTCTTTCTCAACTTGGCCTTGGTCTTCCTGATTAAAGCCTCTAGATTATCAATGTAGTTTTCTGGAAGATCAAACCTATTCATACATTACCCTGCATATGATATATAACATAGACAAAAGAAAAGGGGAAGGCTGTTGTTGGTATAAATTAAGTGCAACTAAACTATGAAGGATTCTGCAAGCGCACAGAAAATACCATTGTAGCATTTTACCAGGAGTATCCAAGTATCGTTATTTATATTTTACCACAAGGAAGCATGGGTTAAAGAATCTGATAACTCACATCATGTATCTACTAACTTAGTAAACCAACTAGACTAAAGCAAGGGGTAAATGATATATGATAGGTATAATAACACACATAGGAGAATTCTATGATAAATGAGTAGATAGCTAAAAGTGAGAAGACAACGGGAGAGATCATGATATGATCCCGCTAGGGTTTGTGGTCGACCTTTCGATGAGAGGCGTGAGATAACTCGATTGGTGGATGGAGATGACGTTCACAGCCCGACTACAGCCTTCTAAGACCGTGCCTTAGCGACCGATACACCACTTCCAAAGGCCATCATGATCTTGTGGAGATGCGACAACCAGCCACTAGGGCTCCCGTCC
>CM041637.1:29862693-29873414 GCA_023333625.1 Bothriochloa decipiens | reverse complement strand
CCCTCTTGGTCTTCTCCTTGATTCCTAATTAAAACAAAAGTGCACGTTCCTCCAAGATCTAAACAAGATGGACAAGAACTCAAGAAGGAACTCATTTGATGATTAAGTTTGTGAGCACGCGCACGAGTAATAGGACAAGCAAGTATTGGCATGGCTGACTTGGATGTATAATTAGTGTTGATGTCCTCATCAGATCAACTTTCCTAAACACTTCTCTATTACTTTGGTTCTATGTAACTTAGGTACGGATAGATATAGCGATCACACAATAGCACTTTAAAGTAGCAGGTCCTTTCCAACTCTCGAAGAAGACTGGGAAAAGAGTAGTTGGGAGAAGGCTGCCGAAAGCTCTATGAAACATCAACCCGAACATGGTGGATTACAAAGGCCTTACAGAGCTGTCACCCTGGGGTCACCACAACTATCGGTGGGGTTAAGCGCAACCTTAGGTAACCTACAGTCTAGACACCATGCCTATACTATCGATTACTACTCTAGCTACATATGATAACTAGAGCACTCAATACGAGCAAAGATCCCATGCCAAGATGTAACAACTATACTAATCATACTTATGGAAGGCATAAAGTAAATAGACAAGATGAATATATATTAAAGCACAAGTCTTGCGAAGATACAAAGACATACCAAATCCCTGAAAACTTCTTTAGAACTGGAGCGCAGCTCCGCTCTCCCTAGCTCTCATCTAGAACTAATCTACTACATTGGAAAGTCTAGCCCTAATTCTCTAGAGATGAGAGATCATCCTTTCGAGGGACGCCTCTAAATCTCCACCCTGAATAATGAATAATGAATTAGGGTTTCAGGAGATGCCTCCTTCAAGGGGTTAGGGGCCCTGCTTATATAGCCCTCTAGGATGCACCATAGCCCTCGGATCAAACCGACCTAAATGGATGATTATTATTCATCCTCAAAGGCGGTGGAGGCAAGATCTGCGAGCCTAGACCTAATTGGTTCAGGTCAGCGGGCGCCCGCCCGACCACTGAGCAGGTTCGGGCTCCCGTTTGGTCCCGTGCCTTCTCGAACCTTCCAGATTATAGAAAAGTACATGTTCACTCTTTATCTCCATGTAAACCTGACATGTGGGCCTTTCTTGGTTCTTTTCAGCTGACACCCTGCAGAAACAGACATTCACCAAAACTCATGGAATTCTGTCAGTGTAACCCCTATATCTAGATGGTAATTATGTTTAGGTCCTTTTTCATGTCTCGTTGACGGTTAAAAATTGGAGTTATCTACCATCAACAAACTCCCCCAAGCTTACCCTTTGCTCGTCCCTGGGCAAAGATAAACTCAGCGATGGATCAGGAGTTTCTACAATAGTTTCACGCCTCAAAAGTACACATGCGTTCAAACAAGAACTCTCCTCCGGATTAGAGCCAACCATCCTGACTTTCAACTTACCCAAATTACCTTCAACCATGGGGCTTATAGACTTCACTTGGGTCTTGAGCAATTAAAAGACAGAACGATCAAGTCAAGCACTATGTCTTGAGTTCTTCGATCAACCTTCATTCTAGAGTTTTTGTAAGGTTTCAGAATAAAACTCAGAGATTCCTTTGTATGACTCTCTCAAGTCTCTCATATATGGTATCTGTGGATCCTCACCAAGGCAACAATGGTGTTTTGCCTTCTTCTCTCAGAATATGTAGTATTTTTGGAATAAGGCAGAGTAACATTGCACCTCATCTCTCTCACCCTATAACTAATAAAATTATGTGGAGTTCATAGGTGGGAAAGAAACAGCTCATAGATACCTGCAATACATATGTTGCCTAATCCAACCGTGGATCCAAAGGAGCTCGTCATACAATCAAATCAAGATGTGCATGTGTGGTTGCAAATGAATAGTGAACAATATGGAAGAGAATATTTGTGGAGAGTAGAAGTGGTGGAAGTCTAATTCTACAATGCTCCTTTACAAAGGGTAACTTCTCTCAACTTGGAACTTGGAAAGATTTGGAAAACTAGGGCTTTGCTCTCTCTCTATATATTTTTTTCATCAGACTTCTTTTTTCTCTTTTTTCTTCTTTTTTTATCACACTTTTTTTTCACTTTCTCTCTTTTTTAATAGCCCAATCTCTAATACAATGGAACTTTTGAGAGGATAAAGAAAACAATAAAAACTTGGAGCATATTTTTGGAACTAGGGGTAGCAGACAAGGAAAACCTACGGGAATATTTTTATTGTTCACTCCTAGTGTAGGAGTGGAACAATTTTTTTAGTGGATCTAAATGGATGAATATGGTGGTGCATACTTCCAGGGTAGAAGTAGCAAGGGGTGCATAGTGCATGTGATCATGATTCTAACTGCATGAAAAGCTCCTAAGGGTCAACACAGCTGGACCAAACTCAATGCACACAAGCAGTAGACAAATGTGAAAGTTTTCCTATTCTAGCAAGCATGCATATATGGCTATGGTAGGAATTCAAGCTCTCATCATACAGGAACTCTCCATGATATTTT
Source organism: Bothriochloa decipiens (assembly GCA_023333625.1). Classification (NCBI taxonomy): domain Eukaryota; kingdom Viridiplantae; phylum Streptophyta; class Magnoliopsida; order Poales; family Poaceae; genus Bothriochloa; species Bothriochloa decipiens. The sequence goes on along the minus strand of CM041637.1, from coordinate 29,870,925 downwards.
TATGTTTTCCAAAAGATAAATCTCTAGAACTCTAATGTCACTAGGAAGAAGATAAACAACAGCTCAGACATTCTCATATCATATCCGTCAATTACCTAGACTTAGATCAAGCATTCGCTACCCACAAGTTTCAAGCTCAGAGCAAATCTTAGGTCAAAACGATTTTATCCAAAACTCGAGAGAATTCGAGGCTGAAAACTAGGTACTTAAAAGAAATTACAGCAGAGCAACTATTCATCATTTCCATGCGAAGGGATTACCTTTAGAAGTCATTTTATTAGCCGACAAACCTTTGCGCACTCTCACTTTTTATTTTATTTCAAAATTAAAGATCACACATAAAATAAAAAGAAATCTTTGTTTGGTTTTAAGGTTATGCATCTTTTTATTGTTTTTAAACAAAGCAAACTGAATCTAATAACTGTAGAGGAAAAGAAATACTTAGCTAGATACACGGGGGATGCCCTCCCCCAAGCTGGTTGTTGACATAGTCGTTCAATCTGAAGTGTAGAGACTGGCAGAGGAGTTGTACTTCCTCTCGCGGAGTGTCAATGATGGTGACTGTTATGATAACACTCTGATAGTGGATAGAACATGCACTTGCTTGTCAGCTCTTCTTGAAACTTCAAATCCTATAGAGCTCAAATAGACAACAAAACTTGTGGAACTGATTAAGCGTTAGTGGTCAACCGCATGCCTTAGTAGCCTAGAGCTTCATGTATGATTATTCTTCAAAATAGGATTTCAACAGGATCTCTTTCTCAATATTTTTAGGATTTTTATTTTATATGATGCAAGAGACAATGCAACGAGATGAATGCATATTTATTTTTATGCCACCACGGTAAATATCTCTGTGGGTTGTTACACACCATAGAATTATTCACATGGGGCTTAGCATTTTTAGGATACAATGCAATAACATTTTTTTGCAGATGTAACAAAGTAAATATGCTAAAATAAAACATATGCAATGCTGAAAGGGAAATATGGATAACTACCAAGTTTACCTCCTTGGCAAGGGTTCGATGATTTAAGTTCTCTGAACATGACTTCTTATTATGTCCACTCCTTAGGTGCTTTGTCAGATCCCTAAAGTGGATACCCTCTCTCCTTAACACTTGTCCATGAGCATAGATTTGTACTCCTTTCTCCTTCCTCATTTTTTCTTTTGAATTACATAGACCTTTTGCTTCACTCTTTGCTTTTTCTACAAAGGATTAGTAGACAACACATACCCAAAGGAATATACAAATAATGACAAGGATAGTGTTGTTATAGAGCTCAAGGTCATATCCTATGCTATAGAAAAGTTGGTTTGAACATTTTAATTAGTATAGAACATTTACTTAACATTACTTCTTCTCTCAAGGATTTATTTTATTTTGTCTTAGATTTGTATTTGTGGAGTAAGAATCATTCAACTTGTAGAGAGAAAGTAAAAGTGAGTAGAGGGATTGCAAACCAACGTGCTAGAGTGATGAGGGCGTCAGAGGATGAAGGGCATTTTTGGATCATCTTTAGAGAAATCATCAACCTTCCTCCCCCAAGCTTGAACTTTTTTGCCACTTGACGCTGTTGGAGAGGGCTCTTGAGTTTATGTCCCCTGAGCAAAGACCTCTCCTTGCATACTGCTCTTCTTCGAACCATCTGATCTAGGTGGTGAGCATGTGGAGAGTTGCATGCTCTTCTTCATCAACCTTTTTTTGATTTTCTTGAGTCTTGGTTGATGAGTTAATGTTCATTGGAGATGCAGACTTGAGTTCCTCCTTGATGGTCTTTGTCTTCTAGTGGCATGGCGATGAGTTGTTCTATTAAATGATACATCAGCCGTCTTATTGGTCAAGGGAGGTACTTCATCAAGAATTGAAGGAAAGCTTCATCTCCAATGACACAAGAACATCATCTTGCAGTCGTGGTTGTTCATGGTCCTTAAGATCCGAGTCGACAATCCACCATTGTCATCGATGTGCAAGATGGTGTCTTCAAGGATAATGAGAGTAGGTCACTGATTGGCTAATATGAGGTGAGTTGCACCCTGCTTCTCATTGGCATCCTAGCTTGAGTTTTAGGAAGACTCAATGTTGTGATGTCTTCACTTTTCTCATGGCTAATTACATTGTTCATCCACTTTCTTGGGTGAGTGCTCTCGATGTAGATCTTCTTTAGGGTACTCGTCTCCTTTATTACTGAAGTGGTGTCTTACCCAACCATGAATAGGCACATCATAAATTCTTTCCTGTAAAATGTTAGTGGACACATACCCAAAGGATTGCAACAAATTTAAAATACATGTTGTCCACAACTTATGCAATCTTCATTTATGCTAACAAAGAGAAGGTTGTTGAATTATTTTTAGCATAGAGTTTGTTTATCATATCTTCATAACATATTTTTATTTATTTCCTGCATTCTAGCATGGTTCAAGGCAAAGGTAACTTGCAACAAAAGACATAATGATTGATCTTTGATACTTATAGTTCTTCCACTAATGTGAGTTCGCTTCTTGACTTACCCGAATTGGATTAAGAGTTTTCTGCAGGGGTTAGTCCAACAAAATAACTAATATCTACTGAAGCACATTTTTAGTTCAATAACCAAACTAGACTCCATGTATAATTTAATTAAGGAAGGATATTTAACCTAAGCACCATGCTTAATTTAAAAGCCTTTGGAAACACTCAATAGAAGCACTTCCCAACCAAAAGCATACTCTAGCAAACAAAGGTAGCATGAAATTACTATAGAGATTTACTCATCTAGAGATGAAAGAGCATGATCATGGTGAGGATTTTTTTTTCATTTTTTTATTTCTTATTAGATGAAAAGATATGGATGCATGCAAGAAACTAGACATGCCATGGATGAGAATAAATTACACAAAGTGGAGAGGATGCGTGAATGATTTAAAGTAAACATGCAGTGGACTGATGATGAAACCTAAACTAAATGGAGCACATGTTATATTGAAGCAAACATGCAACGGGATGCAAGCATTTAAAAGATAACTACTCATAAATTTAGAGTCCATGAGCAAGACTATCTCACCTTTCTTAATCATACTTACCATGACTCACATGATGGTTGTGAGTAGTGTGCAGCTTCAATGTTCGCCACATGAGATGTGATTATAATTCTTGTGACGACGACCTTTTCTCCAATCTATACATGGTTAGAAATATATATGTATATACAAACCTGTAAGATGGCAGGGTTCCAATGCTGATGATTGTTGAATGTTGAGACACCCTGGGCTCGTCAATATCTGCTTTTCTTTCCTATGGAATCTTGTCGGAAGGTCAAAACTTCTTTTGTCCTGTCTATTCCACAACTCAACAAAACAAGGGGTAATCCTGCTAAATCTACTGGTACACTAAATTAGCAGATAGTAAGATCATTATCAAAATCTTTACGCCAAATGCTTCCCTGGCAATGGCACCAAAAATGCTTGTTGGTATAAATTAAGTGCAACTAAAATATGAAGGATTCTGCAAGTGCACAGAAAATATCATTGTAGCATTTTACCAGGAGTATCCAGGTATTGTTATTTATATTTTACCATAGGGAAGCATGGGTTAAAGAATCTGATAACTCACTATCATGTATCTACTAACTCAGTAAACCAACTAGACTAAAGCAGGGGGTAAATGATATATGACAGGTATAATAACACACATAGGAGAATTCTATGATAAAGGAGTAGATAGCTAAAGTGACAGGATAACGGGAGATCAAGGTTCCTAAACACTTCTCTATTACTTTGGTTCTATGTAACTAAGGTATGGATAGATATAGCGATTACACAATAGCACTTTGGAGCAGCAGGTCCTTTCTAACTCTCGAAGAAGACTGGGAAAAGAGTAGTTGGGAGAAGGCTGCCGAGCTAACATCAACCCGAACGTGGTGGATTACAAAGGCCTTACCGAGCTGTCACCCCTGGGGCTACCACAACTATCAGTGGGGTTGAGCGCAACCTCAGGTAACCTATAGTCTAGACACCATGCCTATACTACCGATTACTACTCTAGCTACGTATGATAACTAGAGCACTCAATACGAGTGAAGATCCCATGCCAAGATGTAACAACTATACTAATCATACTTATGGAAGGCATAAAGTAAATAGACAAGATGAATATATATTAAAGCACAAGTCCTACAAAGAGTAGATACAAAGACATACCAAATCCCTGAAGACTTCTCCAGAACCGGAGCGTAGCTCTGCTCTCCCTAACTCTCATCTAGAACTAATCTACTACATTGGAAAGTCTAGCCCTAATTCTCTAGAGATGAGAGATAATCCTTTTGAGGGACGCCTCTACATCTCCACCCTGAATAATGAATAATAAATTAGGGTTTCAGGGATGCCTCCTTCCAGGTGTCAGGGGCACTGCTTATATAGCCCCATAGGATGCACCATAACCCTCAGATCAAACTGACCTAAATGGACGATTATTATTCATCCTCAAAGGCGATGGAGGCAAGATCCGTGAGCCTAGACCTGATTGGTCTAGGTTAGCGGGCGCCCGCCCTAGGGTTTGGGCGGCCGCCCAGCCACTGAGCCGGTTCGGGCTCCCGTTTGGTCCAGTGCCTTCTCGAACCTTCTAGATTATAGAAAAGTACATGTTCGCCCTTTATCTCTATGTAAACCTAACATGTGGGCCTTTCTTGGTTCTTTTCAGCTGACACCCTACAAAAATAGACATTCACCAAAACTTATGGAATTCTGTCAGTGTAACCCCTATATCTAGATCGTAATTATGTTTAGGTCCTTTTTCATGTCTCATTGACGGTTAAAAATTGGAGTTATCTACCGTCAACAACTGTATGAGTAGAGAAGGGTGGATGGTTCTCAATCACATTAGTGGATGTAGTGATGCTCATTATCCATTTAGTAAGCTATCAACCTTCCCCGGCAACGGCACCAAAAATGCTTGTTGACACCTCTAACACCACTTAAGCTAGGCTGTCATCCCCAGCATGGCGCTAGAGGTGTTGGTATTAAATGCATATGCTTTCTAGAAATGAATAATGAGTCTGCAAGCGCACAGATAATACCGATGTAACATTTTAACCGGAAGTAATCCAGGTATCATTATTTATATTTTTACCACTCGGAAGAGAATGCTTATGGATAATGAGCAATGAGCACTGCATGTGATAATGGAGAGCTTAACTGTGTCTTTATCTATCTTCTCATACAGGGTAAGTGTCACATAGAATAATAATATATATATGAATGGTAAGTGACAAAGGATAAATGAGAGCACATAGCCACATAAAATAATGATAATAATCTCAATAGAGTACTCTAAGTTTATAACACTAGCATGGACTAGGACGATCTACAAGAATAAATCCTAAGTTATTCTAACTATAATGTCAAAGCGTACAATGATTAGTGCAATTACACCTAGCAATCATGGCGGGAAAAGGTTATATCTATGCATAGTGATATTACCAAGGAAGATCGAGAAAAGAGCAATCACTTCCCTATAATAGTGGTGTTCTACTAGTCCTATACTTGGGAGGAGGGCTACAAAGGACTAAACAGGGCTGTCACTCCTGCGATCTACCTCGCGATCCAAAATATAGGGTGCAATCGCAGATAAATACGGTCTAGGCACCATGCGTACACAATATTTACCACTCACCATCGATCTAATGAGCAAGCGCTACAGAATCCTATGCATAAACATTATTCTAAACCAACTATGCTAAGCATATAATCAAAGCAAACTAAAAACAAAATAATTGAGAACATAAGCAAATAGAGCAAAGTCATTTCTGATATAGTAGAATAGAATAAAGTACTATTCATAGTAGAAAGAACAATAATGAATATTACAATAAAGTAGACGAAATTACCAAGAATGCTGATAGATCCGGACTCCAAGCTAGGCTTGACTCCCTCTAGATCTATTCCTATGTAGTTATGCTACTAAACTATGGAGCTCTAATTGAGATGGTGGCTCTAGGGCTTCTCTGGAGATGAGGATGAATTCTCCAAATGAATTCTTGAATAAATTTGCGTTTCTCCAAGGGCCAGAGGCCCTGAATATATAGACCCCTAGGATGCACCACAACCCTTGGATCAAACCGACCTTAATGGACGCTTCATATTGATCCTCAAGGTCGGTGGAGACAGGATCCATGAGGTTGCTCCCCATTGCTGGAGAGGCCTGAGTGGCCGCCCCTACCTATGGGTGGGCACCCAGCTGCTGCTGCCAGGTGGGCCCTCCTTCACAGGGTCGCCTCCTCAAGTATTCTAGAGTATTCTTTGATTGCTAGACGTGGTATTCTCTCTATGTAAATCCGACATTTGGACCTCTTTTGGTTCTTTTCTGATAACCCCCTACAGAAATAGACATTCACCAAAACTCGTGGAATTATGTTAGTGTAACCCCTATAACTAGATGATATTCATGTTATAATACTTTCTCATTTTATCTTGATGGTTAAAATTGATACTTATCGACCGTCAACAGCTTTTGTTTTGAAAGCCCTTGCAATTAGTCTGCTGAGTGCTCGCTAACGGTTATGATTTTGATCAGTCTGTAGTAGTGGCACGATAGAGTTTAATTTAATATAAAGTTCAACCGTAGATAACGTGTAATGGTACCAGCAAGTTTTATTAATGGAAATGCTGTTGGACACAAGAAAGTCTGACCCCTTTATGTTTGAGCTCGTATGACAGAGTATCATAGAGTATCGACAACTACGACATAAAATGCAAGGGAACACACGATCATCGATACATCAAGTTCATACAAACAAAACTAATAATTAAAAAAATGATTACAATAAACAAGCATGGCCCCACCTTTCTTACAAGCGACTTCCCTCATATGATGGCACGTAGGTTTAAAGCGATGGACTCCTCTGCCAGACCTGCAACTTATGGCTGTAGTGAATTGAATAACAAGGGAACATATGGAAGATAGGCTGGTCGAACGCATTCTTCTTCCGGTGTAATCCAACATTTCCATACTGAAAGAGTCTTGTAGGGATGACATGAGCTTTGCTGCGGTCCATATCATATGCGATGATTCAATTTCCTTTATACCCAGCTAAGAAAATCAAATTCCATTCGGGGTGAACTGCAATCAACTTTGGGTCATAACTGTTGATGGTTAAAATCCACACTCAAAACACCGTCAACTTGCCTCATTTCCAAGGAAGAATAGCATAACATGAGCATATTTTATCAATAATCAGTTCCATGTCATATGCGATGATTCATTTTCCTTTATACCCAGCTATGAAAACCAAATTCCATTCGGGGTGAACTGGAATCAACTTGTGGGTAATAACTGTTGACGGTGGATATACCCTAAAAATCCACACTCAGAACACCGTCAACATGCCTCAGTTCCAAGGAAGAATAGCATAACATGAGCATATTTTATCAATAATTAGTTCCACTTGTACTCTTAGCTTGTGATTTCAGGAAGAACAAAATGCAGCCCTGTGGAACCCAATAGGTGGGTCAGTCGACCCCTGTATGAGCTCACCTTGAGCTGAGCTTCGAGCATGATCCATGCCAAGCTCCCAGGAGTCCAATTCAACCATCAGAGCAACCTGTGTTTTCATCCAACGGACAAAGATCACATGGATTCATGGGCCCACAAGGAAGCAAGCAACGTGACAAATATTTTGCAAAACACCGAACTACTTTAGATGACAGGTGGGGACATCATCTGGAAGACCCAGCCAGGCCCACCTACCAATGAGGGGGTCAGCCGACCCCCTCATGGTGGCCTCATTAGGTCAGTTGGCTCCCACGGACCTCCTGCATGCCGCCATGCATCAAGTTTGATCGTGGATGCCATCTAAGGTGGTATTGTAGTTGGTTCATCGAAGGGTGTAGAGAGGAGGAGCACACGTATCGCTGACATGATACCCCCTCTCCTTGCCCTATATAAGTAGGCTGCCACCACCCTTGGAAAGCATCTTCCAATCTCCAATCTCTCATATTCCACTTCCAAGGAAGTTCAAGCAAGAGTAGTAGTAGTTAGTCTACAGTGGTAGTTAGAGTTGAGTCAAGCGAAGCTCGGGGTCTCCAAAGTCATCTTCTGGAGAGTCTGGTATAGCTCTTATACCTTTTCTATTTTATAAGAATTTCCTTTTATCAATATATCATTCTTGATTTACGTTACTTAGTATTTACTTAGTGCAAGTCTATAGTCTTATTAAAATCTGGGAGTTGGAGCAGAGGTGCATGTGTTAACT
>CM041637.1:29786662-29857693 GCA_023333625.1 Bothriochloa decipiens | reverse complement strand
ATCCAGCCTACGCAAGTCCTTTTCCCTCTTGGTCTTCTCCTTGATTCGTAATTAAAACAAAAGTGCACGTGTCTCCAAGATCTAAACAAGATGGACAAAAACTCAAGAAGGAACTCACTTGATGATTAAGTTTGCGAGCACGCGCACGAGTAATAGGACCAGCAAGTATTGGCGCGGCTGACTTGGATGTATGATCAGTGTTGATGTCCTCATCAATGGCCAAAGTAACTTATGATAATCTGTTAGGGGGGCCTTTGCACCCCACATTTATTCATTTGCAGATGGCGAATCAAACAATTCAATTCCCTGAGGGACTAGCGAGGGATATACTAATCAAAGTTCAAGACGAGTATGTCCCTGCCGACTTCATCATATTAGACATAGTGTCCAACAATGAAGTCCTCGTCATCATGGGAAGGCCATTCCTCAACACAGTCAATGCTATCATCTATGTGGGATCTGGCCAGATTCATTTTCAATTCCCAGGAAAGAAGGTGAAATGTCCATTCAATGGTTATACAGCTAACATGCAGGTGAAGGACGAAGAACCAAAGAATAAACCTCGCTACTACCCACGTTGAAGGAACAACAAGAAAAGCGAATCGACCAAAAAGGCCAAAGTGAAGAAGGGAGAACACGTTGAACCACGAGCAAAGGTAAGAAAATATGGCCGGTGAAAGAGGTGCAATCACGGTCACCATCTCCGAGACCAACCGAAGCATTCGAAGAATGAATAAGATGGAGAGGTCCTACTCTATGGACCTAAAACATGGAGCTCTTGCTGGTAAAGTAAATCAGTATTTATCCCATATTTATTTTCTGCATTTTAATTCTTGTATTTTATTTGCATTACATCTTAGTTTTAGTTTTGCAAATTTTCTTTTGACAAAAATAGTTAGCAATAATAAATAAAACCTTGAGAATAACCTGCAATAAACTTTTGAGCTGCTGGATCACCCAAGGGGGTCGGCCGACCCCATCAGTGGGCCCACTTTCCCTTCTTCCACTTTGGATCAGTGTTTTGCTTTCGAACCAGCACTCGGATGCCCTTGGGGCTCTCAAGTGGGGGTTGGCCGACCCCCACACTCTCCCCTTTTCTAGTCTGCTGTCTCCCATTTGTCATACCCAATAATCCTATGCACTCCACTCTAGCCAAAGTCTGAAAACAAATGGTCCTTTGCTTTATCACTTTAGCACAAGATGCTTTTTTTCTTGTTGGATGCTTTAAGGACCATACCACCAGCTCAAATCCGACAAAGTGGTCACCTAGGCATGCTTAAGTGTCCTCATGGTCCATGGGAATCTCTTTATATATGTCTCCACTTTTGCCTTTGATCTTTTCTCTTTCACAAAGCACTAGGCAAGGGAATCTCTAAAAAGCACTTTACTTTTGTTCCACACCTAGCCTTTACTTTACCAGACACTTGATGACACTTGATGACACACTGCTTAAAGTGCTGGGGGCCTAGGAAGGGGGTCGGCCGAACCCACTTTGGATAATTTCTGAAAATTTTCTGCAGCATGTTGCTAGATTCCCTGCCAGGATTCAAATTCAAATTTGAAGATGCTTTTGGGGGTCGGCCGACCCCTACCTTTGGGGTCCACCACTTGCACTTATCCCCCTATAAATACCCCTGCATTGTGAGCTCAACTCCACACCCAAAATCACCAGAATCATCTCGAGCTCACAATCTCTCTTCTTCTCTCTTTTGTTGCAAGTTCTTTCTCAAGTTTAGTTTAATAGTAGCATTCCAAAACAAAAACCCAAAAATATTTCTTGCATAGTAGTAGTAGTAGGAGAGCTTGGTTGTCTCACTTGTGTAGCTAGATGAAGAAAGCGTTCCTCTCCTGGTTTAAGAAGTCCAAGGTAGCAGAGAGCTCCTCTCAAGGCTCTCACCACATTCATGAAGGAACCCATGGGAGAAGAGAGGAGGAAGAAAGCTACCACCCGATGGTACTCTATAATCTTGCAGCAGGAGTGCTAGAGCCCGAGAGTGGCCTCATGCTAAGACAAGAAGAGCTATAAAAGTTCAACATCCTTCAACGAAGCAACTTCAACTACACGGGCATCATCGACCTGTACCTCTTGGACCGCACCGGTATGAGCAAAGAATTCAATGATGTCTTTACTGCAATCGGTTGGGGAGGTTTTTGGCAAATGCATGAAGATGGTATAAAGTGCTTACCCAAGAATTTCTGTGCACCTTAAACTTTACAAATGATGGGGTAGCCTTTTTATGTTTGGGAAAGAGTATAATTTATCTTGGAGCCTTTTAAACATCCCTTTGGGATGTGATCCTGATTGTGAACTTGACTTAGATATTGCCATTGATGGTTTTAATAAAGCTGAATTTTGGAAAGCAATTTCTGGCTCCAATGATTCCTCTTGTCTTACAGCCTCTAAAATCCATAATCTAACTCTGTGCTTTCTTCATTACTAGGTGGTTGTGACTCTTTTTCCTGGCACTAGAGGTAATACCTTAAGTGATGATGAACTTAAACTGTTGTATGCCATGGTACACAAGATTAAGGTCTCTCCTGTTAAACTGCTAGTGAACTTTTGTCTTAGCTGCTTTGAAAAAGAAAACTCTGTCTACTGCACGTCGTTCATTACTAGCATAGCCGACACTTGGGGTGCAATAGAGTGACATCCCTTTGAGTACATTACCTTCGCTAGGGATGTTTTAGATGAAAATGTCCTTATTAATTCTAATGTTCTCAAGTGAGGTCCAAGAGGTGGACTTAGAATGATTTATCCAGGCCATACAGTCGAAGTTCCTCTCCCTTGCGAGAAACATCGACTGTATAGGCTTCGTGCACTAACCATCAAATTGGATAAGAGGCAAGAGGCCAAAATGTTGAAGAGATGGACAGGATGACAAGAGGGATGTCACGAGCTTCTCAGACAAACCAGGCAGGCCCCTTACTCCTTGCAGAAGAAGAAGTTGAAGGAGACGAGGAGGCAAGCTCCATGGACGTTTTAGGGTCCATGGGGAGGCCTCCACGTCCACAGGACACTCCCCACCCAAGGCGAAGGGAGAGGCGCCCCCAAAGGACAAATATGGATGACCTCATCAACAACATGGGCACAATGCGCATTGAACAAGAGGCAACATTACAATTGGCGCAACAGAATGTCCAATATCTGCAAGCTACGCAAGAAGAGGAAGCACAACGTTGGGCCGGGTGGTTCCAATACTATCTGCCACCACAGTGGGCAAGAGCCAAGCTTGGGGGAGGTCCTCTCGCCCACTAATGTAAGTATTCTATCTTAATATTTGCATTTTAGTTATTTATCTTATTGTAAAAAATTTTAGAAAAGTTTAAAAATGCCAAAAATATTTATTTTTTTATTTTTAGTAGCACCTATGTTTCATGTATGTTCTTTCTCCTTATGGAAATGATGAGTAGTTGCTTCGTCAATGTATCTCTAGTGCCTAGTTTATAACTTAGTGCTTCTTTAAGTATGGATTACTTAGCTCTCTTGAACCATCATGAACCTGAAAACTTTATGGGTTGCGAGTGCTAGAACTAAGTCTAAGTTGTTGGGGGATATGAGATAGTGAGACAAGAGCTGCTATAATATTGTTCTAAGCTTGATTGATTACTAGAGAATTTATTCTTAAAATGATCAAAACCTTAATTGTTCCTCAATGGTGATGAAATTCCTACCACAGCCATATATGCTTCACATGTTCAAAAACCTTTCACTTGAGCTATTTGCTTTGTGTTGAGTGTTGTCAAATCTTGTTGATCCCTGTTAAGAGACTTTTCATGCCTCTAAGATCAAGATCACACGCACGCCACGTATATACATGCTGCTTCTACACTGGAAGTACGCAAAAACATGCATTCCATTTCCACCAAAATAGGTTGTTCCATGCTCTAAGTGTTAGAATATCTCTCTAAATAGTGCTTGATAGATGAGACACAAGAAAAGGGCTAGGCAAAATAAGTATTGAGATATAGATGGACACATGAAAGTCCATGCAAAAAAATATATATATATAAAGGAGCAACTTAGTCCACCATATATACCACACACTTGCACATCTTGATCTGGGGGTATGACACTTCTCTTCAAGGATCCAAGCTTTGACTTTGCAACATATGCAAGTAAGTATGCTATCTCCTTGTTATCCCTACCTTGAGCTCCACATAAGCCTTTTTTGAACTAGGATGAAATAAGAAAAGGCAATTTTACCTTGTGCCTTGGTGAGAAATCTTACACCATTTGAGTGACATGAGAGTACCATATGAGGAACATTAAGTTTTCTTTTGAAAACATTGCAAAACCTCCGGTATGAAACGTGCTAGGAATGAGAAAATTAGTGCTCAAGTCAAAGTTGTTCTGTCTTTTAACCACCCAAGACAAAGGAAAAGCCATAAGCCCCGTAGAGGAATAAGGTAATATGGGTGAGTTTTTATAGCTAATTTTTCCATTCAAGGAGAAGAACTTTGCTGTGCACATGGTACTATTGAAATGTGGCCATAGTAACAATACCTGATCTACCGAGGCTAAGTTTTATTGTTTGCTCCGGAGGAGCTAAGGTTAAGCTTGGGGTATCTTGTTGATAGTGGACATACCATGAAAATCCACACTCAAAACACCATCAACATGCCTCGGTTCCAAGGAAGAATAGCATAACATGAGCATATTTTATCAATAATTAGTTCCACTTGTACTCTTAGTGTGATTTTAGGAGACAACCAAAAGCACCTTGGTGGGACCCAATGAGGGGGTCGGCCGACCCACACCTTGAGCTCAACTTTGAGCATGATCCATGACAAGGTCCCAGGAGTCCAATTCAGCCATCAGATCAATTTGTGTTTGCATCCAACGGCACAAGCTCATTGCACATGGATTCAAGGGCCCACAAGGAAGCAAGCAACATGACAAATAATTGGAAACCGATCAAGCCACTTCACATGACAGGTGGGGGCACCATCTAGAAGCTCCAGCCAGGCCCACCTGCCAGTGAGGGGGTCGGCCGACCCCCACCTTGTGGGCCCCAAGGTCGGTTGGCCCCCCAGCGACCTCCTGCATGCCGCCATGCACCAAGCTTCAGCATGAGAGTCCATTTGAGGCGGTTTCATAGTCAGTTCATCCAAGGGTGTAGAGAGGAGGAGCGCATGGATAGCTGACGTGGCACCCCCTCTCCTTCCCCTATATAAGGAGGCTGCCACCACCCTTGGAAGGTATCACACAATCACATATTACAAGCTCCAAAGCTCCAAGCTAGAGTAGTATTAGTTAGTCTAGAGTGGGAGTTAGACTTGACTCACGTGAAGCTCTGGGTCTCCGAAGTCGTCTTCTAGACAGTCTGGTATAGTCCTTGTATCTTCTCTCTTTTGTAAGACTTTCCTTTTATCAATATATTTATTCTTGCTTTACTTTACTTAGTGTTTACCTAGTGCAAGTCTTAGCCTTTATGTCTTGTTGTGTGCTTGTCTTAGTAGTATAGTTGCCTTAGTGGATTGGTTTCCTGTAACCAACTCCATGTGTGTGTCAATGTCCTGTCTTGCATAGGAGCTCTAGTTATCTACACGTTAACTAGAGTCCTTATTTTGTTGACCAACTTGTCCTAGGAAATGCTTATATATTAAGAGATTGTAAAGGAGAAGTATTCAAGAAAGCTATAAACGGTAGATTTCTCAAGAAGTATTATTCCAGTGTCTTAGCAGATGGGGATTAATCACCAAAGGTATGGGATAGATTGTTGAATGCAAGGAGATAGCTGATATTTTTATCGCCTGCAGTACAAAAAATGACCAATGAAACCATTAGTGATAGCCGATGCAACTTGCATCGCCTTTAGAGCAAAAATAAAACAAAAGCAAACATTCAGGAAACAGGCAAAGGAATTTAAATACAAATTGATCACGATGAAGCAAAGGAGGATTTCATTGATGTTCAAGTTTTTACGAAAGCCATCTTAGAAGATTGCATCCTAATCTACTGATTGTGCACTTTTCTTATTGGATAATGCACATCGACTACATCACTAATGATTCTCCCAAAGGTTCCATGACATTAGAATCGACCTACATCTCCTTGTCGATGCCCTCATTGATGACATTGAGGTTGCGGAGGTCGACGCCAGTGTGGGCTCGGACGACGCTGAGGGCAAGGGCGGTGCCATACTCTATGGCTGCATAGGATATCTTAGTGAAGCGAGGGTAAATATTCTCCACCCGTTCAGCAACAGTCCCGCCGGCAGTGTTCATGGCGTTGGCGATCTCAATCCCAGCTGCTTTGAGAGCCCCAAGCCTCGCTGACAGATCTGCAGAATGGGTGAATATTAGTCAGAGAACTAAAAACAGAGTTTGTGCTTACTAGTGATTTGGTTGTTAGTAGCATCCTGTTCCTGAATAATCTTCTCGGCCTCCTCCTCTTTTTCCTCCATGTCATAATTGAGGCCGAGGACCTCTTTCTGGAGTTTGAGGTTCATGTCCTTCATCAGATCGAGTTGCTTCTGTGCTTGGGCTAGCTCCCGTGCAAGGTTGTGTTCACTTGCTACAGAGGAGTCAGGAGTAATGGGACCATCGCTATCCGACCTATAAAAGATCGACAAAGATGAATCAAATTCAATATTGGTTGGAAGATTCAAGAAGAACTAAAGATACCGGCTTAATCAACTCACCTTGCACAGACAACACAGTGGGAGGTCACCTCTTCCTCGTCCACTACTGGGCGTTTACCGTGACACGCCATTGTTGAAATCTTGGAAAGGATGGGATATCTTTCTTTTTTGAGGAAGAAGAAAGGTTTTTCTAAAGAAGGGCTCAGAGATTGCGTGTAAATTAGGAATAAACAGAGAGCACGATTTATAGCCCAATAAAGGGGCACTCGTCAGAATATGAATCGGGAACCTGCCATTCATGACAAATACTGTGTGCATGGGCACTCGAGTGGCCAGTCAAATCAATTCTAAGAGTATTTTCTTGAGGAAACCAACCATTTTGAATTCTTTGACTGATTGGGAAGGTGAGTTAGGAAGGTAGATCGGCTAAATACCAGAGACAAAGCGGACCACCTGTCAGTCCTAGGAGATTATAACTGGAGCAGATTAAGAATCCCGAAGGCCCAGTGATTGGTTGAAGACAAAAGGTGAATAAAATTAATTTTATCCCAAAATTAGGAGGCATGTGTTTGCACCAAAATTTGGACTAGCAGGCACGCAGGTGAAGCTTCTTGAGGAAGACTCTGCCAGGAATCGGCTATGTGCCGGTAACAACTGTTTGTTGGAGAATCGGCTAACCGAGATCGGCTATCTGGAGAACGCGCGGGTCACGTCGACTCCGATCTGGTTTGACAGAAGATGGTGCATTGTCGGCATGGGACTCTACAAAACAGAATAGTAGGGCCCAAGTTATCAAGTTTTATTAATTTCTAGTTTATTTCGTTATTTTGCATGTCGTGTCAGGTTAGGACTTGGTCAAAACCCAAGGTATAAATATGTAAGCCCCAACACCTGTAAACCTCTCTCGACAATCAATACAATCTTTTGGCTCCTGCCAAAACCCTTAGGAGTAGAAGTAACATAGATCTCGACGAGTTCTTCATGACTAGGCTGCATCAGCTTCGACCGACCTCTGGTTCGCTATAAGTACGGTCATGGCTTGTGTTTTTGTTTGATAAGGCTACATCGGCTTCGACCGACCTCTTGTGATGTGTTGATATGGCTAGTTATCGACTCTATTAGGTTTGGAAACCTAGTAGATTCATTAAGTTACTGATGTTGATTGTTTTACATTATTTATTCATTTATTTATATCAACAACATTGCCCGATCAAGATTGGTAGGTTTGGCTTATATCTTTTTAGATTCAATTATCATCAATGCTCATCATGTTTATTCTCAAGCCTTGATGATTGGTCATGTGCTTGCATTAGCTATATCGTATCAATCTTGTTCGTGACATGTGGCGCCTTCTAGGGTATAGATAACTATGGTAAAGCTTGTTAATCTCTTCTAGGGGGTTTTAGCGGTTGCAGCGGATTAAGTTACCGATCTCACTAAGATGGCATCTATAACACCCCAAAAATTGCATTTTCGTTTGTTATTCGAAAACACTAAATATAATGAAGGATTTGAAATATTTGGATAAAATTTGCCAACATTAGTTCAAATCCTAGTGTATCATTACGAAAGAAAAATGTGCTTTTCAATATTTTAGAATTAATTGATGGGCTTTTGTTAATATGATGCTTGCTTTTTGCTTGTGTTGTGTGCTTTTGGCGTGATAAGTTATCGAAAACGTGTTTAGACGTCGATCGATCCTTCCTGGGAATTTTCTGGACATTTCCGGAATGTTTTCCCACTTATCCTAGTGCTTTTCTAATTTTTTGATGCTCTAAAATATCTTTTTCATGAGCTCCAAATATTTTATTTGGATTCATCATCTTTTAATCTACCTGTACTTTTTATATAATTTTTGGAGTTATGGAAATATTTTTTAGGGCTTTAAAATGATTTCAGCTTTTCCTGGAATTATTTTCACACTGAAAGTGCTTCTCTATAATTCCCAAAATTAATAAAAATAGCTCAATTTTTGCTGACTCCAAACCCTAGGCATATATATATGCCGGTGTAGCCCTCCACACGCTGATTCCAGATCAGAAAGCCCCTTCGCGAGCTGCCACTCGTAGCTCCCAAAATCGACCGCCGAAGTTCATCTCGGCTAGGGTTCCGGCAAACTCTTCGTGAGATTTTCGGCCATCTCGTCCGTCACCGACGAAAACCGTCACCGCTGCGAGGTTCGTCTTGATCACCTCTACTCCGGTAGGTCTCTCATTTTGTGAATCTACACCCAGATGATGTCGTCCGTAACCCATCTTTTTGTTTTTCGGCGAACTCCTCCATGGACAGGCCTTCCTCGTTCGTTTTCCGGTCACCGTGACCAGGCATCGCTCCTGCCTCATCCCGGCTCGCCCTCGCGCTGCCACCGCGGGCCCGAAGCCCCGCGTCGTCCGCCCCGCGCCGTTGGCGTGCCGCTGTAGAGCAGCAGCAGGTCGTCGCTGCCGCCCTGCCCATGCAGGTGCGTGCGCGTGTTCCTACCCGCGTGGGCCCCTGCGTCGCGCGGTCATGCGGCCGTGTGCCGCCGTGACGCCGCTGTCCCGGCCAGGCCAGGGCTGAGGCCTTCTTTTCCCCCGCGCGCAGCAGCAGCCCCAAGTGGCCATGGAAGCCACGATCTGCAACCAGAGGAAGAAAATGACCAAGGTAGAAGATAACATATTTATGACTTTGCCACCGATCTTTAATCCTCCATCGTTTTGTCATTTTAACACCGATTCGAGTGATTCCAGTTGCGTTAGATTCGTATCGATGTGCTTTACACAGTAGCAGTAAAGTATATCATGTCACTAGTTTATGAATTTATTTGGTTAAATGCATTTTGATTAATAATTTTTAATAGCTTTCTAATTAAAAGTAACCTAGAGTTACAATTCCGTTCTCGTTGCATTGCGATCATGTCGACGCATGTTGCTTGTTATCAACAATGTTATCACATCATGTGTTTGTGTAATTAATCTTGTTTATCGATGAATATTTATTCAATGCTCTTTTAAATAAAAGTGGTTTAGGTTTATACATTGAGTTTTCATAAATGCATGTTAATGTGGCTAGTAGGAACTTACATGCTTCTTTTAATTGTTCTCATATGTATAATGCTCTTATGAATGCGCTTTCTTTTAAAATTAATGTTTAATCATATCATGTTTTGACTAGTGTTCTCATAGGGTTATAAAGTAAGATCATATTAATTTTGTTAACAACTGCTTAATGCCCATGTGTTTAATATGAACATGTCTTTTCATGTATGACCTGCTTAGATTAATCTTGAAGCATATGATGTTTCTTTAATGCTCTTGCATATTCTAAGCTTTATAATTTATGAATGTATAAACAACTTATATAATATAATTGCTTATAATAAAATATAACTGAGGTTTAACTCTGCTTTTATAATTCAATTTAATTCAACTGTTTATGTGTTTCTATTAAATGTCCAATACCTTGTTTTATTAGATAAAAGGAATCAAGCTTATAGTTTAACTTTCTACTATGTTGCATTTACCTCGATAGTCGTGTTCTCTTTAATGACAGCTCCGTCGTCTGTCGTTCTTGCGCTCTTGCGACCGTAGCACCGTGTTTTGCCGTTTAGACCATTCTGTCTTTAGCTTACCCTTTGTTTGGTGTATTGTTCTTAGTATTTTCTATTTTGTTTGTCTATTTGTGTTGCTTGGTTGCTATGACTAGACGAAGGGCAGTTCGTTAGCGCTGAAGACCAGGAGTTGAGGATCGACAAGAGCAGCCAAAGCTGGAGACTAGAAGATAGAACAACTAAAGATTATTGAGCAACTAATCTTTATATTTAAGGCAAGTGCAGGCACCTTTGATCATTTTACGCCTATTCATGTTTATTTAAATATATTGTATGGGTCCTAAATCGGCAAACCATAGGGATGACTAGACACTTTACCCAAATATCACCTATGGGGGTTTTAGTTGATAGGTCATTAGGGTGCTAGTGTCTACTTACCTTTCACCTGTTTAATAAAGATAAAACCTGCTTCTTAACAAGTTGGAGCCGTGGGCTCTTGGCTTTGGTCGTTAGAGATGTTGATGCTCTTTCGCATCGTTGGTTGGCAGTGAATGACGGGGAAACGGATGCTAGTGGGACTCATGTTGATGAGGGTATCCATATCTCCTCCCCCTTGTGGTCCTGTTCGTGGAGCGACAACCTGGGACTTCCGTATATCTCTAGGCTAATGCGCAGTGGCTTGGTCTATTAGTAGGACCATCATGGGCAGATGGGTAGCTTACCAACGGGTGCTATTGCCATGGCGAGAAGGGTGTCACAAGTTGTAGCATGGGAGTTCCTGGAAGATCCGTAGTGGGGGCGGCCTCTACGAGTACGTCTCCCATGTGCTTGGGTCATTTCTGATCGAGTCACCACTGCCTATAACCCTGTGAAGAACCTCGTTGTGACCTCTGCCGACCTATCTTGGAAATGGGCTAAGAGACTTGCAACCTCAGGCATACAGACTAATCACAACTTGGAGTGAAAGTGTGCACCTCTGCGTAGATTTTAAATCGATATATCATCCGTGCTCATGATCACGAGCGGCCCAGATCCTCATATGACTTAGCCAAATGGAATAAGCTATTAAATCATGGTGTGTTGTTTGAGGAGGTGGCTACCTCTGTTTTGAAACGGGATGGCAATCCTATGTTGCTTGAGATGGCAATCTCAAGGTTAATGATATTAATGATATATGTTTATATCTATGTTATTAAATGACTCATTAATTACTTCTTGAACCTTAATAAAGGGTTGGGTGTTTCAACCAAGTTGATTAGACAATAGGCTGCAAATGTGAAATCTTAATTGTTACATTAAAATGCTATTGCGGTCTTTACCTTTTAGCCTTACCTTGTTTGAGCCTTGCATGTCATTACTTTCCGTTTGTACTTGTTGAGTTCGACATGCACTCACCCTTGCTATAGTTTTTTTAGTAAGGTGCTGCCCAAAAGAAGGACAAAGATTGCCTTGGAGTTTTTTGGAAGTCGGTTAGCAGTGTTTGGCGCACGGAGCCCCTAGTCAACTGTCCCTGAGAAGAATGAAGACCAAAGAGAAGTCTTAGCCAACGTTCCATGTTACTCTGATTGTGTAAGTGTTAAATATATATGTTTCCGCTATATAATACATTGTTTTTCTAATATTACCATTTTCTGTTGTATGTGTGACTTCCTGGGCACACATATGACGACACTCGATATTCTTTGGAAACCAGGGTGTGACAGCATCCAGATTCAAATGCCATCGGTTAGTAGGCTTTGCTTTAGGGCTATTTGTGCACCTAATTCGTTCTCATGTTGGGATCAGCTATTTTAGCTGATTTACCAGAGCTTCACCCATAACACTACATGCATGTATATTTGTAAACACTAGTTGATTCATTGAGCTTATTGGGCGTGACTTGGTTTGAAGATTTCAAATTCGACAAGTCCTTCGGGGTTTGTTGGGCACCACTTGGTCTTTAGATTTCAAATTCGACATGTTTAGTGGATCTTTTAGTTTTAATCTGGATTATCGCAATGTGTGTAGGATCTTTACATATCGTATTGGTTTACTCAGATCGGCTAATGGTTCTGTGCTTTAATGTTTATCAAGATAGCCAATCTAGCTATTCCTATACTATTTCAAATATTATAGCATGTTCCATGAATGACTTATATATGTGTTCATCTTGTTCAGTTATGTCATACCATGAGAAATTGCTTTATTCATACATGTTTATTCACTATTTCATTTACAAAAGCATGTTGGTTGTTCACTCTCTATTCAATGCCCCGATCAAATCGGCTATTTAGCCACACATGAGGAACTGTCTGGCACCACACCGGTAGGTTCCATAATTTGACTATTTTCCTCCTTGTAAATTGTAGGGTCAAATGGACTGGCATGCCTCAGACTCGATCGATCGGTTAGCTTCTGGTGAAGTCGCAAGGATCAGAGAAGCACTCCCGCTCTGCTCTACCTGGCTTGCGAGAGACTGTTGATGTGAAGAGTCAGATTTTTGCATCAACAGGCTCTGGTGCATTCAAGGAGGCTATATAAGCAAGGCCCTATCCCCTGGGTTGAAACCCTAATTCATAATAAAAATTCATATCAAGAGGAGGCCATCAGTAGAGCTAGGGTTTAGAGATCTCTCTCCACCAGAGAATTAGAATAGCTACTCCAATACTTCAACTTCTGCAAAGGTTTAGACTAGATAGATTCAAGAGTTGGGCGCCTATGCCAAGGATTCTGATCATCGTCTACAAGTTTGGTACTATCTTGTATCTTTCTCGATGACTTTATTCTAAATATCATTATGTTTCTATTTATTATGTTCCTAGTTTGCTTCAGTTCTATATTTGATATAGTTATGATTGATAATAAGTTTATGTATATGTTTGCGAAGTGCTTAGCTCTTTTCTTGAGGGAGTTAGGTGGTAGATTACATGTAGGCGTGGTGCCTAGATGCTGTCTACCTGCAAATGCATCCTTTGGTCGGGTCGTGTGGTAGTTCGCGAAAGTGACAGTTCTGTTGAGTCTTATATAGTCCACCCCCCGTTAGTAGGACAGCAGAGCTCATATTACGTGGGAAGTCATGCTATGTTCTGATTTTCTTCAACGATATTCCTTATACATAGATGGAAGGTCTTTTATGCTATATATGATAGTCTATATGCTAGAGTAGTTGAAAGGCTTAGTTTATTAGAACCTACCTAGAGTTTAATCTTTTGCCTAATCAATATCTACCTACCTTATGATGAGTAGCCTATCTCTAATCTCTGCGTGTGTTATCCTTTATGCTTATCAATTCTTTTTATATATCTATTTATTATGGCTTACCCCATGTCAAAGCAAGTGAACTATGTGATTGGATTTCTCATAAGTAGTCATGTTCAAGTTCATCTCTTTTGTTAAGTCCTTAGTTCTTTTCCTTGAGCTTAATATTTTCTTGGTGAAGTGCTATAATGGTATTTTATCTGTGTGCTTGCGGATTCCTTATTTATTTTCTAAGAGCATTTATAATACCTACACACTCTTGCATCATGCTGGGGATGACAACTTTGCTTAAGTGCTGTAAGAAGTGTCAACAAACATTTCTAACACCATTGCCGGGGAAGGAGTAAACTTTTGAGAAAAATTGCTTAAACAGATACTTTTAAAAATGAGAAATCATAACATGGCACCTCTGCTTTGATAGAATCACCCTGTTGTTTTTCTATGTTTATATTTTTGTATAGGGTATAGGAAGGATTGTGTCAATACCCAGGAAATGGGTATCCCAAACACTTGGATTACCGAACTAAAACCCGTAAAATCAGCAACTCGACCCCTCCG
Source organism: Bothriochloa decipiens (assembly GCA_023333625.1). NCBI lineage: Eukaryota > Viridiplantae > Streptophyta > Magnoliopsida > Poales > Poaceae > Bothriochloa > Bothriochloa decipiens. Next base: position 29,843,788 of record CM041637.1, on the reverse strand, counting down.
GTAACCTCCCGCGTTAACGTACGAAGGCCCGCAGGCTGAGACGTATCGGATTGGCCCACGAACGAACAACGACGGCCCAAACCAAAGCCTGCTCGAGAGGCTACCTAACGGACTAGTACTGTACACTCAAGAGGCTACCGAACGGACTGGTACTGTACACGAGGGTACAATTTGAGCGACCCCTCGAGGATGGAACTTCGCCCTGCGAACGAGCCTGCCCTCGAGGACGTAACTTCGCCCGGGCGAATGGGCGGCCCTCGAGGACGGTGCACCCCTCGGCTACCAACTCCCCCGTACGGATCCGAGCGCATTTAATGCGATCTATCTACCCCCGTCTAACCGCATGGCCACAGTTACGGTAACAGTTGTAGGCGTGGCGGTCAATCTGCTTTTACCGCCCATACCCCGGAATCCCGCAAGTCATATTACGCTGTTGCGGCATACCGAGCGCTGTGCCACGACCAGCACCACCTCGAGACGTATAAACTAATGTGTTTTCCGTGTTTCCCGGGATTCGGCCTTATCCAGCGAAGCTCGACCTCCTCGTCATGACCCCCTCGACTCCAGATAAGATCCTCGACCGTCGCCCCTCGACTTCATCAAGCGAACCCTTGAGCGGAACTTCAACAACTCCCGACGCGACGGTTGCAGGGCCTCCCATACCGACGTACATCACTACAGCGGCACCGACGTGATCGGCCTCAACGTCGTACATCATTAGCTGTGCGAACTCAAAATACATGTACCCCTGTGCCCCTCCTTCATCTATAAAAGGAGGCACCAGGACCTACAAAAGGGAAATGGATGGATCAAGAGATAGAAACACTAAGTCTTAGATCATAGAACGACACCGTGAGACAGCGTAAGGTTGAGCACTAGGCATCCGAACACCCAAGCTCCACCACGCGCTCCTCAAACCTGCTTGTATTTTCCCCTGTACTAGCACTTCGATGCAAGATAACACGAATCATCCTCCCCCCGCTGGACGTAGGGCCTTCTTTGCCCGAACCAGGATAAATCATTGTGTTCTTCTTGCATCACCCACCGGATTAGGGAGCACGCGATTACGATATTACTCGTTGGTGTTAACCCCTCGAGGGTCAAAACACCGACAGTTGGCGTGCCAGGTAGGGGAGCCGCGTGTCACTAACGATTTCCCACCATTTTTTCGGATGGGCGACTTTGTCTCACAACTTCCGCACGCTACGGTGATCTGGTTTGGGAGCCTGGATTTCATGACCCTCGACCAGGGCTACGACATGACCCTGCTCTCAATCAGTGACCCGAGCGGAGGTCGCGGTACGCCCCCGCGCTCATGGGCGGCCGCTCACCAGTCTCACGATCATGCTTCCACATCCCGGAGGAGGCACGGTCGGCGCCGCCATCGCCATCAACCTAAGTCGGGGAGGGTTCCCGCCGCTTTCTCCTCACCCTCGGCCCCTTGTCGAGGGATTGTCTGACCTGAGTTTAGGGGCAGAAGGCGAACCAGCAGGATCCCACCACAATCCCGACTCCACCTTCACCGAATGATCATCGAGGAGCCACGACGAAGTCCTCGCTCGATCGAGCCCGCTCCCGCACGAGCTGTTCGAGCGTCATCACCGGCCTTCGTTTGACTCCCACGATGCCACAACGACGATCGCGACAGTGACCCGCTCCAACATGAGCATGTTAGAGGGCCGCTCAGGTGCCTTTCTTCGTGCAATGACAGACGTGGAGACTGTCACACCGGCCTCCGAGGGTTTGGCCTTCGTAAGAGCGCCCGGCCCCCAAAGGTACACTGTCGGCACACTCCGACGGCGGCTGCAGGAGGAGGCGCGGGGGCAATTCCCCGTCTTCTACTGCGGCGACCCTGACTCTGACTCTGACCATTGGGATCCTACCCACGAGTGCCTCCACATCGATGGTGACATCGACTCCAATCAGGACACCGTCGATCCAGCGGCCACGACGGCTACGGCTGTGGCAGGTGACGCTCCCCCTAGAGTAGAGGAACAATGACCAGATGCACCCCGAGAAGCGTGCCCTCATCCTGGCAAGCAGGACGCGCAGCTGGCACAGATTCGGGAGTTGCAGGCGAAGCTCGCCGACGAGCAGGAACGCTTGCGCTTACTCGAGCTGACCCTCGAGCAAGAGCGGCGACCGCTCAGCGGTAGAGCCCGAGCCAGGGCCCAAGAAGTCAACCGGCAGATCATCGAGGAAGGAGCACCCGAGCAACCCGCCAACCGTTATCCCCGAGCAAGCCAGAACGTTGTTGTGGCAGCTATGCTCCTTCGCAATATGCCCCCGCCATCCAACTCGCAAGCTCGACGGATACAACATGAGGTCGAGGATCTCCTCCAAGTTGCTACTGTCCAACAAGCCGAGAGCTCAGCCTCGAGGCGTCGAGGGGCTGTCTCCGAACCTCAGGTCGAGCCCTCCCGGCCCAAGAGGGAGGGCTCGGTCGATCAGGGGGCAGCCCCCAACAGAAGAAAAAGCCGGCCCGAGAGCGTATCAACGACGACCGCGCTCTCCACGACGCGCGCCTCGACATTGTCGAGAACCGCAGACGCAAGCATGGGTACAGCGCCCATCGTGGAGGGTGTTACGATAGTGAAGCCCTCGATGAACTCAAAGCCAAGCTGACATCCACTCCGATCCTTATCCCTCCTCGACCAGCGACGTCGACTGAACCACCCGAGCCCCTCCTCTATGTCGCCGCAACCACCCAGGTGGTCAGCGCGGCCATAGTGGTGGAGAGGCAAGAGGAAGGACGCGCCTTGCCCGTCCAGCGACCGGTTTATTTCGTCAGCGAAGTGCTTTCAGAAACAAAAATCCGCTACCCACAGGTGCAGAAGCTGCTCTACGCCATCGTCCTTACGCGTCGCAAGCTCCAGCACTACTTCCTCAGCCACTCGGTTACTGTGGTATCCTCGTTCCCCTTGGGGGAGATCATCCATAACCGGGAGGCCGCTGGAAGGATTGCCAAGTGGTCGATCGAGCTAATGGGCGAGATCATCACCTATGCACCATGGAAGGCCATCAAGTCTCAAGTGCTGGCAGATTTCGTCACCGAGTGGACCAACACTCAGTTGCCACCAGTCCAAATTCAAGCCAAGCTGTGGACGATGTACTTCGACGGGTCGCTCATGAAGACAGGAGCAGGCGCGGGCTTGCTCTTCATTTCACCCCTCAGAGTCCACATGCGCTACGTCATTCGCATCCACTTTGCCGCTTCTAACAACGTTGCGGAGTACGAAGCACTTGTCGCCGGATTACGAATCGCCCTTGAACTCGGGGTCCGACGCCTTGATGTTCGAGGCGACTCATAGCTAATCATCGACCAAGTGATGAAGGCCTTGAGCTGCCACGATGTCAAGATGGAAGCATACTGCAACGAAGTGCGCAAGTTGGAAGACAAGTTCCATGGCCTCGAGCTTAGTCATATTGCTCGACGATACAACGAAGCCGCGGATGAGCTCGCAAAAATCGCATCGACTCGAGGTACAGTCCCTCCGGACGTGTTCTCGAGGGACCTCTTCGAGCCTTCCGTCGATTTGGGCTCGGGGGCTTGCACTACGCCCTCGAAGCTCCACCCCACGACCTCGACCGGGGCCCCCTCGACCGGGGCCCAGGTTATGGAGATCCAGGAGACCTCTCCTCCGTCGAACCCGCCATCGGATTGGCGAGCCCCTTTACTCGACTGCCTCATTCGGGGAGAGCTTCCGGAGGACCGGACCGAAGCTCGACGGATCACGCGACGGGCCAAGTCCTATGTCATCTACGGTGACGCCAAGGAACTCTACAGGCAAAGCCCCTCAGGCGTTCTTCAGCGCTGCATTACCATCGAGGAAGGCAGGAGGCTCCTCGAGGACATACACTCGGGAGCCTGCGGCCACCACGCAGCACGAAGAACCCTCGTAGGCAATGCCTTTCGACAGGTTTCTACTGGCCAACCGCCGTTTTCGACGCCATGAACATGGTCCGCTCGTGCAAAGGGTGTCAATTTTACGCCAAGCAGACGCACCTCCCAGCTCATGCCCTACAAATGATCCCCATTACCTGGCCGTTTGCGGTCTGGGGGCTCAATCTTGTGGGGCCTTTCAAGAGGACAACTAAAGGGTACACGCACCTGCTCGTTGCCATCGACAAGTTTACCAAGTGGATCGAGGCCTGGCCCATCAGCAACATCCGCTCTGAACGGGCAGTTGAGTTCGTCACCGACATCATCCATCGCTTCGGGGTCCCGAACGTCATCATCACTAACAATGGCACACAGTTCACCGGCAAGAAGTTCTTGGACTTCTGCAATCGCCATCACATCCGTGTGAATTGGTCCGCAGTTGCTCATCCTCGAACTAACGGCCAGGTCGAGCATGCCAATGGCATGATTTTGCAAGGCCTCAAGCCAAGGATCCTCAACCGCCTCAGCAAGCACGGAAAAAAATGGGCCACGGAGCTGCCATCAGTCCTATGGAGCTTAAGGACAACACCTAGTCGAGCCACGGGCTTCACCCCATTCTTCTTGGTCTATGGGTCCGAGGCCGTCCTCCCCACTGACCTCGAGTATGGATCCCCTCGACTAAAGGCGTACAATGAGCAAAGCAACGAAGAAGCCCTCGCAAACACCGTCGACCAGCTCGAGGAGGCTCGAGACATGGCACTAATTCACTCCGCGAGGTATCAGCAAAAACTTCGACGCTACCACGACAAGCACGTGCGCCCGAGGGACTTCCAGGTTGGAGACCTCGTCCTACATCGACGATAGAACAACAAGGGACGACACAAGCTGACCCTGCCATGGGAAGGCCCATACACTATAGCTGAGGTGCTAAAGCCCGGGACGTACAAGCTCGCTAACGACAAAGGAGAAATCCTCACCAATGCATGGAACATCAAACAGCTACGTCGTTTCTACCCTTAGGGCACCAGTGCCCTTGTACATTCTCGCATGTTTTGTACATTTTCGTATGACAAATATAAGAAGTACTTTCGATTATAAGTTCAAACTTGTTATTGTACATGCAAGAGGTAGCCTCGACCCTGCCTCGTCAGAGTCGAGGCTACCTCAGGGGCTAACGGCGAGGGACCCCCTAAGTTCCTAAAAACACGAACGACTTTTTTTCGTACGCCTCTCTTTTGCTTCCCAACTAAGTTGAAAAACGCCTCAAACTCCCTAGGGGTCGAGGGCTGTCGAGCCGGGGCTCTCCTACGCCTCCGGGCTATAGTACCTCCACTCGCTCCCCCCTCGAGGGATACGAGCTTGCGTCTAAATGCTCAGTCGGAAAGCAAGAGTCAGGCGATCAGAACTCGAGCGCTTCTCCTTTCTCACGCCTCGATATGCTTCGCGACTAAGTGGAAAACGCCTCAAACTCCCTAGAGGGTCGAGGGCTGTCGAGCCGGGAGCTCTCCTACGCCTCCGGGCTACGGTACCCCCACTCACTCCCCCCTCGAGGGATACGAGCATGCATCGAAAACTTAGTCAAAAAAGCAAACTCTAGGTGAAAAGAAAGCAGAAAAGGCTCGAAAGAAAAATAACAGATCGCATTAATGATAGATGCATTAATGTTCAAAAAGGGCTTTCGGAGCCACATTGAATATGAGTTACAAAAAACTAATTCATTACATGGGCACCCTCGCCCAGCCTTGGTCTACAGGCCCTCTCCGTGGCTGCCCTCCTCGACGTGGTACCCTCCATCCGCAGGGGGAGGACTTCATCCTCAAACAGCTTCGCCAGTGCTCCCCCGGCCTCTCGGCGTCCTGAATGAGCCCTCGACATCGCTCCTCATTCTCCGCATCGGTCTTCGAGATGTCAGGAACAAAGCCTTGGGCACCACGTTCATATCAAAGACGAAGCCGGAGGAGACCACTGCAAGTGCCCGCTTCACGCCGGTATGGAGTGCCTCCCGCACGCGATCGCGAAGGGTGGCGTCGAGGTAGTAGATCCGGTCAACGAGCGCGGCACCCGGGATGAATTCTTCGGTACCCTCGACAGGCCCGACCTCCCAGGAGGCGTAGAGCCCGTCGAGGGCAACCCGGAGCCGGCTGAGAAGCGCCCCCTCCACTGCGAGGCTCTCCTGCAGCGCCTTGGCGGCGGTCTGGGTTGCAAGCAGCTCAGACTCAAGGCCTGAAACACAAAGCAAGAATTAGACAAACCATACAGAAAGAAAAATAATCAAAAACCCTTTAAGGAACTCACCAGTACAGTGAGTCTCAAGGATGTTGCGATCCCCCAGCACGGCGTCGCGCTCCCCCCGAGCCTCGTCCCGCTCCCGCTGGACCTCCTTGAAGGCCCGGGTCACCTCCGTCTTCTCGGAGCGGAGGGTCTCGAGGGCACCACCAGCCAGGATAATGGCCTGCTCCTTCTCCTGGAGGGTGGCCTTCATTGCCCCGAGCTGGGTTTCCAGGCCAGCGGCTCGGCTCTTCTCTTCCTGGACCAAGGCAGAGAGGGCGTCGCGAGCCGCGGAGACTTCGGAAAAATTGGCCTCGAGCGAGCGGATTCGCTCCATGGAGCTCTGAGCCTTTGCCACGAGTAGCTCGATGCGCTCCTAGGCTCGGATGCTCTTGCCCCTGGCCTTCTCTGATTCGGCCTTTGCCGCATCAGCCTCCTCCCTCGCACGCTTGAGCTCCTCCTTGAGGCGGGCGGCTTCCCCTCGAGTGGCGTAGGAGTCCTCCTTCGCCCGGGCTGCCTCCTCTTTGGCTTTGACGGCCTTCTCCCTGGTCTGCTTCAGCTCCACCTCGATCTCGGCCACCCTGCCCTGTGCAGAGCGGCCGGCCTCGAGTTGGCGAAGCACTTCCTCCTGGCTGTTGTGCGTTTCATGGAGGAAGTCGGACTTGGAGTAAGAACGCCTCCGCGCCTCCTGGGGACAGGAAATCGAGGGTTAAGGCATCCCATATGAAAGAACTTAAAAAACTACATATGGCCTAACACAGTGACTCACCGCGAGGGTCCGGTCGAGGCCTTCCGCAAGCTCGACACCCAACTTTAGCAAGTGCCGCAGCCATGACCGGGACCGCTTGGCCTCCTCCCAGCACTTATCCTCCGTCGGGTCGTTCATCTCGATCCCCGGAGCGCTGGAGCCGCCAAGTTCCCAGAGTATGATGCGCTCCTTGCCCCAACATGGAAGGACCGTCTTAACCTTGGTTCGCGCCAAGGACTCGATCTCATCCACCACGTCGTGTGGGGCACCGTAACGCACGGCCAACTCCGTCGGGCCGCTGAACTCCTACGCGGCGCCGGCACTCCTCAGCCCGGGGTCGGAGGACGACCTCCTCAGCAGTCCAGAAGCCGCCGTCTTCGCCGGGCTCGGTACCGAGGCCTCCTCCGGTTGCGCCCCCAGCAGCCGCGGGACCGTTGACGCCTTCGACGCCGTTTCCCCTTCGGCCAGCAACTCGCCTAGGGTAATCACGGACACCCATTGTTTGGGCAGTCCGGAAGTCACTTCCGCCTCTGACATCTCGGGCGGTTGCTGCGCCAGTGAGTCCAGCAGCGCCGCATCCCCAACGGCGTCTGCTGCGCCTGCTGATGCTGGGGCTGGCCCCTAGTTTCCTCCTCCTCCCGCCGCTCTGATGGCTCCTTCTCCTCCTGCTGTGGCCGTGGCAGCTCCGCTTCTTGTAGGGCCCCCTGCTCCTGCTCCCTTCGGGTCTTGAGCTCGCGCAGCCCCGTCGGCCAGGGCCGCCGCTCTCCCGTCGAGGGGGGAAGGGTCGAGGTCTCCTCACCCTCGAGGTCCACAACGGCTACCTCCTCACCCGACCCATGGCCCTCGGGGGCTCCCGCCTTGGGTGCGGGGATCGAAGCCTCTGGACCGCTAGGAACGAAAGCTCCCGACGTCGGGGCACCACCCCTGGTGCCGAGCCGAGCTCGAGGGCCGTAGGCGATGACGTCAGGGAGGCGCTCCCTCCCTCATGCGTCCTCCTCGGCTCGGAGTCGCCGCCCGTTGCGGACCCCGAGACGCTTGACCCTGCAGCAAGAGTAGAACCCATCAGTCTATCGTGCGCCAGAGCACCAAGGGCAGAGGACAACCCCTTGGCTTCCCACGGAGCCAAGGGCCTCGACGTCGCACCTGTGATCGGGGCCGCCATCTCCGCGGCTGCATCCATCTTGAGCCGCTTAGCCGGTGCAAGAGACGCCTCCTCGATCTGGCGCTTGGGCCTGAATGGGAAGCAGAATGGCAAAAAGTTCATTAAATTGCGCAAAAAAAGACGTGACAAAAAGAAAACAAACCAACAACGCTTACCCGAAGGGGATAGAGGCCTTTCGGGTCCCCCTCGAACCACCAGCGGATTTCGAGGCCCCTCCCGAGACCAAACTCTTCCCAGGGCTGAGGCTGCTCGGGGCCGTCGGTGGGGTCGCCGTGCCTCCCTACTTCGACAGGCCCTCCTGGGCATGGCTCTGCTCCACCCGCGCCGACGACCGGGACCGGGTTTCCCGGATCAAAGTGGGTGGGGTCCCGCCTCGAGTACGATGCGAGGGGGGAACCCCCTCGAGGCGAGGCCTCGGCCCCCTCTTCCCATGCCGGCGCTCCGAGGCCGACGCCACTGGCTGGGGGGCACGCTGCTCCACCACCTCCTCCTGCACGAAGGGGCGTTCAGCATGGGAGGAACCTGGCAACATGCGCTCGAGGTGCCCCTCGACCCCTTCGATGTCATCACTGTCGTCATCATCTTCATCTCCCTCGGATGAGGGAGACTCCTCCTCCTGGAGCCCGTCGCGCCTCTGCTCAGCGCGGCGCTTCGCAAGTCTCTCGCGCTCCCGGAGCTTTTTGGCTTTCTTCTTCACCTCCTCGTCCTTACTCCGCTTCTCTTGTTGGGCGGTGAAGCGTCTTACCTGACGGTCGGGGGCGTCCTCCCTCAGCGGGGGCCTCGATCTATGGTAGTCGATTCTCCCCTACATAATGACTTTTAGTCACAGGGACAAGAGAAAAAGGGAGGGGGGAGGGGGGAAACGCGAAAGGCACGGGGTTGAGGCACTCACCAGGTCGAGGCAACCCTCCTCCGGCCGCATGGGGAGGCGGTTGACGTCTTCCACCCTGAACGAGCCAGAGACCATGCTCTTTACCCGCGTGACAACTTCCGAGGCGGACGGCCTCTCGCCAGACATCCGGCACCTCTTGAGAACCTCGGGCGCCACCGAGGGGAGCATCTCATCCAACCGCAACGGGCGCTCCATCAGAGGGAGCACCCATCGACTGTGGAAGGCCGAGACCACCACACCCGCCGCCAGGCCTGCCTCTCGAAGGGTCCTCATCGCAATGACGAGGGGATGAAGTCGACGCTAAAGATCTCCTGCGACACCGTGCGGCCAGTTGAATGGGCGCTCGATGATGAGCCGCCCGGTGTACGGCGGGAGATAGCCGCCGTCGTTGCGAAGGTAGAACCACTGCTCGTCCCATCGGGAGTGGTTGGACGTCAACCCGGTGGGGATGTACTCGCGTGGCTCCTCTGACCTCCCGGTCTTCAACGCGAAGTTGAGGCACCCCGCTCTGACAATTCGCCTTACTCCGACCGACACCGGGGAGGCGAACCACTCCCCCTTGTAGAGGTGGAGCCATAGCTCCCAATGTGGCACCATCCCGAGGTAGCCCTCGCAGACGGCCGCGAAGATGGCGGCGTTGGAGATGGCGTTGGGGGAAAAATGGTGGAGCTCGATGCCGTAGAAGTTCATCAGCCCCCGCATGAACTCGCTTGGGGGCACACCGAACCCATGCCGATGGAACTTGAGGAAGCTCACCACATACCCCTCCGGCGGATTTGGCTCTTCGTGGTTCCTGGGCGGCGCAATCCACTCCAGCCAATTCGAATCAGTGATGGGGCGGAGAAGTCCTTCCCTCACCAGCTCGAGCTGCCTTTTCCGCGTCACGATCGATGGGCACCAGGGCTCGGTGGGCTGGAGGACGGGGGCCATGGCGGCAGCGGCGGCACAGATCTGCTCGGTGGGTGTGGCGGCAGCAACAACAGCGCGAATCTCCTTGGCGGACGGTCGACTAGGAAGGTTCCCAATCGTGACTTCTCGCTCTAAGTTTTTATCCTCACGTGCGTAGGAAAGCAGGAGCTCGGCAGAATGGCAAAAGTAGGGGCGAATAGCGCTAGTCCCCCTCCGTTTTTATACTCGGGAAGAGCAACGGGCGGAGTCCGACGGCAGGGAAAAGGTAACTCCCCGCAATTAATGCGTTTACCTGACCGTTCCCACTCGATCCTCGATCGGACGCACGCGTCACACCTCTGACAGAGAGCCATTGCTCGAGCCCACCACGATCACACCGCTAAGCCGTTCTCCTCAAAAGGCATGCCCAACGGTAAGAAAAAAGAACCGTCGCCCGCTAACGGAGTTTTCTACGAAAGGTAAAACGGGCTCTGGCCCCACCTCAAAGTCTCGAGGGAGCGAAGGCCGGTCCTCGAGTGAGGGCTTAACGGCCGCCCTTGAGCACCACAAAAGAACGGGCTCCGACCCCGCCTCAAAGTCTCGAGGGAGCGAAGGCCGGTCCTCGAGTGAGGGCTTAACGACCGCCCTTGAGCACCGCAAAAGAACGGGCTCCGACCCTGCCTCGAAGTCTCGAGGGAGCGAAGGTCGGTCCTCAAGTGAGGGCTTAACGCCCGCCCTTGAGCACCGAAAAAGAACGGGCTCCGACCCCGCCTCGAAGTCTCGAGGGAGCGAAGGCCGGTCCTCGAGTGAGGGCTTAACGGCCGCCCTTGAGCACTGAAAAAAAACGGTTACTCACCGATGGAGATTTCCATGAAAGGAGAAAACAGGCTCTAACCCTACCTCAAAGTCTCGAGGGAGTGAAGGCTGGTCCTCGAGTGAGGGCTCAACGGCCACCCTTGAGCACCAAAAATGGGGCTCCTGCCCTAAGCCTCGAAGGAGCGAAGGCTGACCCCACGAACAGGGTTCGACAGCCGCCCTCGAGCCCCGAGTCAAGGGTGACCAAGGGGGAGCCAACACGAGGCCATGCTCAAGAACAAACTCTCGAGACCCCTTTGGACGCATCCAAAGCAAAATGCTATGGACTTTATGGAATCCCCCAAAGGAAGGCATCGAGCCGCCGAGACCTATCGAATGGAATCGGTATCCGTAGGACCATTGCGTTTCGCTTTAATGAGACCGCCTCCGGGCCTCCTGCCGACCTCTATCGAACGAGGAACGGGCTCTCGCTTGGATTTTCCAGTTACCAGCTCACTGAGAACTTCGCGGCTCGCCCTATCGGGGGTAGTCCGATGCTTCTCGCCTCACATCCGATCGAAAGGACTCGTGAGAAGAATGCCGAGGCCAGCAATGCCCCAGCCGCACGAGGCTCAGGGGCTCGCCTGTGCCCGGCGCCCCTCGACGAAAGAGGGTCGAAAATCCCCCGGGGGCTCCCCTCGATAAAACGCTACGACTCCAGTTCAGGCCTGTACCCGACTGGACGAGCCCCTTTAACTAAATATAAATAAAGCCCTCACAGGAGTCTTTCGACTCCTACGAGGCCTCGGGGGCTACCCCCGCGGGGGTCGCTCGCGCGCCCCCCACAAAAAATCCAAATTACGTCCCATTTCCAATTCCTGACCCCCTGCCCGAATGACTTCACTCGTACAGGGGCTCGGGGGCTACTGTCGATACCCAGGAAATGGGTATCCCAAACCCTTGGATTACCGAACTAAAACCCGTAAAATCAGCAACTCGACCCCTCCGGTAACCTCCCGCGCTAACGTACGAAGGCCCGCAGGCTGAGACGTATCGGATTGGCCCACGAATGAACAACGACGGCCCAAAACCAAAGCCTGCTCGAGAGGCTATCGAACGGACTAGTACTGTACACTCAAGAGGCTACCGAATGGACTGGTACTGTACACGAGGGTACAATTCGAGCGACCCCTCGAGGACGGAACTTCGCCCTACGAACGAGCCTACCCTCGAGGATGTAACTTCGCCCGGGCAAATGGGCAGCCCTCGAGGACGGTGCACCCCTCGGCTACCAACTCCCCCGTACGGATCCGAGCGCATTTAATGCGATCTATCTACCCCCGCCTAACCGCATGGCCATAGTTACGGTAATAGTTGCAGGCGTGGCGGTCAAATCTGCTTTTACCGCCCATACCCCGGAATCCCGCAAGTCATATTACGCTGTTGCACCATACCGAGCGCTGTGCCACGACCAGCACCGCCTCGAGACGTATAAACTAACGTGTTTTCCGTGTTTCTCGGGATTCGGCCTTATCCAGCGAAGCTCGACCTCCTCGTCATGACCCCCTTGACTCCAGATAAGATCCTCGACCATCGCCCCTTGACTTCATCAAGCGAACCCTTGAGCGGAACTTCAACAACTCCCGACGCGACGGTTGCAGGGCCTCCCATACCGACGTACATCACTACAGCGGCACCGACGTGATCGGCCTCAACGTCGTACATCATTAGCTGTGCGAACTCGAAATACATGTACCCCTGTGCCCCTCCTTCATCTGTAAAAGGAGGCGCCAGGACCTATGAAAGGGAGATGGATGGATCAAGAGATAGAAATGCTAAGTCTTAGATCACAGAACGACACCGTGAGACAGCGTAAGGTTGAGCACTAGGCGTCCGAACGCCCAAGCTCCACCACGCGCTCCTCACACCTGCTTGTATTTTTCCCTGTACTAGCACTTCGGTGCAAGATAACACGAATCATCCTCCCCCCGCTGGACGTAGGGCCTTCTTTGCCCGAACCAGGATAAATCATTGTGTTCTTCTTGCATCACCCACCGGATTAGGGAGCACACGATTACGATATTACTCGTTGGTGTTAACCCCTCGAGGGTCAAAACACCGACAGATTGATTCTGATTCACTCAACTCTTCATCATTAGAATCGGATCAACCAAAGAAGAAGCTCTTCACCAATTTCTGAAGCTATGGTAGAAAAGACCCTGCAAGAATTCTCTGCTCCACGCATTGAGAATATTATCATTGGTCGAACACTTCAAACTGAGAATCTTGAGTTTGAGCTCAGGCCAAGCCTCATCAATATGGTGCAAGCTACCCAATTTAGCGAAAAGGTGCATGAAGATGCAAGTGCTCATCTATAGAATTTTTTGGAGATTGGAAGCATCATCATCACTGATGGAGTCACTCAAGACGTCATACTACTTTGCCTCTTTCCATTCTCACTTGTGGGGAGAGCGAAGCAGTGGTTCTATGCTAATAAAGAAGATATCAACACATGGGCAAAATGTTCCAAGACATTTCTAGCAAAGTTCTTCCTTGTAGGCAAGACCAATGCCTTAAGAGGAACGATTACCAGTTTCCAATAGCAGAAGACAGAAACCATTTCAGAAGCATGGGACCATTTGCAGGGATACATATCAGATTGTCCTCATCGTGGAATGGAAGAATGGTTACTCATGCAAGGCTTTTATTATGGATTAACCTTGAAGGCCCATCAGCACCTGGATGCAACTATTGAAGGATCATTCTTATCACTCACTCTTGGGAAAGCTAAGATACTTATGGACAAGATAGTAGATAATCAGAGCTCGTCCCAAGAGAATGTTCAACATTGTCATCAAAGCGAAGAAACTATCGAAGAAGTAAATGCACTGTCCACTAAGATAGATGATTTGCTCAATTGGCTTGACCAGAGGGCCAAGTACAAAGAAGATCAGAGGGCCATTGAAACAGCTTACTAGAATTCAGATACTGCCATCAGAAAGATTCCACATCAACCATGTTGGAAACAACAAAATACTAACCAAGGTATGAATCCAGGCAATTCTACCAAGAAACCTACCTTGAGAGATATCAACAAGAGGCTTGCTGCTAATGATGACACCTTCAAGGATATTCATGGAAAGTTAGAAATTTTCTCAAGGATAATTGCAAAACAGAATTAGTTTAATATGGAGATACAACAGAAGCTAGAACAGCTAGTTTCGCCGGTTGCCACTAACCCTGAGCAGGTAAATGCTATCACTACAAGAGGAGGGAAATCTACTAGAGATCCCCCTTATCCACAAGGAGCAAGAAGAGCACAGCGGTACCAGAAACAATAGAAGAAGAAAATCAAAATGAAGTTGAAGAATTATTACAAGAACTTGAAGAAAGAGAAATGGGACAAGATTTCCATGACACAAATTATTTACCATTTCCCCCGAAGAAATAGAAGACTGCAATCAGATGAGCAGTTTGGCAAGTTCATGGAGGTTATCCAGAAATTATATGTCAACATTTATTGGACGCCATACAGGTCCCTACATATGCCAAGTACATCAGAGATATTCTCAACAAGAAGAGACCACTGCCTAACACTAAGGTGATCAAGCTGACAGAAGAATGTAGTGCGGCCATCCTCAACAAATCACTAGAAAAGAAGAAAGATCCAGGATGTCCCACTATTGATTGCTCAATTAGAGACCAACATTTCAACAATGCATTTTGTGACATTGGAGCAAGTGTCAGCGTGATGCCTGCAATAGTCTATCACAAGCTCAATTTTGCAACACTCGAACCAACATCAATGTGCTTACAACTGGCCAATCAATCAGTTCGATACCCATTGGGCATTGCTGAGAACATCACAGTCAAGATCAGAGAATTCTTCGTGCTAGTTGACTTCGTGGTACTAGACATGAGTCCGGACTCAAAAGTGTCACTCATCCTCGGGAGACCCTTTTTGAGCACCACCAATGCACACATAGATGTCGGGAAGGGAGAAATTAAGTTCACCATAAATGGACAAGAAGAACACTTTGCATTCAAGTCAAAAGCAGAACTCAACTCCACTATGAAGATGGTATGTCAGAACATGGAAGAAATATCAGAGTCATCATCACAGGAGCCAGACAATTAGAAAGAATAAAAACTATTAGAAGTCGGTAATTATCTTTACATCTATACATTAAAATTTTATTATGTAAATATTTTTCTGTTACTTTATAAAATTCATGCGCCGCTAAATAATTTTTATGGTGTGTAAAAACCCATATCAAGAATTTATTGTGGTGGCACAAAAATAGTTTTTTATATACATCTTATTTTAAATATATTTCTGCATCTTTTTATATAAATATATAGGGCCCATGCTTATAGGACCCACATGTCATGGACTCCACCTCACATACATCACATCACATTATTTCATTCACTTCCACTCACCTCCACTACTTTCTCTTCTCCACCGTCCAAATCCACCACCCGCACACAAATCTTGCTTAATCACAAAGCACGAGAGGGAGTGGCAAAATTTCAGCCATGGAGGAGCCAGGAGGTGGGCGGCTGCCCCCACCACTAGGGCATGCACCCTGCTCTCTCCCCCTCTATAAATAACTCTCTCCTCCTAGCTTCCTTTCACCACAAGCATTCCACAAATCTTCTCATACCTCGAGCTCTCGACTTCCAGCATCCTATTTCAAGTTTAGGCAAGATAGGAGAGGGAGATAAAGTTAGGGAAGAGAAGAGAGTAGTAGTGATCTTTTGGGAGAAGAGTGAAGGGAAGTAGTGCTGCAATAATCTAGAAGAAAATAGAGCACTTACTGGACAAGCTGTCCTAGGAACAACTAAAAAGGATTAGGGGAGGTTCTGCTAAAATCATAATCTTGCTCGGACGACTAACTCGTGGACTACTAATTCTGGATGGCTAACCACTAACCCACTAATATTATCCATAAGTTTTGTCTTTGTAAAGGTTTTTCAGGATATTCAAGATGTTTAGTGCCGCAAAGAGAGCATTCCAGAAACTTGGATCGGGACGCATGACCTGGTCTACTTCACGAGCCAACTCCGAAATGAGCATCGACCCGCCGACCAACCAACCACCACCATCATCATCAGCCCTAGCAAGAAAGACTCTCCTCAAGGACAGCCACCTTGGGTTGAAGGATCCTGGGAGAAGAAGATTTACAAGGAGTTGAAGAGTAAGATCTACACACACACACCAGTACTAGACCTTGCACTTCTCCATGAGATAGGTATGGATGTTGAGTTTGATCTAATATTTCCATTGGTGGGTTGGGACTCATTTTGGGATATCACTGAGTTAGGGTCAAGGCTTTTGACCATATAATTTCTTTGCACTTTGCAAACCACTGAGGATGGGGTGACCTTTAGACTTTTTAAAGAAACGTTCTCACTTACTTGGAGGGAGCTAAGCGACCATCTTGGTTTTCACCCAAGGGCTACTATAGATTTAGATGACGCTTTGCCTGGTTTTGAGAAACATCAGTTTTGGAAAGAGATGACTGGGGAGGACGTTTTCTTTCAAGCTTGTACCAATGACATACAACTCCCCACTCTCCATTTCTTGCA
This sequence comes from Bothriochloa decipiens, assembly GCA_023333625.1. Taxonomy (NCBI): domain Eukaryota; kingdom Viridiplantae; phylum Streptophyta; class Magnoliopsida; order Poales; family Poaceae; genus Bothriochloa; species Bothriochloa decipiens. The sequence continues at coordinate 29,827,560 of CM041637.1, read as the reverse complement.
TAAATGGATGGGATATGCTATGTTCTGTTGAGATGATATCCGCATGGTTAGGATAGGAGACTTACAGTTGCTTTATGCTGCACTCAAAAAGATTAGGGTCTCTCCTGTTCGCCTTTTGGTGCCCATTGGTTTCCACACCTGAGTTGAAGGGCCTAATTGGTTGCACTTCTTTAATTACTCGTCTAGTCACCATCTTAGGAGCGTTGAATAATTCTTCTGTTAAGTTTATTGAGGAAGCCCGTCCATGTTATGGTTATGAATCCTTTCAATAGGCTAGAATTTTGAAATGGGAGCACGATGGTCTTTACATGCTTTTTGAAAATCGAGGCAAGCACCGGTTACCTAACCCGGGACTTAGCCTTTACTCTATGCAAAATCTTTTAGTTGATCTCCTAGGATGGGATATCAGGCTGAGCCCCTGTGGCACGGTGCTGACCCCGGTCCTAAAGCAGTTCAAACAAGTTATGATGATTTTGTTGCTCGCAACCATCGCATTTTGAGGAACCCTTGGGAGTAGCCTCCACCTGCTCCCCAGTACATGGAAGCAGAAGTTTGGCCACAAGAAAATGAGGCCCAGTGGCAAAACCGCCCGTATGACCAGTATGCAAGACACTCTATTGACCCAATGGGGGCATCATCTTCTGGTGCTCACCCTTTCATTACCACCATGAAGATCACCAACCAGGACGTGCCTCTGATGCTAGATTTTACTACACTCCAGAGATACACCAAGAACATGTGTCATTTCACCAGCGCACCGACAACACCCTTTAGACCATACAACAAAATCAAGACCAATAGACCCAGTGGTGGGAACAACAATGCCAGTTTAATGAGAACACCGCCCAAACTTTGCACGAGATCCGTGACGGCCAAGAGGCCTAGAATTAGAACATGAGTACTTTGTTCAGCTCCTTGTATCTAGAGTGATTTCGACGACTAGCTTGGGGGAGGACCACCAATTATCCAAGGTACATTTTTCTTTTCTTGCATTTTATTTTCTTTTCTTTTATTTTATAAACCTAAAAACAAATAAAAATTGATTTAGTGCTTTTCTTAATAGTTTCTATTTGCATAAGTTTTTAGAAAACCAACTAAATATTTATCTGTTTGTTTCAAGTGTGTTTCTTAAAATGAAAAGCAAATAAAAAGTGTGTGTACAAAAGTATGTTTTTATACTGTTGCTTTAAATGAGTAGACTTTGAAGTATGCATGATGGAAATGATGAACAGTTACTCTGCTATAATTCTTTTCAAGTAGCTAGTTTTCAACTTAGAGTTCTCCCAAGGATTGGATAAAATTGTTAGACATGATGAATTACTCTAAAATGGAAACATGTGGGAGCATATGCTTAATCTAAAGTCTAGGTGGTGGACGGACATGATATGATAGAGTTGAGCTGCTGTTTATCTTGTTCCTAGCAACGCTAAATTTTGGAGACTTGTTTTTGAAAATTAAAATCACCTCATGATGAGTTCCTAATATGATAGAGTGTGAATTTTCCTACCACAACCATACATGATTTTTAGAATAGGAAGCTTCCATTCAATTTCCCTACTTGTATTTATATTGAGTTTGGTCAAGCTGTATACACCCTTAGGAGCTTTTGATGCGGTTAAAATCAAGATTCACTTTCACACATCATGCATCCTTGCTACTTCTACCATGGAAGTACGCACCACCATTTTCATCCCATTTAGATCCACCAAAAATGTTCTACTCTTACCCTGAGAATGAACACCAAAAATATTTTCCTATAGGACTCATTCATTTCTGCTAGCCACTTATCATTACAATTGCTCCAAATTCTATCTTTTATCCTCTCAATTTATTTTTTGAGTTTATGGGAAAGTATTGAAAAAAAGAGAAAAGAGAACGAGAGAGAGAAAGAAAAAATAAAAGAGCAAGAAAAAATAAATGCTCTAAAAAAATCCTCTCATTTGAAGCCCAAGTATTATGTTTCAAGTTTCAAAGAGGAGTTATCATCAATGGAGCATTATAGAATCAGATATTCATCCCTTTCCTTTCTACCCCTTGTTTCTCTACTATATCCACCATATCAACCACACATGCACATCTTGATTTGATTGTATGACGAGATTCTTTTGGATCCATGGTTTGATTAGGCAATATATGCAGTGCAAGTGTTTTTGAGTGATCACCTATGAACTCCACTTAAGCTTTATTAGTTATAGGGTGAGGAAGAGCAGGCATGATAAAAGTATTGCTTTGAACCAAAAATACTGCATATTTTGAGAGAAGGCATAATCCTTTCTAATGCCTTTGTGAGGATCCACAAATAACTCTAGAACAAAGTTATTTGAGAGACTTGTGAGAGTCGTATCCATGGAACTCTGAGTTTTATTTTGAAAATCTTTGAAAACTCTAGAACAGAGGTGAAGCAAAAAGCTTGAGACATAGTGCTTGACCTAATTGTTCTGTCTTTCAATTGCTCATGACCCAAGTGCGGGTAAAAGCCCCAGGGTTGGAAGTAACATGAGTAAGTTTGAAAGTCAAAACAGTCCACTCTAGTCTAGAAGAGAACTATTTGAATGCATGTGTACTTTTAAAGCATGAAAGCATTGCAGCAACTCCTTATCCATCTAGGTTTCGTTGTTTGCTCAGGGACGAGCAAAAGGTAAGCTTAGGGGAGTTTATTGATAGTAATTAACTATCAATTTTAATGGTCAATAAAGAAGAGATAAAGGATTTAAAATGAACATCACCATAGACTTAGGGGTTTTAACTAACAATTTCCATGAGGTTTGGTGAATGTTTGTTCCTGCAAGGGATTATCAGAAAATGAGCAAAGAAGGTCCGCATGTCATGTTTACATAGACAGAAAAACCCACACATCTGAAAGAAGACTCTAGAAGACTTGGGAAGGCAAACCACCAAAGATGGGCCCACCTGCCAGGTGGGCAAGGCGCCTGCCCTGACATATGGGCCGTCCGCCCTGGCCCTGAGCCAATCATGGCCAAGCTCGGGGATTATCAGAATCTAAGCCGCGCATGAAGGTCGGTTTGATCCGAGGGCTCTGGTGCATTCAAGGAGGCTATATAAGCAAGGCCCTACCCCCTGGGTTGAAACCCTAATTCATAATAAGAATTCATATCAAGAGGAGGCCATCAGCAGAGCTAGGGTTTAGAGATCTCTCTCCACTAGAGAATTAGAATAGCTACTCCAATACTTCAATTTCTGCATAGGTTTAGACTAGATAGATTCAAGAGTTGGACGCCTGTGCCTAGGATTCAGATCATCATCTACAACTTTGGTACTATCTTGTATCTTTCTCGATGACTTTATTCTAAATATCATTATGTTTCTATTTATTATGTTCCTAGTTTGCTCTAGTTCTATATTTGATATAGTTATGATTGAGAATAAGTTTATGTATATGTTTGCAAAGTGCTTAGCTCTTTTCTCAAGGGAGTTAGGTGGTAGATTACATGTAGGCGTGGTGCCTAGATGTTGTTTACCTACAAATGCATCCTATTGGCCAGGTCATGTGGTAGTTCGCGGAAGTGACAGTTCTATTGAGTCTTATATATTCCACCCCCCCGTTAGTAGGACAGGCAAAGCTCATATTGCGTGGGAAGTCATGCTATGTTCTGACTTTCTTCAGCGATATTCCTTATACATAGATGGAAGGTCTTTTGTGTTATATACAATAGTGTATGTGCTAGAGTAGATGAAAGACTTAGTTTATTAGAACCTACCTAGAGTTTAATCTTTTGCCTAATCAATGTATACCTACCTTATGATGAGTAGTCTATCTCTAATCTCTGCGTGTGTTATCCTTTATGCTTATCAATTCTTTTTATATATCTATTTATTATGGCTTACCCCCTATCAAAGCAAATAACTGTCACTAGTAGAGATATGACCTACCATGATGAAAATTCTTATGATGATTTTGTTATGGTCACCGAAGAGTGGTTTCCATGATGTTTTGGTCGCTTTGGTCATTGAATTGCGTGGCGATTTTGTTTTCCGTGATGTATTTCAAAAAGGTCACGGGAATCATCACGAAAAACCTGACGAAATCATCACAGAGGCATTCATGGCACTATTCATCACTGGATTGTGATGATTTCACAGATATCCTCGATTTGTAACCAACACACTTCATCACTGAAATTTGCGCCGCTCCATTTGGCTACAAGAGCGGCGCTGTTTGCCTGCGGGAGAGCTGCCTTCACTCATACTTCCATCTGCCGTTAGCACGCATCACTAGTACCCCCCATCCGCCGTTAGTCGTCGGACCTGCCCATCACTCGGCCAGACACTTCTTCGTCCGATGTTATGGAACCCCGTGTTACTCATCCATTCCGAATGGGCGCCGTTCTACTGCACTTCACTGACCGACATGTGGGACCTACTTGCCAGAGGAACCTTGAGGCCACCACCCTTTCACGACATAGTCCTGGGGGGCATGGACAACTACTAGAGAACGGGTGGGCGACGCGTGTTCCTGTGTTCGAGAATTGAGGGAATGGTTAGGTAAGCGCATTGAATATGAATGATTTAATTGCCTCATCGCCGGATCCGCCTGTTGCACTTCAGTTCGCCTATAAATATGAGGGCTAGGGTTCTGTCCGTTCCCCACCTCGCCATCTTGCCATCACCGCCGCTAGAGAGCAGAGCCATCCCATTCGTTAGTGTAAGGGAGAGAGATAGGAAATCTTCCCTCTTGTCCCCTCGCTGAGCGAATCCAGTTTCCTCCCATGGCTGTTGAGATCCTCCCTGTGGACGACTGGCTCCCATTGGCCGTGATGGCGTAGGAGCAACAGAAGCTCGTGGATGTTGGGCTCCTCCATCCCGTTACATCGGCCGACCAGCCGGAGTGGAGGGTGCCCCCGAGGAGCCACCAGGAGCCAGATCCGCCAGTGGACTATGTTGTGAGCTTCGTCGCCTTCCACATGCTGGGATTTGGGGCGAGGCGAGGCGCCCCCGAGCTGGTTATTGCATGCGCTGACCCACCATTATGAGGTCGAGCTCCAGCACTTCTCCCCAACGCCATCTCCAATGCACAATTTTTGCTGCCATCTACGAGGGGTACCTGGGTATGAGCTGCACTAGGATCGATGGCTCCATCTCTTCAAGGGGGAACACATCAACAAGTCGGTGTCACCGGGGAAGAGAAGGACGGTCCGCATGGGCTGCTGCAACCTGGCTCTGAAGAGGACGGAGCTGTACATCCCGATGGGGCTGATCCCCAACCATGGAGGGTGGCATGCCCGGTGGTTCTACCTCTGGAACGATGACGGCTGGCTGCCGCACTTCACCGGGCGTGTTATCAAGAAAAGCCCGTTCCATTGGCCGCATGGCATGGCGGAGGATCAACCGAGGTTGAACCCCTCCTTGATGCGTTGAGGATGCTACATGATAGGGGCCTGACCATCGGGATCGTCGTCTCGGTGTTTCACTGTCGGAGGGTCCTCCCGCTGATGCAGCGCCTGGATCGGTGGAGCCCACACTTCCCTTCAAGGAGGTTGCGAAGCGACTGAGAGGGGCGGTCGCCGGTGCCTTCACGCCAGAGGATGTGAATAGCATTCCAGTGCGGCTGGACGATGGCCACATCTAGTTTGTGAGTGTCCCGATCTGTCACTCTTGAGTTCTCTTTTCTTTGCCTTGTCCTCAAGTTCTTCCTCTGCCATGGGCTTGTGTACAGGGGGTCATAGATTTCAGGAGGTCGACGCCCCCGGTCAAGGAGGACAAGCCTGATCATCAGGTGAGATGCTTTACTACTCACCAACAAAAGAAGAATAAGGATAAGGAAAATAAGAAGAGGAAGAAGAAAAGCCACGAGAAACCTGGCGTTCGACCAACTCGTGCGAAGTAGAGGCGCGAGGGGCTTCCCAAGGAAGAGTCTCCCTCGGAAGAAAAGGAGGAGGGAGACGAGGGCGATGAGGATGAAGGGGTGGAGGCGCATCTTGACGCCTTGCTTCCCGATCCCCCTCGAGCTGATGTCCGTTTTACGCAGGAGATGGTTGAGGCGGGGTCGACTTCTTAGGCATCGAGAGCGGCCTTGATGCCTATCGAGGGCCAAGAGGTGAGGGCCTTGGAGTAGCCTTGGGAGAGGAGGACGACCAACACCTCGACCCTGGGGGTTGACGTCATGGCGTACGCGCGGGGGGACTCCGCCGTCTTTGGGCAAGTCCAGCACGCCGCCGCCCCGCACCAGATCTTCGACACTCGGCGCATGGACATGGGGTTCACCAGCTTCGGAGGAGCAGAGGGCACTGGGAACATCACAAGCCATGGCTCTGGGTGGCTCTGGTCCCTGCAAGGGCCCGTCAGGAGGGGGTCTCAGAGGGCCCCGAGTGCGTCGAAGATGCGCCCAAGGGCACCTATCATCCTGGTGGGGTAACTCTTCATATATTGCGTCTTTATTTCCTCCCTCAGCTGTTTTCAGGGTGCCTAGCAATTTTATCCCTTTACATGTTCAAGCTGAAGGCCGAGGTCACCGCGATGATGGCGGCATCGGAAGGAGCTGTCGCCTCGGGCCCCCGGTCGACGGCAGAGGCTGCCTGGCTTGTGGACGCCCAGACTACCATGGCTTGGGGCAAGTAGCTGGGCGCTACCTCTATCATGGGTTTGGGTGCCCTGGGGGCTGTGGCGGGTGGCGACGTTACCCAAGACCAGGAATGGACCGAGGTGCCACCAGGTACCACCGAGCTCGAGGGCGTCGCTACCGGCCACGTGCTAGGGTCGACGGTGGAAGTCCCAATAACCATCGAGGATGAGGGGGTGGATTCCTCTGCTCGTGATGCGGAGGAGGTGGTGGCCAACCCACACGAGACGGGGGTGGAGCTCCATCAATAGCAGCAGCAGCCATGGTAGCCATGGCCGCAGGGGCTGCATGTGTTGGAGGAGCGGCAACAGTGGCGGGAGGAACTGCAGAAGCAGCAGCAAGGCGAGCTACGTGCCTTGGGCCAGCTGCAGCAACAACAACAAGGGAGTAGGCATCTTCGGGTCTACCGCCACATCCGCAGCTGGAAGAGGCGATGGCCTCGAGCCTGTCGCAATAGCCAAAGGAGGTGGGGGCCTCGAGCCCGCCACCGTAGCAACGGGAAGAGGCGGTGGCCTCGAGCCTGCTGCGGCAGCAGTAAGAGGGGTCAGTGGTCTTGAGCCCACCGCCACAGAAGCAGGATGAGGAGGAGGCCCCACTGAACGCAAGGCAAGAGGACAGGCGGCCGGAGCCGCAAGCCTCGAGCCAGTCGGAGGAGATATGACCGGGATGTCTCGCCGGGGGCATGGAGAAGGGTTGGGCAGCCGATTGCATAGGCAGTCTCGCTGGAGGTGTCGGAGGCGGGGGTGGTTACGATGGCACTGCTCCCTTGCCCGCCCGATGCTGGGGCGTCGAACACCCGAGGGTTCCTGTATGGCCCTAGCTCGGCGGTCGTTTTGTCCTCTGGTTTCCCTGCTATTGGAGGAAGCGGAAGGAGAAGGACGCTGTGTCACCGGGGGTCGAGGGGGAGTCGGCGTTCCCTAATCTGGCTGCGTGGGTACATCGTGCCGGTGGCTCGGTTGAGCTAATGGACAGCATCATGGCGGCCGTGCGTGATCGGATGGCGAAGGAGCTCCCTCACTAGGGCCAGGAGGTTCTCCGGCTCCGGGACTTGGCGAACCTCGATGAGCTCCTGTTCGAGATGAATGATCGTTCAGAGGTCAAGGGCTATGAGCATGTCAAGGAGTTCGGATCCTGGATACAACATTCCTTGGGCATGGTCGTCGACGTCACCGCTGATGACCTGCTTAAGGCCTTCAAGGTAACCGATCTTCCCCTATGGCCTTGGGGTTGAATTGCTTTCTGTCTGGTGTCTTATCTTGTGTCTTCTATCCCTAGGATTTGAGGGTTGCTCCCAGTCCAAGTCTGATGTTATCCACATGACAAAGGGTGGATGGGAGGAAGTTCTTGTGCTGCGGGCAGAGCTCGAGGCTACCCAGGCCGAGGCGACGAAGGCGAAGGAGGACACGGCCAACGCCAAGGAGGAGGCACCCCAGGCCGAAGGAAACATCATCATGGCTTGAGGTGAGACGACTCAGGCCAAGGAGGAGAAGGCCAAATCTGAGGGCGATGCCACCAGGGCCCAGGAGGAGGTGCAGAAGACTCTCGGGGACCTCGCCCTGGCGGCAGAGCGAGTCAAGACACTCGAGGGGGAGCTCGAGGTGTTTGCGACACATATCAAGGAGCTCGAGGCAACCATCATTGAAACCTCCCGTTAGCGCAACTCCCTCAACATCACAATCGAGAAGGTGAACCTTCGCGTCGAGGCCTTGACCGCCGAGGTCGTGGCGCTGAAGGGGACCATCCGGGAGAAGGAGGAGGCCCTCTCTGGTACCAGCAAGGAGATCGAGGAGCTGAGAGCGACGTTCAATGACAAGACCGAGGCCCTGGCCAAGGCCAACAAGACGATCACCACCCAGTGGGATGAGTTCATGGCCCTAGAGACCCATGCCAATGGTGAGTCTTCTTTTTTGGCTTTAGTTTCTTCGCTTGGGTGCTTTGTCCATCGTGACTGATTTAATTTTGTGTTTTAGACCTCAAGGAGCAGAAGCTAGAGGCCGAGCGAAATGCCAAGACGCTTCAGGAGCTTTACTGGGCTAAGGCGACGCTGAACGAGAGGCCTTGTGATGCCATTACCTTGGTCTGGGACAGCCTAAAGGTGGAGCCCGAGGCGAAGGTCGAGGGTGACATGCCTGGGACCTCCTACCTTCGGTGGATGTACGCCCTTGCCCGTGTCGTTCAGGAGCGAATCCACGGCATGCTTCATCATGGCGTGAAGAGGGCAGTGGCCATTGTCTGCTTGGGCTACACGTACGACATGGGGGGAGACTCCCACGGCTTCATCTTCGACCCCAACAAGTCTGAGGCCAAAAACCACAAAACACACTTAGCCTTGGTCGGGGGGCTAAGGTTCCTAGGGATGAGTTGGCGAAGTTATTTGAGCCCGAGGTCATCCCTCCTGATGTCAACGATGAAGAAGGTGACCTGTGAGCCAAATCTGGGTAGGAAGGCCCATGTAATAGGTTAGTTTTTATGAACCGTGATGGTGTGGCCCTCATGCCCTTGAAAACATTATGCATGTATATATTTTACTTTGCACATGTTTTATTTTTGATGTTCTATTCCTTGTTTTGCCTGAGTCGGCCGTTCACAAAGTTTTTGACGTGCGCACATGCCCATCGAGGGGGGAGTGAGTGAAAGTACCATAGCCTGGGGGTGTTTCCGACTGAATGATAGCAATCATCAAGGCATAAAAGGAAAGAAGGAACATGGAGTTTTTGAAAAAAATGTGTGAGTTTTTAGGAACTTAGGGGGCTCCCCCCTTGTAGCTCATGAGGGAGGCTCGATTCTGATGGAGCAGACTCAAGGCTACCTTAAACTTATGAACAAAAAGTTGAACTGTAAATGAAAGTACTTTTTATTCATTCGTGACATGAAAAATGTACAAGGCCTCGAGGCCCTAGGGGTAAAAGTGACGTAGCTGTTCAATGCTCCATGCATTGGTGAAGGTTTCGCCCTTCCTGTTGGATAGCTTGTAGGTTCCGAGCTTCAACACCTCCACCACAATGAAGGAGCCCTCCCATGGTGGAGTTAGCTTGTGGCAACCTTTGTTGCTCTGCCGTTGATGGAGGACAAGGTCACCGACTTGGAGATCCTTCTTGCACACATGCTTGTCGTGGTAGCATCAGAGCTTCTGTTGGTATCTCACAGAATTGAGGAGAGCCACGTCTTGAGCCTCCTTGAGTTGGTCATGGCGTTTGCAAGTGCTTCTTCGTTCGTCTGCTCGTTATAGGCATTCCATCGAGGGGACCCATATTCAAGGGCGGTGGAGAGGACGGCCTCAGGCCCATAGACCATAAAGAATGGGGTGAATCCTGTGGCTTGACTTGGTGTTGTCCTTAGGCTCCATAGGACCAAAGGTAGCTCAGCAGCCCACTTCTTGCCATGCTTGTTCAGCCAATTCAAGATCTGAGGCTTGAGACCTTGTAAAATCATGCTGTTGGCATGCTCGACCTGGTGGTTATTTCTAGGATGAGCGACGGTAGACTAGTTCACACGGATGTGATGGTGGTCGCAGAAATCCAGGAACTTCTTGCCGGGAACTGCGTGCCATTGTTGATGATGATGACGTTGGGGACCCCGAAACGGTGGATGATGTCGGTGAAGAACAGCACTGCCTGCTCGGATCGGATGTTGGTGATGGGCCGAGCCTCGATCCACTTGGAGAACATGTCAACGGCTACAAGCACATTGGTGTAGCCCCCGGTTGTCTTCTTCAGAGGCCCCCACGAGATCGAGCCCCCAAACAGCGAATGGCCACATAATGGGGATCATCTGTAGAGCATGAGCTGGGAAGTGGGTCTGCTTGGAATAGAATTGGCACCCCTCGCATGAGCGGATGAGGTTGAAAGCGTCGGAGACTACAGTTGGCTAGTAGAAGCCTTGTCGGAAGACATTTTTGACAAGGGTCCTCGGAGCAGTGTGGTGGCCGCAAGCCCCTGAGTGTAGGTCTTTGAGCAGCTTCCTTCCCTCCTCGATGGTAATCCAGCGCTGATGGACCCTGGTGGGGCTCCATCGATAGAGCTCCTATGATCACCGTAGAGGACGTAGGTCTTAACCTGTCAAGCGATCCATCGGGCCTCGATCTGGTCTTCTGGAAGTTCCCCTCGAATGACGCAGTCAAGGAAGGGAGTACGCCAGTCCGGCTTGGGGGTTGGTGAAGGAGGCGACCCCTCAATCTCCATGGCTCGGCCCTGGTCGAGGGGGGCCTCAGTCGAGGGAGGGTGGTAGACTATCTGTGATGCGGCTCCTTCCCCTGCACCTAGATCAACGGAGGACATGTACAGGTCTTTTGAGAGAACATCAGGTGGTATAGTGCCTCGAGTTGAGGCAATCTTTGCCAGCTCGTCTGTGGCCTCATTGTACCTTCATGCGATGTGGTTAAGCTCGAGGCCATAGAACTTGTCCTCCAACTTACGGACCTCCTTGCAGTAGGCCTCCATCTTGGGGTCATGGCAGGTCGAGGCCTTCATGACTTGGTTGATCACGAGCTGAGTTGCCACGAACATCGAGGCGTCGAACCCCAATCTCGATGGCGATGCGTAAGCTATTAACGAGGGCCTCATACTCTGCGAAATTATTGGAGGCGGTGAAGTGGAGTCGTATGACGTATCGCCTGCGCTAGCTCCTATTTTCATCAAGGACCCATTGAAGTACATCGTCCACAACTCGGTCTAGATCTGAGCGGGAGGTAGCTGAGTGTCTTTCTATTCTGCAATAAAATCTGGTAGTACATGGGACATGATGGCTTTGAGTGGCGTGAAGATCAGGGTCTCGTCCATGAGCTCGACTGCCCACTTGGCAACTCTCCCCGAGGACTCCTAGTTCTGGACTATCTCCCTAAGGGGGAAGACAAGACCACGGTCACCGAATGGCCGAGGAAGTAGTGTTGGAGCTTGTGTCACGTCAGCACGATGGCGTACAGCAGCTTTTGGATCTGGGAGTAGTGCACTTTGGTTTCTGAGAGTATCTCACTGATGAAGTATACTAGACATTGCACCGGCAGAGCGTGCCCTTCTTCAGATCTCTCGACAAGGATGGCCGCGCTGACCACCTGAGTAGTCACAACGACGTAGAGGGGCTCGCCCTTGGTCGGAGGTACGAGGATCAGAGGGTTGGACAGCATGGTTTTGAGCTTAGCGAGAGCTTCTTCAGCCTCAATGGTCCATGAGAAGTGTTCGGATTTCTCTAGGAGACGATACAAAGGCAGTGCTTTTTCTCCGAGGCAGGAGATGAAGAGACTTAGGGCCACAAGGCAGCCCGTGACATTCTGTACGCCCTTCAGATCTTGAATTGGACCCATCTTGGTGACGGCCGACACCTTCTCCAGGTTGGCCTCGATGCCGCGCTCGGAGACGATGAATCTAAGGAGCATGCCCCGGGGGACACCAAAGACGCATTTTTCTGGATTTAGCTTGATGTTGTTGGCCTTCAGGCACCCGAAGGCAATCTCGAGGTCATCAATAAGGTTGTCGTCTTTTTTGGACTTGACTATAATGTCATCGACATAGGCCTCGACCGTTGGTCCGATGTGCTCCCCGAACACGTGCTGCATGCATCGCTGGTACGTTGCCTCGGTGTTTCGAAGGCCGAAGGGTGTGGTAACATAACAGTACATACCAAACGGGGTGATGAAGGAAGTCGCGAGCTGGTCGGACTCCTTCATTTTGATTTCATGGTAACCAGAGTAAGCGTCGAGAAAAGAAAATGTTTCACATCCACCAGTGGAAACAACGATTTGATCGATTCGAGGTAAAGGAAAGGGAACTTTTGAACATGCTTTATTCAAACTGGTATAGTCTACAGACACTCTCCAATTCCCACTCTTTTTCTTAACTAGTATAGGATTTGCTAACCGCTCAGGATGATGAACCTCCTTGATGAACCTAGCCTCTAGAAGCTTGCAAACCTCCTTCCCGATGACCTCACGCTTTTGCTCATCGAAGCGGCGTAAGCCTTGCTTCACCGGTCTGGAGCCGTCCTAGATCTCCAAGGTGTGCTCGATGACTTCCCTCGGTATGCTCGGCATATCCGAGGGACTCCATGCAAAAATGTTGGCATTCGTGTGGAGAGAGTGGATGAGTACTGCTTCCTATTTAGGGTTGAGGACGGTGCTAATCTTCACCGCATTCCCATCGGAGCTACTGGGGTCGAGGAGCATAGCCTTGGCATCTTCCGTGGGCTCGAAGTTTTTGGTGTGGGGCTTAGGGTCGGGCATCTCCTTGGTAAAGCCGTCGTGGGTCGAAGCGAGGGTTAGGGACTCCAAGACGGCCTCCCCGTTCTCAGCGCACTTGACATCGCACTCGTAGGCGTGCTTGTGTAATGGCCCGACGGTGATGACGCCTTTGGGGCCTGGCATCTTGAGCTTGAGGTAGGTGTAGTTCGAGACCGCCATGAACTTGGCGTAGCAGGGGCACCCTAGGATGGCGTGGTAGGTTCCATGAAACCCGACCACCTTGAAGGTGAGGGTCTCCTTCTCGAAGTTTGCAGGGGTGCCGAAGCAGACGGACATGTTGATGCGGCCGATGGACATCGCACGGTGTCTTGGCACAACTCTGTGGAAACTTCCCACACTGGGCTGAAGCTAGGAGTGGGGCATCTCGAGGAGATCGAGGGTCTCAGCGTAGATGATGTTGAGGCTACTACCTCCATCCATGAGCACCTTGGTGAGGCACACATTGGCGATGATGGGGTCGACGTCGAGGGGTACACCCCCGGATTCGGGACGTGCTCTAGGTGGTCACCACGGTCGAACGTGATGGCCGTCTTGGACCAGTCAAGGAAGAGGGGGGTCGAGAGCCACATGGTGAAGACATCACGGCGCTCGCTCTTGCGCTATCAAGGGGTGAGACGAGTCGAGGGTTCCCGTAGATCATGAAGCAATCTCAGCCATCGGGGGACTGCTCGTCCTTGTCACCACCCTTGTCTTTTAGGCCCTCCTTCTCATCGTCCTTCTTGAGCCCCAAGACCTCGAAGTACTTCTTTAGCATCTGCCAGTCCTCGAGGTTGTGGTTGGCAGGCCCCTTGTAATAGGGGCATGGCTTTTTCAGCATCGCATCAAAGAGGCCCTTCTCGGGGGGACCTCGAGGCTTCTTGCACTCGGCAGCGGCAACAAGGTCATCGGCCATAGCCTCGCGCTTGCCTCGCTAGTTCTTCTTCTTCTTCTTCTTCTTCTTCTTGTTGGCAGCCTGGTTTGAGCTCTTAGGATCGCCCTCCTTGGCCTTCCCCTTGCCATGGTCGCCATCGAAGAACACGCCAACGGCTTCCTCGCCTACAGCGTAGCTGGCGATGGTGTCCATCAGCTTGTTGGCGGTCTTGGTGGTGTTGCACCCCAACTCGTGGACTAGCTCCCTACATGTGGTCTTGGCAATGAATGCCTGGATGACGTCTTCGTCGAAGATGTGGGGGAGCTCAGTACATTGCTTGGAGAAGCGTCAAGCGAAAATGCGGAGAGACTCCTTCGGCTTCTGCTTGCAGTTCTGGACGTCCCACTTGTTGCCCGGGTGCAAGTAGGTCCCCTTAAATTTGCCCTCGAACACCCTCATGAGGTTGCTCCAGTGTGGATCTGGTTGGAGGGAGTTCCTCGAGCCACCCCCGAGCCATTTTTGATAGGAACAGGGGAAGCTGGCGGATGATGGCATGGTCGTTGCATGCCCCATCCAGGTGGCATGCCAATCTAAAGTCGGCTAGCCAAAGCACGGGCTTGGTCTCGCCGTTGTATTTGATGAGGCTCGTGGGGTCGGAAGGGATTCGGCAACAGCATCCTCCAAATCGTCCTGCTAAAGAATCGAGGGCCCGGTGGCTCGGGGGACCGGTGTCGGTCCTCGTCGCTATCGTAGCATCCGTCCCTGTGTGCGTTGTAGCCTCACGCCTTGGTGTCACCGCTCTTGTGTCTGTAGTTCTCATCGATGTTGTGACATGCGTCCTGGGGCTCGCGGTTGTCGATGATGCAATCTCGAACTGGGATCACCCTCCTCACCTTAGGCGCAGGCTCCTGGTGGACCAAGCCCTCCCTCTCGTGCCAGGAGGGTTCGACGGGTCATTTTGAGGCCACCCCTCAATGCCTCGAGGCTGAGATCTCGACCTGTTGTGCGGCTATGGTCTCGAAGGGGCCCGGATCTCTTCTCGGATTCGATGGGCTTTAGGGTTTGATGGGGCCGGCATGTTGTGGAGGAGCATGGTGGCGGCGATGACGTTCTGGCTAGCACGGTTTTAGATGGGGCGTTCGTTTGCCCCTTCCTCGATGATTTGCTTGATGATGTCTCGAGCCCTAGCTCGAGCTTCTCCACCGCGTGCATGCCCGTGCTCTCACTCGAGGGTCTGCTCGGGTTTGGCACAGGCGTTCCCAGTCTTCGTCAAGCTTGGCCTGCATCTCATGAACTTGCGCAAGCTAGGCATCCTGGCCATCCTAGGGTAGCTGCACATTGTTAGGTACAGCTGGGGTGCCTCTCATTTCGGCATGGCATTGGCTCCCACCGCTACCACCACTGCTGTGGCGTCATTGGTGTCATTGCTTAACGCGATGGCCCCATTGATGTGAAAGCACTCCCGCGTAGGGTCGTAGCTGTCGTCGGCGGAGTTGGAGTCGGGATAGCCAAAGTAGTTGTTGGGGAAGTACCCCTTGCTGCGCTGCTCCTCCTCCAGCTGGCGTTGGAGTGGACCAAGCTGTACGACTTTGGACCCGGGGTCTTTGAAGACTCCGGGTACTCTGATGCCAGTGGAGTCATCACCAGTTCCATGGTCGCACGCAGGAGGTGTCCCGGAAGGTCCTCGTGCGCACTCAAGTTGGTGCTCACTGAAGAGGAGTACGTCTTGGCGGCATTGTGCAGCCCGAAGGGGAACTGTCGACGAGATCTCCTCGGCAATCTACCACGGGATACCTCGAGGTGTAGATTTGCAGTGAGAGTGCGCTAAGACCTATGAACTGAATGTGAGATGCAAGACAAACAACCAAGACAAACAAGGGTTTATCCAGGTTCAGGCCGCTCGAAAGTGTAATACCCTACGTCCTGCATCTCTGCTGTTGTATTGATGAGTACCAGAGTACAATGATCAGATGAATGCATTCTAGGGGGTCCCCACCCGCCTTATATAGTGGGGGGCAAGGTTACATATCTAGTGTTTCCATTGGTTGGTTACATTGCTCCGTATCTTGGAGATTACGAATGGATCTAACCGACTAATACTCCTTGCATGGCAAGTAGCCTTCAGGACCCGCACGGCCCACCGACCAGGGCGGTAGTGGACCACGGGCTTCGTCTTGTCATCCGGCCCACCGACCGGGGTGGTAATGGACCGACCTCCGTCTTGTGATCTAGGCCGTCTGGTCCGAGCAGCCCAAAGTCTAGCCGTGAGGGTGTATGGGTTTATACCTCCCATAGCTAGTCCTCGAGCACCATGTATCTTGAGGAAGTCGCCGCCTTGACCTGTGCAGTGAAGATTGTCGATACCCTGGAAACAGGTATCCTAGACCCCTTGCTTAACAAACTAAAGCCCCACAAAATCAGCATCTTGACCCCTCCGATAATCTCCTGCGCTAACGTACAAAGGCCCAAAGGCTGAGACGTATCGGACTGGCCTGCGAACGAACAACGACGGCCCGAAACCAATGCCTGCTCGAGAGGTTACCGAACGGACCAGCACTATTCACCCGAGAGGATACCGAACGGACAAGCACTGTATACGCGAGGGTACGATTCGAGCGACCCCTCGAGGACGGAACTTCATCCAGCGAATGAGCCTGCCCTCGAGGACGTAACTTCGCCCAGCGAACGAGCCTCCCCTCGAGGACAAAACTTCGCCTGGGCGAATGGGCGGCCCTCGAGGACAGTGCACCCCTCGGCCACCAACTCCCCCGTACGGATCCGAGCGCATTTAATGCGATCTATCTACCCCCGCCTAAACCGCATGGCCACAGTTACGGTCACAGGCGTGGCGGTCAAATATACTTTTACCACCCATGCCCCAGAATCCCGCAAGTCATATTACGCTGTTGCGCCATACCGAGCGCTGTGCCACGACCCACACCGCCTCGAGACGTATAAACTAACATGTTTTCCGTGTTTACCGGGATCCGATCTTATCCAGCGAAGCTCGACCTCCTTGGCACGACCCCCTCGGCTCCGGCCAGCACCTTCGACCGTCGCCCCTCGACTTCACCGAGCGAACCCTCGAGCTGAACTTCAACAACTCCCGATGCGACGGCGGCAGGGCCTCCCATACCGACGTACATCACTACAGCGGCACCGACATGATCGGCCTCAACGTCATACGTCATCAGCGTCATGCGAACTTGAAACACATGTACACCTGTGCCCCTCCTTCGTCTATAAAAGGAGGCGCCGGGGCGTTAGAAAAAGGGACCGAACTCAAATCGAGAGGATCTAGAGCATAGAAACATCAAGGCCCTAGATCACAGAGCGACACCGTGAGCCTGTGCGAGGTCGAGAGCAAGGCGTCCGAACGCCCCAACTCCACCTTTCACTCCTCACACCAGCTTGTATTTTCCCCTGTACTAGCACTTCGGTGCAAGATAACACGAATCATCCTCCCCCCGCTAGACGTAGGGCCTTCTTTGCCCGAACCAGGATAAATCATTGTGTCCTTCTTGCATCACCCACCGGATTAGGGAGCACGCGGATACGATATTACTCATTGGTGTTAACCCCTCGAGGGTCAGAACACCGACAGTTGGCACGCCAGGTAGGGGAACCGCGTGTCACTAACGATTTCCCGCCATTTTTCCGGATGGGCGATTTCGTTTCACCACTTCCGCACGCTACGGTGATCTGGTTCGGGAGCCTGGAGTTCATGACCCTCGGCCAGGGCTACGACATGACCCTGCTCTCGATCAGTGACCCGAACGAAGGTTGCGGTGCGCCCCCACGTTCATGGGGAGCCGCTCGCCAATCTCATGACCATGCTTCCACGTCCAGAAGGCGGCACGGTCGGCGCCGTCATCGCCGTCAACCCGATTCGAGAAGGGTCCCCGCCGCTTTCTCCATGCCCCAGACCGGAGATGAGAAACCTCTTGTTGAGGGCGTATCTGACCCGAGTTTAGAGGCAGAGGGCAAACCGGCAGGATCCCGGCACAACCCTGACTCCGCTCTCACCGTGCGCTCGTCGGGGAAGTGCGACGAAACCCCTGCTCGATCAAGCTCGCTTCTGCACGGGCTGTTCGAGCGTCGTCGGTGGTCTTCGACCGACTCCAACAATCCCATGACAACGGCTACGACAGCAACCCACTCCGTCACGAGCGCGTTGGAGGACCGCCCAGACACCCTTCTCCGCGCAATGACGAACGTGGGGACTGCCACACCGGCCTTCGAGGGTTTGGCTTTCGCAAGAGCGCCCGGCCCCCAGAGGTACACCGTCGGCACACTCCGACGGCGGCTGCAGGAGGAGGCATGGGGACAATTCCCCGTCTTCTACTGCGGTGACCCTGACTCTGACTCTGATCACTGGGATCCTACCCGAGAGTGCCTCCACATCGATGGTGGCATCGACTTCGATCAGGAAACCATCGATCCAGCGGCCGCTGCGTCTACCGCCGTGGCGAGAGACGCTCCCCCCAGAGCAGAGGACCAACAACCAGACGCACCCCGAGAAGCGTGCCCTCGTCCCGGCAAGCAGGACGCGCAGATGGCACAGATTCGGGAGTTGCAGGCGAAGCTCGCCGACGAGCAGGAACGCTTGCGCTTACTCGAGATGACCCTCGAAAGAGAGCGGTGACCGCTCGGCGGTAGAGCCCGAGCCAGGGCCCGAGAGGTCAACCGGCAGATCATCGAGGAAGGAGCACCCGAGCAACCCGTCCACCGTTATCCCCGAGCAAGCCAGAATGTTGTTGCGGTGGCTATGCTCCTCCGCAATATGCCCGCACCATCCAACTCGCAAGCTCGGCGGATACAACGCGAGGTCGAGGGTCTCCTCCAAGTTGCTGCTGCCCAACAAGCCGAGAGCTCAACCTCGACGCATCGAGGAGCTGCCTCCGAGCCTCAGGTCGAGCCTTCCCAGCCAGAGAGGGAAGGCTCAGTCGATTAGGGGGTGGCCCCCCGACAGAAGAAGAACCCGGCCCGAGAGCCTATCAACGATGACCGCGGTCCCCACGACGCGCGCCTCGACATTGTTGAGAACCGCAGACGCAAGCACGGGGATGCCGAGGATCGAGGGTACAGCGCCCATCGAGGAGGGCGTTACGACAGCGAAGAAGACCAACAGGCCCCAGAGCCACCAGGCCCCTGGGTCTTCAGCAGGAGGATCCGCTGCGCCCAGCTGCCCGACAAATTTCGACCCCCCATGAGCCTCGTCAAATATAACGGCGAAACCAATCTCGAGCTCTGGCTAGCCGACTTCCGTTTGGCTTGTCAGGTGGGTGGGGTGTGCGATGATCACGCCATCATACGTCATCTTCCCCTGTTCCTGTCCGACACCGTGCGTAGGTGGCTCGAGGAGCTTCCCCCCGACCAGATTGGCACTTGGACCAACCTTGTCCGTATCTTCGAGGGGAATTTCAAAGGTACCTACGTGCATCCCGGAAACTCCTGGGAACTGCGCAACTGCAAGCAAAAGCCAGGGGAGTCTCTCCGTAACTTTGCTCAATGGTTCTCCAAGCTCTGCACCGAGCTGCCCCACATCTCCGACCGCGACGTTGTTCTAGCGTTTGTTGCGGGTACAACCTGCAAGGACCTAGTTCATGAGTTAGGGCATAACCGCCCTGACACTGTCGACGAGCTTATGGATGTGGTCGCCAACTACACCGCTGGCGAGGAGGCCGTCGGCGCCTTCTTCAGCGACGTGAAGGACAAGGGAAAAACGCCGGTAGCTGACAACGCCGGAGGCTCGAGCAAAGGGTCGAAGAGGAATAACAAGAAGAAGAAAAATCAACAAGGCAAGCGGGAGGCTGCAGAAGATGATCTCGTCGCTGCAACCGAACGCAAAAGACCTCGAGGTCCCCCACGCCCCCCGAGGGCGCCATCTTTGACAAGATGCTCGAGGAGCCCTGTCCTTACCATAAGGACGGGGAAAGGCACAAGCTTAAGGACTGCCGCATGCTTCGAAGGCACTTCGAGCAAGTGGGTGTGAAGAAAGGTGACAACAAGAAAGACCAAGGCGGCGGCAAGGGAGACAACGGGGAAGACGGAAAATTCCCCGAAGTCTATGACTGCTACATGATCTACGGGGGGCCCTCGACCCAGCTCACGCCCCGACAGCGTAAGCGGGAGCAACGAGAGGTCTTCTCCGCTCGTGTCGCGACACCTCACTACCTCGACTGGTCTGATGCGCCCATCACGTTCGACCGGGATGACCATCCGGATCGAGTTCCCAACCCCGGGGCCTATCCGCTCGTCATCAACCCGATCATCATCAACACCCGCCTCTCGAAGGTCCTCATGGATGGCGGCAGCAGCCTAAATGTCATCTACCTCGAGACCCTCGACCTCCTGGGGGTCAGGAGGCACCAACTCCGACCCAGCGCCGGGGGGTTCCATGGCGTCGTGCCAGGGAAGAAGGCTTTCCCCGTCGGCCGTATCGAACTCCCTGTCTGTTTTGGCACCCCTGCCAACTTCAGGAAAGAGACCCTCACCTTCGAGGTGGTTGGGTTTCACGGAACGTATCACGCCATCATCGGCCGACCGGGCTATGCGCAGTTCATGGCGATCCTGAACTACACCTACCTCAAGCTCAAGATGCCAGGACCCAAAGGCGTCATCACTGTCGCCTCCTCCTACGAGCACGCGTACGACTGCGATGTCGAATGCGTCGAATATGGGGAGCCATCGAGCAAAACTCCATGATAGCCGCGACCCTCGAGCACCTCGCCGACGAGATGCCAGATCCCAAGCGACACACCGGCAACTTCGAGCCGGCACAAGACACCAAGAAAGTCCCCCTCGACCCGAGCTGCCCATGCGAGAAGGTGCTAACGATCAGCGCCGACCTCAAGGACAAATACGAAGTCATGCTCGTCGACTTTCTCCGTGCGAACGCCGATATGTTTGCGTGGAGTCCCTCGGATATGCCGGGCATACCGAGGGAAGTCGCCGAGCACGCCTTGGAAATCCGGGCCGGGTCCAGACCGGTGAAGCAACGCCTGCGCCGCTTCGACGAGGAGAAGCGCAGGATCATCGGCGAGGAGGTACACAAGCTTTTGGCGGCTGGATTCATCAAGGAGGTTCATCTCCCCGAATGGTTAGCT
Source organism: Bothriochloa decipiens (assembly GCA_023333625.1). Taxonomy (NCBI): domain Eukaryota; kingdom Viridiplantae; phylum Streptophyta; class Magnoliopsida; order Poales; family Poaceae; genus Bothriochloa; species Bothriochloa decipiens. Next base: position 29,806,792 of record CM041637.1, on the reverse strand, counting down.
AATCCCGTGTTAGTTAAGAAAAAGAATGGAAAGATGCGGATGTGTATTGACTATACTAGTTTAAACAAAGCATGTCCCAAAGTTCCGTTTCCTTTACCACGCATTGATCAAATTGTCGACTCTACCGCGGGGTGTGAAACCCTCTCGTTCCTCGATGCTTACTCCGGTACCACCAAATTAAGATGAAAGAGTCCGACCAGCTCGCGACTTCCTTCATCACACCTTTTGGCATGTACTGCTACGTGACAATGCCCTTCGGCCTCCGAAACACCGGGGCAACGTATCAGCAGTGTATGCTCCATGTCTTCGGCGAACACATAGGCGACACGGTCGAAGCCTACGTCGATGACATCGTGGTCAAGTCCAAAAGAGCGGACAACCTCATCCGAGACCTCGAAATCGCGTTCGGGTGCCTTCGAGCCAAAAACATAAAACTCAATCCCGAGAAATGTGTTTTTGGAGTGCCTCGGGGCATGCTCCTCGGATACATCGTCTCCCAACGCGGGATCGAGGCCAACCCTGAGAAGGTGGTGGCCATCACGCGAATGGGGCCGATTCGGGATCTCAAGGGCGTGCAGAGGGTCACGTGCTGTCTCGCGGCCCTCAGCCGCTTCATCTCACGTTTAGGGGAGAAGGCCATGCCTCTGTACCGTCTCTTGAAAAAATCCAAGCGATTTACGTGGACCGCAGAGGCCGAGGGGGCCCTCGACGAACTCAAAGCTAAGCTAACGTCCACTTCGATCCTCGTCCCTCCTCGACCGGCGATGGCGACTGAACCGCCTGAGCCCCTCCTCCTCTATGTCGCCGCAACCACCCAGGTGGTCAGCGCGGCCATAGTGGTGGAGAGGCAAGAGGAAGGACACGCCTTGCCAGTCCAACGGCCGGTTTACTTCGTCAGCGAGGTGCTTTCGGAGACGAAAATCCGCTACCCACAGGTGCAGAAGCTGCTCTACGCCATCGTCCTTACGCGTCGCAAGCTCCAACATTACTTCCTCGGCCACCCGGTTACTGTGGTATCCTCTTTCCCCTTGGGGGAGATCATCCATAACCGGGAGGCCGCTGGAAGGATTGCCAAGTGGTCAGTCGAGCTGATGTTCGAGACCATCACCTACGCACCACGGAAGGCCATCAAGTCTCAAGTGCTGGCGGATTTTGTCGCCGAGTGGACCGACACTCAGTTGCCACCAGTCCAAGTTCAAGCCGAGCTGTGGACGATGTACTTCGACGGGTCGCTCATGAAGACAGGAGCAGGCGCAGGCTTGCTCTTCATTTCACCCCTCGGAGTCCACATGCGCTACGTCATTCGCATCCACTTTGCCGCTTCTAACAACGTCATGGAGTATGAGGCACTTGTCGCCGGGTTACAAATCGCCCTTGAACTCGGGGTCCGATGCCTTGACGTTCGAGGCGACTCGTAGCTAATCATCGACCAAGTGATGAAGGCCTCGAGCTGCCACGACGCCAAGATGGAAGCATACTGCAATGAAGTGCGCAAGTTGGAAGACAAATTCCACGGCCTTGAGCTTAGTCATATCGCTCGACGATACAACGAAGCCGCGGATGAGCTTGTGAAAATCGCGTCGACTCGAGGTACGGTCCCTCCGGACGTGTTCTCGAGGGACCTCTTCGAGCCCTTCGTCGATTTGGGCTCGGGGGCTTGCTCTATACCCTCGAAGCCCCACCCCATGACCTCGATCGGGGCCCCCTCGACCGGGGCCCAGGTTATGGAGATCCAGGAGACATCTCCTCCGTCGAACCCGCCACCGGATTGGCGAGCCCCTTTACTCAACTGCCTCATTTGGGGAGAACTTCTGGAGGACCGAACCGAAGCTCGACGGATCGCGCGACGGGCCAAGTCCTACATCATCTACGGTGATGGCAAGGAACTCTACAGGCGAAGCCCTTCGGGCGTTCTTCAGCGCTGCATTACCATCGAGGAAGGCAGGAGGCTCCTCGAGGACATACACTCAGGAGCCTACGGCCACCATGCAGCACCAAGGACCCTCATAGGCAATGCTTTTCGACAGGGTTTCTACTGGCCGACCGCCGTTTTCGACGCCACGAACATCGTCCGCTCGTGCAAAGGGTGTCAATTCTACGCCAAGCAGACGCACCTCCCAGCTCACGCCCTACAAATGATCCCCATCACCTGGCCGTTTGCGGTCTGGGGGCTCGATCTCGTGGGGCCTCTCAAAAGGACAACCAAAGGGTACACGCACCTGCTCGTTGCCGTCCATAAGTTTACCAAATGGATCGAGGCCTGGCCCATCAGCAAAATCCGCTCCGAACAGGCGGTCGAGTTCTTCACCGACATCATCCATCGCTTCGGGGTCCCGAACGTCATCATCACCGACAACGGCACGCAATTCACCGGCAAGAAGTTCTTGGATTTTTGCGATCGCCATCACATCCGTGTGAATTGGTCCGCTGTTGCACATCCTCAAACTAACGGCCAGGTCGAGCGCGCCAATGGCATGATTTTACAGGGCCTCAAGCCAAGGATCCTCAAACGCCTCGGCAAGCACGGAAAAAATGGGCTGCGGAGTTGCCGTCGGTCCTATGGAGCTTAAGGACAACACCTAGTCGAGCCATGGGGTTCACCCCATTCTTCTTGGTCTATGGGTCCGAGGCCGTCCTCCCCACTGACCTCGAGTATGGTTCCCCTCGACTAAAGGCGTACAACGAGCAAACCAATGAAGAAGCCCTCGCAAACGCCGTCGACCAGGTCGAGGAGGCTCGAGACATGGCGCTGCTTCACTCCGTGAGGTATCAGCAAAAACTTCGACGCTACCACGACAAGCACGTGCGCCCGAGGGACCTCCAAGTTGGAGACCTCGTCCTACGTTGACGGCAGAGCAACAAAGGACGTCACAAGCTGACGCCGCCATGGGAAGGTCCATTCGCCGTAGCTGAGGTGCTAAAGCCCGGGACGTACAAGCTCGCTAACGACAAAGGCAAAATCCTCACCAACGCGTGGAACATCGAACAGCTACGTCGTTTCTACCCTTAGGGCACCAGTGCCCTTGTACATTCTCGCATGTCTTGTACATTTCCGCATGACAAATATAAGGACTACTTTCGATTATAAGTTCAAACTCGTTATTGTACATGCAAGAGGTAGCCTCGACCCTGTCTCACCAGAGTCGAGCCTCCCTCGGGGCTAACGGGGGGGGAACCCCCTAAGTTCCTAAAAATACGAACGATTTTTTCGCACGCCCCCCTCTTTTTGCTTCCCAACCAAGTTGACAACGCCTCGGAATCCCTAGGGGTCGAGGGCTGTCGAGCCGGAGCTCTCCTATGCTTCCAGGCTACGGTACCTCCACTCGCTCCCCCCTCGAGGGATACGAGTTCACGTCGAACGCTTAGTCGGAAAGCAAAAGTAAGGCGAGCAAAACTCGAGCGCTTCTTCTTTCTCACACCTCGATACGCTTCATGACTAAGCAGAAAGCGCCTCGAACTCCCTTGGGGTCGAGGGCTATCGAGCAGGAGCTCTCCTACACCTCCGGGCTATGGTACCTCCACTCGCTCCCCCCTCGAGGGATACGTGTTTGCGTCAAAAACTTAGTCAAAAAAGCAAAGTCTAGGTGAGAAGAAAGCAGAAAAGGTTTGAAAGACAAATCGCATTACGATAGATGCATTCATGTTCAAAAAGGGGCTTTCGAAGCCACATTGAATACAATTTACAAAAAATTAATTCATTACATGGGCACCCTCGCCTAGTCTTGCCCTACAGGCTTGCCCCGTCACCGCCCACCTTGACATGGTACCCTCCATCCGCGGGGGGAGGACTTCGCCCTCGAATAACTTCGCCAGCTCTCCCCCCGGCCTCTCGGCGTCGTTGATGAGCCCTCGGCAGCGCTCCTCATTCTCGGCGTCGGTCTTCGAGATGTCAGGAACAAAGCCTTGGGCCACCACGTTCATATCAAAAACGAAGCTGGAGGAGACCATCGCAAGCGCCCGCTTCACACGCCTCCCGCACGTGATCCCGAAGGGTGGCGTCGAGGTAGTAGATCCGGTCCACGAGCACAGCACCGGGGATGTCTTCTTCGGCACCCTCGACGGGCCTGACCTCCCAGAGGGCGCAGAGCCTGTTAGGGCAACCCGGAGCCGACCAAGAAGCGCCCCCTCCGCCGCAAGGCTCTCCTGCAGCGCCTTGGCGGTGGTCTGGGTCGCAAGCAGCTCAGACTCGATGCCTGAAACACAAAGCAAGAATTTGATAAACCATACGGAAAGAACAAAGATCAAAAACCCTTTGAGGAACTCACCAGCACAGCGAGTCTCGAGGGCGTTGCGATCCCCCAGCACGGCGTCGCGTTCCCCCCGAGCCTCGTCCCGCTCCCGCTGGGCCTCTTTGAAGGCTCGGGTCACCTCCGTCTTCTCGAAGCGGAGGGTCTCGCGGGCGCCACCAGCCAGGATGATGGCCTGCTCCTTGTCCTGGAGGGTGGCCTTCATTGCCCCGAGCTAGGTTTCCAGGTCGGCGGCACGGCTCTTCTCTTCCTAGACCAAGGCGGAGAGGACGTTGCGCATGGCGGAGACTTCAGCGAAGCTGGCCTCGAGCGAACGGATGCGCTCCACGGAGCTCTGAGCCTCCGCCATGAGCAGCTCGACGCGCTCCTGGGCTCGGACACTCTCGACCCTGGCCTTCTCCGATTCGGCCTTTGCCGCGTTAGCCTCCTCCCTGGCACGCTCGAGCTCCCCCTCGAGGTGGGCGGCTTCCCCTCGAGCGGCGTCAGAGTCCGCCTTCGCCCGGGCGGCCTCCTCTTTGGCCTTGGCAGCCTCCTCCCTCGTCTACTTCAGCTCCTCCTCGAGCTCGGCCAACCTGCTCTGCGCAGAGCCGCCGGCCTCGAGTTGGCAAAGCACTTCCTCCCGGCTGTTGTGCGTTTCATGGAGGAAGACTGACTTGGAGTAGGACCACCTCCGTGCCACCTGGGGATAGGAAATCGAGGGTTAAGGCATCCCATATGAAAGAACTTAAAAAAAAAAGAACTACATATGGCCTAACACAGCGACTCACCATGAGGTTCCGGTCAAGGCCTTCGGCGAGCTCGGCGCCCAGTTTCAGCAAGTGCCGCAGCCACGCCCGGGACCGCTCGGCCTCCTCCCAGCACTCGACCTCCGCCGGGTCGTTCATCTCAATCCCCAGAGCGCTGGAATCGCCGAGTTCCCGGAGCACGATGCGCTCCTTGCCCCAATCCGGAAGGACCATCTTGACCTTGGCTCGCGCCAAGGACTCAATCTCCTCCACCACATCGCCCGGAACGCCGTAACCCACGGCCAACTCCCCCGGGATGTGGAACTCTGACGCGGCGTGGGCACTCCTCAGCCCAGGGTCGGACGTCGATCTCCTCAGCACGCCGACAGCCGCCGTCTCCTCCGGCTGCTCCGTCGACGGTTGCGGCGCCTGATCCGGTGCTGCTTCCGGCGCCGTCGGGGGCAGCGGAGGAGTGGAGGCCATCACTTCACCCAACGCCACGGCTTGTAGCGCCGGTGGGACCTCCGTCGGTGCGTCTTCCGCCGGGCTCGGTACCAAGGCGTCCTCCAGTTGCGCCCCCGGTAGCCGTGGGACCGTCGACGCCTTTGACGCCGCTTCTTGTTCGGACAGCAACTCGTCCAAAGTAATCACAGACACCCATTATTTGGGTAGTCCGGAAGTCGCTTCTGCCTCAGACGTCTTGGGTGGCTGCTGCGCCTACTGATGCTGAGTCTGGTCCCCAGCTTTCTCCTCCTCCTGCTGCGGCCGTGGCAGCTCCGCTTCTTGCAGGGCCCCCTGCTCCTGCTCCCTCCGGGCCTCGAGCTCGCGCAGCCCCGCCGGCCAGGGCCGCCGCTCTCCCGTCGAGGGGGGAAGGGTCAAGGCCTCCTCACCCTCGAGGTCCACGACGACGGCCTCCTCCCCCGGCTCGTGGCCCTCGGGGGCTCCCGCCTCGGGTGTGGGGATCGAAGCCTCCGGACCACCAGGAACGGAAGCCCCCGATGTCGGGGCGCCGCCTCCTGGTGCCGCGTCGAGCTCGAGGGCCGCAGGCGGTGATGTCAAGGAGGCGCTCCCTCTCTCATGCGTCCTCCCAGGCATGGAGTCGCCACCCATCGTGGCCCCCGGGATGCTCGACCCTGCAGCAGGAGTGGAACCCGTCAGCCTACCGCGTGCCATAGCACCAAGGGCGGAGGACAACCACTTGGCTTCCCACGGGGCCAAGGGCCTCGACGATGCACCTGTAGCCGGGGCCTCCATCTTCGAGGCTGCATCTATCTTGAGCCGCTTGGCCGGCGTGAGAGACGCCTCCTCGATCTGGCGCTTGGGCCTGAATGGATAGCAGAACGGCAAAAGGTTTATTAAAGCGCACAAAGACGATGCAACGAAAAGAAAACGATTCAACGGCACTTACCCGAAGGGTATAGAGGCCTTTCGGGCACCCCTCGAACTGCCCGCAGATTTCGAGACCCCTCTCGAAGCCGAGCTCTTCGTAGGACTGGGGCTGCTCGGGGCCGTCGATGGGGTCGCCGCGCTTCCCTGCTTCGACGGAGCCTCCTGGGCACGCCTCTGCTCCGCGCGCACCGACGACCGGGATCGGGTCTCCCGGATCGAAGTGGGTGGGCTCCCACCTTGAGTACGACGCGAGGTGGGTGATCCCCTCGAGGCGAGGCCTCGGCCCCCCTTTTTCCATGTCAGCGCTCCGAGGCCGACGCCGCCGGCTGAGGGGCGCACTGCTCCGCCACCTCCTCCTGCACGAAGGGGCGGTCAGCATGGGAGGATTCTGGCAGGATGCAATCGAGGCGCCCCTCCACCCCCTCGACATCATCACTGTCATCGTCATCATCTTCATCTCCCTTGGACGAGGGAGACTCCTCCTCCGGGAGCCCGTCGCGCCTCTGCTCAGCGCGGTGCTTCGCGAGCCTTTTGCGCTCCCGGAGCTTCTTGGCTTTCTTTTTCTCCTCCTCGTCCTTACTCCGCTTCTCTTGCTGGGCGGTGAAGCGTCTTACCTGACGATCGGGAGCGTCCTCCCTCAGTGGAGGCCTCAATCTCTGGTAGTCGATTCTCCCCTGTGCAAAGACATTCAGTCACAGGGACATAAGAAAGGGGAGGAGGAGGGGGGAAAACTCGAAGGTCACGAGTCGGGGCACTCACCAGGTCGAGGCAACCCTCCTCCGGCCGCATGGGGAGACGGTTGACGTCTTCCACCTTGAACGAGCCAGACACCATCCGCTTTACCCGTGCGATGACTTCCGAGGTGGACGGCCTCTCGCCGGACATCCGGCACCTCCTGAGAAGCTCGGGCGCCGTGGAGGGGAGCATCTCGTCCAACCGCAGCGGGCGCTCCATCAGAGGGAGCACCCGTCGACTGTGAAAGGCCGAGGCGACCATCCCCGCCGTCAGGCCCACTTCTCGAAGGGTCCTCATCGCGACGACGAGGGGGTGAAGTCGACGCTGAAGGTCTCCCGCGACACCGAACGGCCAATTGTATGGACGCTCGGCGATGAGCCGCCCGGTGTACGGCGGGAGATAGATGCTGTCGTTGCGAAGATAGAACCACTGCTCGTCCCACCGGGAGTGGTTAGTCGCCAACCCAGTGGGGATGTACTCGCGTGGCTCCTCCGACCTCCCAGTCTTCAACGCGAAGTTGAGGCATCCCGCTCTGACGATTCGCCTTACTCCGACCGACACCGGGGAGGCGAACCACTCCCCCTTGTAGAGGTGGAGCCATAGCTCCCAATGTGGCTCCATTCCGAGATAGCCCTCGCAGACGGCCGCAAAGATGGCGGCGTTGGAGATGGCGTTGGGGGAGAAATGGTGGAGCTCGATGCCGTAGTAGTTCGTCAGCCCCCGCATGAACTCGCTTGGGGGAACACCGAACCCGTGCCGATGAAACTTGAGGAAGCTCACCACATACCCCTCCGGCGGATTTGGCTCCTCGTGGTCCCTGGGCGGCGCAATCCACTCCGGCCGATTCGAATCCGTGATGGGGCGGAGAAGTCCTTCTAACACCAGCTCGGTCAGCCTCTGCCGCGTCACGGTCGACGGGCGCCAGGGCTCGGCGGGCTGGAGGACTGGGGCCATGGTGGCGGCGGCGGCACAGATCTGCTCGGTGGGCGCGGCGGCGGCAGCAACAGCACGAATCTCCTCGGCAGACGGACGACCAGGAAGGTTCCCAATCGTGACTTCTCGCTCTAAGTTTTTATCCTCACGCGTGCAGGAAAGCGGGAGCTCGGCAGAATGGCAAAGGTGGGAGCGAACGCCTGCCCCCTCCATTTTTGTACTCGGGAAGAGCAACGGGCAGAGCCCGGCGGCAGGGAAAAGGTAACTTCCCGCAATTAATGCGTTTACCTGACCGTTCCCCTCTCGCCCTTCGATCAGACGCACGCGTCACACCTCTGACAGAGAGCTGTTGCTCGGGCCCGCCACGATCGCACCGCTAAGCCCTTCTCCTCAAAAGGCGTGCCCAACGGTAAGAAAAAAGGACCGTTACTCGCTAACGGAGTTTTCTACATAAGGTAAAACGCACATGGAATCCCCCCGAAGGGAGGCATCGAGCAGCCGAGACCTATCGAATGGAATCGGAATCCGTAGGACCATTGCGTTTTGCTTTAATGAGACCGCCTCCGGGCCTCCTGCCGACCTCTATCGAACGAGGAACGGGCTCTCGCTTGGATTTTCCCATTACCAGCTCACTGAGAACTTCGCGGCTCGCCCTATCGGGGGTAGTCCGATGCTTCTCGCCTAACATCCGATCAAAAGGACTCGTGAGAAGAATGCCGAGGCCAGCAACGCCCGAGCCGCATGAGGCTTGGGGGCTCGCCTGTGTCCGGCGCCCCTCGACGAAAGAGGGTTGAAAATCCCCCAGGGGCTCCCCTCGGTAAAACGCTACGACTCCAGTTCAGGCCTATACCCGACTGGACGAGCACCCTTTAACTAAATATAAAATAAAGCCCTCACAGGAGTCTTTCGACTCCTACGAGGCCTCGGGGGCTACCCCCGCGGGGGTCGCTCGCACGCCCCCCGCGAAAAAATCTGAATCACGTCTCATTCCTAAATTCCTGACCCCCTCCCCGAGTGACATCACTCGCGCAGGGGCTCGGGGGCTACTGTCGATACCCTGGAAACAGGTATCCCAGACCCCTTGCTTAACAAACTAAAGCCCCGCAAAATCAGCATCTTGACCCCTCCGATAATCTCCCGCGCTAACGTACGAAGGCCCAAAGGCTAAGACGTATCGGACTGGCCCGCGAACGAACAACGACGGCCCAAAACCAACGCCTGCTCGAGAGGTTACCGAACGGACTAGCACTGTTCACCCGAGAGGATACCGAACGGACAAGCACTGTATACGCGAGGGTACGATTCGAGCGACCCCTCGAGGATGGAACTTCATCCAGCGAACGAGCCTGCCATCGAGGACGTAACTTCGCCCAGCGAACGAGCCTCCCCTCGAGGACGGAACTTCGCCTGGGCGAATGGGCGGCCCTCGAGGACAGTGCACCCCTCGGCCACCAACTCCCCCGTACGGATCCGAGCGCATTTAATGCGATCTATCTACCCCCGCCTAAACCGCATGGCCACAGTTACGGTCACAGGCGTGGCGGTCAAATCTACTTTTACCGCCCATGCCCCGGAATCCCGCAAGTCATATTACGCTGTTGCACCATACCGAGCGCTGTGCCACGACCCGCACCGCCTCGAGACGTATAAACTAACATGTTTTCCATGTTTACCGGATCTGATCTTATCCAGTGAAGCTCGACCTCCTCGGCACGACCCCCTCGGCTCCGGCCAGCACCCTCGACCGTCGCCCCTCGACTTCACCGAGCGAACCCTCGAGCTGAACTTCAACAACTCCCGATGCGACGGCGGCAGGGCCTCCCATACCGATGTACATCACTACAGCGGCACCGACATGATCGGCCTCAACGTCGTACGTCATCAGCGTCATGCGAACTTGAAACACATGTACACCTGTGCCCCTCCTTCATCTATAAAAGGAGGCGCCGGGGCGTTAGAAAAAGGGACCGAACTCAAATCGAGAGGATCTAGAGCATAGAAACATTAAGGCCCTAGATCACAGAGCGACACGTGAGCCTGTGTGAGGTCAAGAGCAAGGCGTCCGAACACCCCAACTCCACCTTTCACTCCTCACACCAGCTTGTATTTTCCCCTGTACTAGCACTTCGGTGCAAGATAACACGAATCATCCTCCCCCCGCTAGACGTAGGGCCTTCTTTGCCCGAACCAGGATAAATCATTGTGTCCTTCTTGCATCACCCACCGGATTAGGGAGCACGCGGATACGATATTACTCGTTGGTGTTAACCCCTCGAGGGTCAGAACACCGACAAAGATGCAGACCACGTGATGCCGAGCAGTGAGGATGCAGACTACGTGATCCCGACCAGCGATGATGCTGACCGTGTCATACCGACCAGCGAAGATGCTGACCACTTTAGCGTTGTTTAGGCTTCTCCCAAGCAGTTCATAAGTTTGCTGCTGACCAAGACTCCCGTTAAGGAAGGTGATTTGTTGAAAGATGCATGGTGTTCCAAGAAAAAGAAAAATTCTTTTCACGTCCTGGGACGCGGGCCCACGTTAACATGTGATAGAGAGTATCACCGGAACGTTAACATGAACCACCTGTACAGGCAGGAAAAGCGAACCAAGAACAGAAGATAGGCCCAAGTCACCACGAGGTGACATGGGCCCACATAGTCCCCAAGCTTGATAGAAGATAGAAAATGTTGTATTGAGCTTTTAAGAAAAAACTTATGATAGCACCAACTAGACATAGAGAGTACTAAAGGACATGTCATATCGCAGTCCCCAGTTATGCCTTGGACAGAGCACAGGCTCGATCGGGTTGAGAGACATCGAGAACCCATGGTCTGTGGGCCCCACTAGGTGGCAAGCTACTGCGCATTCCCCTGGTGTGGGAAATAAATTATGTAACGCAAGAAGTCAATCTCTAGATTTAAGTATAAAAAATCTAGAACAGATTTGGAAAGAAGTATATATTTAAAGGAGAAATCCAGGGAACAATCCCAACATTACCGGGCACGTGCCAACTTAGGGTAAGGACAATCGGGGAAAGTTCATGGGGGAATAAATAATCCTACGGCCCACATCCGCGCTCAGGGACTAGTACGGCCCACTAGAATTAAAAAAGGCCGCGTCCACATGAGTCAGCGAGTCCAACCCTAGAAGTCAAAGTAACATCATCGGATCTAGCGCATCCACCACCACCGCATGCCGCTCACCCATCAACCCACCACCCGCGGAGGAGATGGCGAGGAGGGGAGCCAAGAAGGCGACCGGATTTGGTGGATTCGGGCCGCATTGGAAGCAGTCAACCTCCACTCAGGAGTCACTGCAGGCGCTCGCCGACGTGGGACTACTTCCAATGTAAGAGATGGAGCTATGGCGCGAGCCGTGAGGTGAGGATTTCCCTCGACCCCTAGATGGGGAAATTGTAGTCTTCGAGGACTATATGACGCGGGGATTGGGGCAACCCGTGAAAGGTTTCTTGGGGATCACTGCATTTATTGGGGGATTTCAATCTATAATCTTGACCCCAACTCGATCATTTTCATCTCCATCTTCATCGCGTAGTGCGAATGCTTCTTGGGCATCCCCCACTTCAATCTATTCCACCATTTCTACCTACCGATTAAGAAAGGGACGAAGACCGGGGGTCCCAGATTGCAGGGGGCTGCTACCTGCGCCTGCGGGACGGGATGAAGAGGCAGTGGCTGGACTTTTCCTACCAGTCGGCGTAGAAGAGCTGGTTCACCCTCTGGTTCTACATGAGCCAGGATGTGGAGGGGAGGAGAGTGCCATGTGATGTGAATCAGGTGTCGGAGTTCAATCCCAAGTGGTCCGATAAACCATCTGAGAATGAGATGCATCAGGTGAGGGAGTTCTGTGGTTCATTGACACTAAGCATGTCAATGGTCCGCTGGTGGCCGGGACATGGCTAGTGCATCGGATCCAACCCTACAAGGAGTGGGTGAACCACCTATTTGAGTATGGCGGCCGTGCTGACCCCTCTCGTTAGACACGGGAGAAGCTGACACCAAAGGCGCTGAACCGACAGATGGCATCTCTGTTTGAGAGGTTCAATCAGGAGACCAGCTATCCAGAAGAGCGTGCACGGCCCTACGACATGTCCCGACCACCACCAACTATAAGTCAATGGTGGTAATTTCTGTTGCTTTATACACTATTGTTTGATTGTAATGTGTATAACATCTGTGGTCTCACTGACAGACACTGCATGGACAAGACCGAGCAATATTCTTCTCTGCTGTGTTAGTAGAACAACGACCTCAAGGGGAGGCACTGGCCGGCCAGTGGAGGACTGAGGAGGCCCGCTACTAGAGCAGGGCCAGTGCAGGGCAGGAGACAGTGGACGTCTCCAGCCCTGATAAGGACGAGGTCCCCACTGCTCAAGCAAGGCGCCAAGCAACAGGCAAGCAGCCAATGTCGGCCACCGCCGAGAGGAAAAGGCCCTACACTCTGCTGTCCGGGGGCAACTTGAACCTGGACGGTGGAGCAGGAGGAGCAAGAAGAGGGGTGCCCCAACCACCCAGAGTCGTTGGACTCCGACAACTTCATGTCACTGAACGAGCGTCAGAGGAATCGTCAGGCGTCGATGCCTTAGATGAGGGGAACACCGAGGCTCCCGACAACGACATCGACCAGGAGGTCACCGCGGCACGCATCGCCACCACCCCCTCCCCCTCATCATGAGGGATCTGCTTCAACAACCTGGACGGAACAGGCTGGGGGATCTACACCACCAACACCAACACCGATGCCTGCATGACACAGGGTGGCGACACGTTCTGGCCTCATCTCCAGGGCATCGGGAGGCGGAGAGGGGGCTGACTCTACTGGTACAGCCCACCGGACGGGAGCAGCAAGCGCGGCATAGGGCCAAGTCCCCAGGCACGACAGCGAGGCAAGAGGCGAAACCCCAAGTGCTCCTGGTGGGGGAGCAGCCTCGCAGTTCAGAGGAGGATTTCGATGGGCACCAGCATAAGTGTCGTGTCATTTCTTCATTGGATTGTTTATCTGAATGCTTGTTCTATTGACGCCAACTATCTTTATGACTTATGTGAGATGATCCAACAGCCGTGCCACGTTAGAGACAGTGCAGCATCCTACGTCGGGGCAGACCACACCCCCACTGGCTACCGAGCAGGCTCCGGCTCATGACGTAGCCCAATCTGAAGGGGAGGCGGCAGCTACAGGTAGCGTGGCGACACCGACCAGGCCCGCTGCTGCACCAGTGGACCCTCCTGAGAGGCAATAGTCCCCAGGAGGAAAGTTGCTGCGGGCCATCCACCCCATCGCACTGCAGACCAAGCAGGGTCGTCAAGTGCACCGACGCCAGGCATGGTGGAGGAGGTGCCCAGAGTGCCACCGTAGCTCCCTCATACCGACATCCCTCGGCAGCGTGTGTACACTATGCGTAGGATGGGACAAGACTTCGTATCATATAAGGAGATCCTAGGCAACGACATGGAGGCGGGCATCCAGGACGCCATGGAGGTGCTACTTGGACGGGTCAAGGTAAGTTGTGACAAGGAGATTATCAAAATTTTTCTTCATGTGTGCTCAGAATAGCCATGTATATTATCATTTGGTGTGCTCAATCCCTGCAAGAGAGGTGGGCCTAGCATGGCAAAACCATCGACTGGTTTGTGCCCATCTGGGAAGAGTGCCAGACTCTTAGGGTGGTGAAAGCTCAAATGGAAGCCCAGGCCAAGGTGTATGAAGCATGGGAGATCCAGTACGAGGACGCCCTTGCTGCCCTACGTCGGATCACACCATGCATACTGACATTGGCTGCATACTCATGTGCCTTGCTGTAGGGTTGAGCGGCTAGAATGCTTCGATGGCCATGGAGATCTCTAGCCTGCTGGACCAAAAGGAGGCAGCGGCGGAGAAGGCAAAAGAAGACGCAGCGCAGATCTCGGAGCTGACTGGTAAGTCAGGCGATATTAATTTTGTCTGCTGCATATAGGGCAGACTAGTGTATGCTAAACCACCATTTGTTTGTGTTGTAGATATGAGGGAGCGCCACATGGCCCAATTCCAGGTGTTGGAGGATGCCAACGCCTCTCTCCAAGGAAAGATCAAGGCATTGACCGACCACATCGGGCCAGTGCTTAGGGCCGTCTTTCGAGGAGAGGAGCACCCCATCGACCCTGTAGGCAAGGTAGTTGTCATCGCCAACCAGTGTAGGAGGCTATGGCTGGCACTGCAGGAGTTCGTTGCGGGGGCTGGGCGCTATGTGGCCGGCACCGTGCTCGCCGTGGTCCGTGCCAACTACCAAAACATGGAGCTGGCAAACATCAAGCCAGGGATCCCTCAAGAGGTTCTTGATGAAGAAGCCAAAGAGCTCCAGGCCTCGTCTGGTGCAACTATCGCCACTATTCTTAACAACATGATGCTGATTGAAGATCCTGCAGCAGTGGTGGTGGTCAGTAGTCCATAAACAATGTATTTATGTTAAAACACTATTTGTAAGTTGTGCCGAGCATTGGGTGCTTGTACACTTTTAGCCTTTTGATGCAGACAGGTAGGCATGTTTAAGCTGGCGATAAACATATTTCCATTTTTTAAAATTCATGATATGCACAGTTCATAGAAAAAAGTGTCGACAATTAAGTTTTGCCCCCACCCTTGAAGCGAGCTAACTCTGTTAGGTGACATAGGGATGCGCTAGTGAACAGCATAGGACCGCCAGGATCACTAGGTACCTAGTACCGTTAGAGAGCGACTGCCGAATCTCCTAATGCCAGGTAGCGCGAGGCTATAAGACATCATAAGAGGATCAAAACGCAGTGCCTTGTCAAGCCATTCTCGGCGGGCAGAAAACAAAGTTTAATTGTGACTTATGCAGGGCGCATGTATGACAGATAGTGCATGGATGCAAAGTTGTAACAGGAAGAAACAAAGAGCAAAGGACTTTATTAATTCTTGAATAAAACAAAGAAACAGGGTACATATCTTATTCTATGGGTAGAAGCCTATAAGCTGCTCGATATGCCATGAATTGTCCTCCTCACGCCCTTCAGTGTCTCTAGCTGGTAGGATGTTGGGCGTGTAACAGCCCTAATCCTGAACGGCCCTTCCCATCTAGAAGATAGCTTGTGTAGACCATCTGTGTTCTGAATTCATCGCAGCACATGGTCGCTGACCATGAATAACCTCCCTTTGACGTTGTGGGTTGTAGTAATGGTGCATGGAAGCTAGGTACTTGGCCGTGCGGGCACAAGACTCAAGCGCTTGCTCCTCTTTGGCTATAACATCCACTTCCCTAGCTTCATTGGAGGTTTCTTCATCATGGAGCATGACGCGTAGTGATTGGAAGGCGACCTCAGCTGGTAGAACAGCCTCGGATCCAAACACAATGAAGTATGGGATACCCTTGTGTTGCGACTGGGCTGGGTACGTAGTCCCCAGACCACGGCATTGAATTCCCCGAGCCATCGACCAGGTTTGAGTTCCTTGTCATCTCAGTAGAGTCGCTTGCGTAGAGCATCAACAATCATGCCATTGGCTCGTTCCACCTGTCCATTGTCCTGAGGATGAGTGATGGATACGTATTTGACTTTGATGCTTAGATCATCGCAGAAGTCAAAAAACGCGTCACTGGTGAATTGAGTGCCTAGATCCGTAATGATACTGTTTGGCATACCAAATGATGGATGACATCATCAAAGAACTACACTGCCTTTTCGGCTGTGGCTTTCTTGACGGCCTTGTACTCAATCCACTTGGAAAACATGTCGATGAGCACGTAGGCACACGTGTGACCTCTAGGAGCCTTCTTGAAGGGGCCGATCATGTCAAGTCCCCAGCATGAGAAAGGCCAAGCGACCAGGATGGTCTAGAGTTCATGTGCAGGGACATGAATTTGCTTAGTCAACATCTGGCAATTTTTGCACCGGCGTATGTAATCCTCCACGTTAGTGACAACTGTTGGCTAGTAGAACCCTGCTCGGTAGGCTTTGTCGACCAGCGTCTGGGATGCAGCATGGTTACCACAAGTACTGGCATGAATATTCTTCAGAAGTTCAATACCCTCTTTCTGGGTGATACATTTCTAAAAAATCACGGACCTTGGACCTTTGTGCATCAGGTCATCGTTGACCATGAGGTAGGCACGGGCTTGACAGGATCAGCTGTTTGGCTTCAATCTTGTCTTTCGGAACAAGGTGGTCATTTAGGTATCTGACAAAGGGCTCTCTCCAGTCAGGCTGGGGAGGCGCTGCCTACTCGGCTGGCTCGTCAGCCGACGGCTGCTCACTACTGTCATCAGATCCCTGCTGGTCGAGGGAACCTGGCTCGACCTCTTTGGCATCGTCACTGAGCACTGTTACGACCTGGTCGTTCGTGGGACCAGGCACGGGTGCTTCGTGAGCCCGATCGGGGATTGAAGGCTTGATCAAATCTTCGACAAATACCTCGGCTCGAGATGATCCGAGCTTGGACAGCTTGTCAGCACCTATGTTTTTGGCACGAGGTACATGTATAAATTCCAATCCATAGAACTTGTTCTCCAGCTTGCGTATCTCGACCACATAGGCATCCATTTTCTTGTGAACGACATCCTAGCTTTTGTTAACCTGACAAATGACCAGAGCAGAATCTTCGTGCACTAGGAGCCATTTAATACCCAACTCCACTACAATGCGGAGGCCGTGCAGAGTGGCTTTGTACTCAGCCACGTTGCTGGACGCCCTGAAGTGGATACGCAAGACGTAGCGGAGCGTTGTTGACACCTCTAACACCACTTAAGCTAGGTTGTCATCCCCAGCATGGCGCCAGAGGTGCTGGTATTAAATGCATATGCTTTCTAGAAATGAATGAGGAATCCACAAGCGCACAGATAATACCGATGTAGCATTTTAACTGGGAGTAATCCAGGTATCGTTATTTATATTTTTGCCACTGGGAAGGGAATGCTTATGGATAATGAGCAATGAGCACTGCATGTGATAATGGAGAGCTTAACCGTGTCTTTATCTATCTTCACATACAGGGTAAGTGTCACATAAAATAATATATATATGAATGAATGGTAAGTGACAAAGGATAAATGAGAGCACATAGCCACATAAAATAATGATCATCATCTCAATAGAGTACTCTAAATTTATAACACTAGCATAGACTAAGACGATCTACAAGAATAAATCCTAAGTTATTCTAACTATAATGTCAAAGCATACAATGATTAGTGCAATTACACCTAGCAATCATGGCGGGAAAAGGTTACATCTATGCATAGTGATATTATGAAGGAAGATCAAGAATAAAGCAATCACTTCCCTGTAATAGTGGTGTTTTACTAGTCCTATACTCGGGAGGAGGACTACAAAGGACTCAACAAGACTGTCACTCCCGCGATCTACCTCGCGATCCGGAATATAGGGTGCAATCGCAGATAAATACGGTCTAGACACCACGCCTACACAATATTTACCACAAACCCATCGATCTACTGAGCAAGCGCTATACGATCCTATGCGTAAACATAATTCTAATCCAACTATGCTAAGCATATAATCAAAGTAAACTAAGAAAAATATAATTGAGAACATAAGCAAGAATAATATAAAATACTATTTATAGTAGCAAGAACAATAATGAATATTACAATAAAGTAGAAGAAATTACTAAGAACGCTGACAGATCTGGACTCCAAGCTAGGCTTGACTCCCTCTAGATCTATTCCTATGTAGCTATGTTACTAAACTATGGAGCTCTAATTGAGATGGTGGCTCTAGGGCTTCTCTTGAAGTCTCCAAATGAACTCTTGAATGAATTCTATAATGAATCTGGGTTTCTCCAAGGTCTAGGGTCCCTGAATATATAGCCCCTTAGGATGCACCATAGCCCTTGGATCAAAATGACCTCAATAGACACTTCATATTGATCCTCAAAGTCGGTGGAGGCAGGATCCGCGAGCCTGCACCTCATTAGTGCAGGTGGCTGGGCGGTCGCCCCTGCCTGGCTGCCATGTGGGCCCAGCTTCGTAGGGTCACCTCCTCTAGTATTCTAGAGTATTCTTTGATTGCTAGATGTGGTATTCTCTCCATGTAAATCCTACATGTGGACCTCTTTTGGTTCTTTTTTGATAACCCCCAGCAGAAATAGACATTCACCAAAACTCATGGAATTTTGTTAGTGTAACCCCTATAACTAGATGGTATTCATGTTTAGTTCCTTTGTCATGTTATGTTGACGGTTAAAAATTGATACTTATCTACTATCAACAAACTCCCCCAAGCTTACCTTTTGCTCGTCCCTGAGCAAAGATAGACTCAGCGATGGATCAGGAGTTGCTACAATGCTTTCACACCTCATAAGTACACATGCTTTCAAACAAGAACTCTCCTCTAGATTAGAGTAAACTATCCTGACTCAAAACTTACCCATATTACCTTTCATCATGGGGCTTGTAGCCAACACTTGGGTCTTGAGCAGTTGAAAGACAGAACGGTCAAGTCAAGCGCCATGTTTGTCACTCTTTGATCAACTATTATTTTGGAGTTTTTGTAAGATTTTCAAAATAAAACTCAGAGATTCCTTGTATGACCCTTTCAAGTCTCTCATTTGTGGTATTTCTGGATCCTCTCTAAGGCAAGTGTAAGGTATTCCTTCTCTCTTCTCTCAGAATATGTGGTGTTTGTGGAACTAAGGCATAGTGAGGTTGCCTTCTCTCTCTCACCCTATATCTAATAAGCTTTTGTGGAGCTCATAGGTGGGGAGGTGACTCAAAACCTACTTGCATATATTGCGCAGTTAAACCATGGATCCAGAGGAACTAGTCATACAATCAAGTCATATGTGCATGTGAATGAGGGGAACGAATGATGATGATAAATAAGGAGATGATTATGAGGGGTGATTAATGATGGTGAAGATCTAATTCTACACTTGCTCCTTGGGGATAACATACCTCCCTATTTAGTAACTCTGAAATTCTTTGAAGAGGAGGACTTGGCTGCTTCATCACTTGGGACTTTTGTCCTCTTTCTTTTCTCTTTTCTCTTTTCTCTTTTTTTAGAGCAACCAATCCTCTTGATACAACTATAGCAATAAGGGGTGTAAACTAAAATAACCGGAGCTTTATTGCATAATGAAAAGAGATATGATGGCGACAAATATTTTTGGGTGTTCACTCCCACTGTAGGAGTTAGAACATTTTCTGAGTGGAACTGGATGGGGAATATGTATGTGAATGGATGGATGCATACTCCCAGGGTAGGAGCAGTGTAGGTGCGTGTTTCCAAGGTAGAAACATCACGTAATGTGGTGTGTGTATATGTGGGTGGTACTTCCAGGAATAGAAGTAGCACATAGTGAATGTAGCGTGGTGAATATAAGTGGGTGCATACTTTCGAGGATGGAAGTAGTGTAGATCAATGGATGGAGAGCACATAGTATTGACATTAACCGCATGACTAATTCCTAAGGGTCAACACAGCTTAACTACCCTCAATGCCTACAAAGTGATATATGTAAGTGTATGGCTTTTCTATTCTAGTAAGCATGAGTATTTGGTTGTGGTGGAAATTTTGAACTCTCATCATAAAGGAACTCATCATGCAGCAATTTATGATTTTTACAAATAAATTCTCTAGAACTCTAGTATCTCTAGGAGCAAGATGGAAAGCAGCTCAAAACCTTCCCATATCTTATCCGTAAACTACCTAGACTTAGATCAAGCATTTGCAACCCACAGGTTTTAGGCTCAAAGAAAATCTTAAATCCAAACAGTTGTGTCTAAAACTTGGGAGAGTGCCAGGTTGAAAACTAGGTACTTGAAAGGAATTACGGCAGAGCAACTATTCATCATTTCTATATAGAGTTTGTTTCAGGTTTCATTTTAGGAACAGATTCTTTAAAGAACTCTCCTTTAATTTAGCTGAAAAATTACACAGAAGAAAAATTATAGAAATAAATAGGGAAATCTTTATTTGGGTTTCTAAGGTTATTGTTGATGCAAAATTATATCTGCAAACACACCGGGCTAATACCCGAAATCGATATCCGGAGCGTGCCAGTCGATTTGACCTGTTAATCGACAAGGACGATAGATTTGAATAAAACCTGAACGAGACGACAGCGAT